>CAJGYO010000011.1:64768976-65168976 GCA_904845875.1 Miscanthus lutarioriparius
TATAATGTGGGACAAAGAAAATAGGAATTAATAGTCTATTGACAAAGTCATGTGGATCACGTCACGTTGCACAAGCACATGTATAGAAGCTGAGATTATACAAGTATAGGCTACAACTCGAGCATTAAGTGAAACGATGCCACAAGGTTGAACGTGTCGCAAATTAAACCGGCAACGTGCCTGACAGCCAAACCAACACAGCCTTTAGATTCCTGAGAGGGCCCCAAGGGCCCAGTGCGGGGGCACTGCTCGACCCCCGCCAGGACCGGGCCTGCCCTGACAAGCAATTGAAACTCAGATCCAGTTCAAGAAGTTTTGAAATTTGACCCAAACTTTCTGGAATTGATCCTGTAAGTTTATTTTGGTCTAGCAAACTAATGCGGAGAGAAGAAATATTTCCTATTGAAGATGGTATGCTTCCTGAAAGCTGATTCTCTGCAAGATTAAGAGTTTGCAGAGTTGCCATATTATGAAAATCTGGAATAAACCCATTTAAGAAATTTCTTTTGAGATTGATGACTTCAAGTCGAGATGAGTCCTTGAACAGACTAGCAGGGATAATACCAGACAGGCTATTATTTGCAAGGATCAGATCCTGAAGCTTAGGAAGTGTGCCCAACTCCTCAGGGATGGGTCCATCGAACGAATTAGTTCCAAGATCTAACCGTTACCGTATTATCGAAGTAAGGTTAGCAAGAGACGATGACAATTGTCCAGCCAGCTGCAGCGAGTACAGGTCTAGTGAAACAACTCGAAGTGGAAGAGCCTTACGACAGGTGATCCCTCTCCAGCTGCAGTATGAGACGTTTCCCCATGAGCTCAGGACGCCAAGTGGATCATCGCTGATGCCTAGCTGGAAGTTTAGGTGGGCTTGCCGGTCGATCTCGGAATTGTTGGTTGATCCTGCTGCTAAGATTGCGATTGGATTGGACAGGAAGACGAGAAGATGAAACACGAGAAGAAAGACGAGTGCATGAGCCATCTCTCTTCACGTCGGAGAAGTGTGTTTTCTTTTTTCCAGTTCCTTTCTCTTTTTTTTTTCCATCTCTTCGCCATGTAAATAGACCAGCCGATGCATAGGTCGTTGACTCTTGAAAAAACTGAACGGCATCTCATAATATTATGGATGACTAGCAACCGGGCCGATCCCCTAATAGATACGCCATGAAGAAAAATAGAAATTTCAGATCTCTTTTTCTCCATTTTATATAGCTGTTTGAATAATTTGGATACCTTGACTGACTAGGATACTGTGGACTGGACTTATCACAGGACTAACTATTGACTTGCCGATCCCCTAATCTGTTTGGGAGCGATGGAAAAGTACAGGGAAACCACAAACACTAGTAGACCAATAAAACGCGTAATGGACCATGGAGTTGAAGGCATGATTGACTTGACTTAATTGAAGGAAGACCTGCCAACGTGACATAACTGAGGAAAGACCAGCGAACAACGTGCATCTCCAAGAGACTCTATCTGCTGCCACATTATCCGGGTTAGAGATTTTGGTGCAAAATCAGCCTCCAATAGAGTCTCCATATTATCTAAAAGTAGCTGGGCGCTATTCCACAAATCCCACTCTGCAAAGAAGGCGAGCCGCACTCGCTCGCCATAGGCTGCTGAAACCTCTTCCCGCCAACGCTCCTCTCCCCCAAGCAAATCCCTCTCCCCCACGTGGCCTCTGTAGCACATCTTCCAAATAGATAATGAAATAGAATAGAGAATCTGTATTGGACTGGTTTCTATTTAGAGAGCCATTATTTTTAAAGAGCCTCGAAAACCAGAAATTTGGATCTAAATTTTACAGTCTCTTGTAGATGCTCTAAAAGGGTCAAAACCATACATAGATAGTCCGTATCTAAATCTAAAGACTGAACATTTAATATTTATACCAAATTCGAATACTAAAAATTGGATTTCTGATAAGAAAACAACAAAGATTTTATTAGAAAGAAAATGTGCAAAATGTTGAAAGAAAAATTGCATTGAATAAAATCCATCCATTTTGTGACCATCCAAATTTCATGAATAAATCCAGGTACCCAACTTATTCAGGATTGCAACTACATGTCCAGCAATTTCAAAGGGCAACGTCACATAATAATGGAAAGATTCCCCAGAGACCAGTATACTATTTCCATAGACTATACTACACCCGTCAAATAGACTTGACATTCACACAATAAAAACAGGTGTAAGGACATTTTTTTTATTCTTAAACTTGCGCCGTAATCTAATTTCCAAATTTTTAAACTATAAAACCGGATAACTCTAAAATTGGTCAATTTTGATCCTCGTACTAGTTTTAGAGGTTCTTTTCTATCTTATAAAACTAATAAAAATCTAATTTACTATATAGAAGTTGTATAAATAATTTATTTTAAATCAGGAAAATATGAAACTAGTATCAATTTTTCTAAAAATGTTCTCTACTTGTTTATGACCTATATGTATATAAGTATTTGGAATTGGTTTATTTCTATTCCTATGGATTTATTGCTTGTGTCCATTATTTATTTAAAACAAGTAAGGTCCGAATAACTATAAATATAGCACCATAAGATAGATGACATTTTTAGAAGAAAACTAGAACTAGTTTCATTTTTATGATTTAAAATAAACTAATTATAAATTCTTAGAGATTAAATCAGATTTTTATTCTTATTAGAAAATAAAAAGTAGTTTGGAAGCCACTTAGGGGACCAAATTTGTCCAGTTTGGCAGTTGGAGGATGGTTGTTACCTGGTTTCATAGTTCAAAGTTAAAAATCAGACTATCTTGTAAGTTGGAGGTTGAAAAATATATTTTACTCTAAAAATAATAAGAAAACAAGTTTTTCCATTGTTGGTGGTCTCTCCCAAGTTTTTCGGTGTGTCTTCCCTTATTTGTTTCTGAAGTGTGTGTTTGAGAAAGAGTGGGAACTTTGAGCGTCTGGTTCTGTTTTTAGGGGCTTTTTTTATACCTTTTTCATCTTTTTAATGTATATAAAGATACGCAACACTCTTGTGTGTTCAAGAAAAAATTCCCTATACGTTTCCACACGATTTGAGAAATACTTTAGAAACATAATAAGCATTTAACAAAGGTTGATGGGAAGTGGAATTGCATCAAAAGGTGATGTAGGGATTCAAGAATGACATATTATTAGCAATTACTCCCTCCATCCCAAATTATGTCATTTCAATTTTCTTGGAGAGTCAAAGCATCTCAATTTAATCAAATTTATATTATAAAATAATAATATTTATACTACCAAATAAGTATCATTAGATTCTTCATTAACTATATTTTCATAGTATACCTATTTGATATCATATTTTTTTGTAATTTTCTCTACAATTTTGGTCAAACTTGAAATGCTTTGACTCTCCAAAAAAGTCAGAATGACTTATAATTTGGAATGGATGGAGTATATTTGAGACCTGAGATTTCATATTAGTTTGACATGTAAATGGAAGATGATGCAAGTAATTCGTTTCATCTCTCCATGTCGCACCAAGTGGCTTCATGAAGCAACTAAAAAAGTAGGAAAAATCTCACAGACCACCACACTACTAAGTCAGCTGTAACCTGGCATCACATGCTATTTATTTTATTAACTAGTCAGGGATCTAAATGATCCTATTAAAACAATTAACACTACAAATTTTTAGATCTTGTTGAATGCTATAACTTTGGTATATAATATGTCTTCATTTAAAGTCATTTGAAAAAATTTAAAAAAATTAAGGGTATGTGAATTTAAAACATACTGTATATTGCAACCCCTAAATAATCTTAAATAAAAGAAGTTATCGACTATGAAGTTTTTTATCTCGTCGACCTCTAATATTGATATAAAGTTTGTCTTAGTCCGACTTCTTTTGAAACAATTATGAACTTACTTGCACAGTACTATTAGAGACGAACCATTACTAGGGGTGGTTGGTAACACCTGTTGTCATTACAATAGAGGGTCAACGTTATCAACCACCCTTAAAATTCGATTTTATAGGGTGCAATAAGTCAGCTGTGCCTCTATAACCAATTGTAGGGTGCGGCTAGAATTACAACTGGCTCCTCGAAAAAGAAGAGACGACTCCACAAACAAGATTTCTTAAGTAAAAGTTGTGAAAAACCAGAGGCGCAAGAGCATGGGAGGAACGTCGTCTCTGAATATCGAGAGTACGACGGCTTCGTGTTAGCTTCTATGCCCAGAATAGCCCTGTGCGTGGTCTTTACATAGAGTACAACAACCAGGTGCTAGTCCAGGGGATTTGGATCATAACAACTCACAAACTACCAGGTCTACCTATTTAGCAGGGACTACCTATTCTTAGGGACTACCTATTCTCCTGGGATAAGATATCCTTGGTTGTTACAGATTAGGAAGACACATACAACATACATGCATACCTGTTTATCTAACACTCCCCCTCAATCTAATTTAATTTCATGTTTAGATTGTTCTTGAAGATTTCCGGCTGCCGCACACCTAGAGGTTTTGTGAAGCCATCTGCAACTTGATCTTTAGTGGATATATGTTCTATATCAAGAAGTTTTCTAGTGACCCTTTCTCGAACAAAGTGATAATCAACTTCAATATGTTTAGTATGAGCATGAAAAACCGGATTAGCAGAAAGACATTTAGATCCTATGTTATCACACCAAATCTTGGCTATTCTAGGAGCATGAACTCCAATCTCCTGCAATAGAGTTTGAATCCACATGATTTCAGCTGTAGCATCTGCAAGTGCTTTATATTCAGCCTCAGTACTTGATCTCGACACTGTAGCTTGTTTTCGAGCACTCCAAGAAACAAGGTTGGGACCTAAGAAAACAGCGAAACCTCTAGTGGAACATCGATTATCCAAGCACCCTGCCCAATTTGCATCAGAAAAGGCACTAATGAGCAAGGAAGAAGATTTGTTAATTTGAAGTCCAGCCTTGGTCGTGTATTTTATATATCTAAGAATCCTTTTAACTGCTACCCAATGTACTGTGGTTGGAGTGTTCAAATACTGGCAAACCTTATTAACTGAGAAAGAAATATCTGGTCTAGTCAGAGTTAAATACTACAAGGCACCAACAACACTCCTAGCTATACTGAGTTGCGTCACTAGGACCAAGTAACGAACCTTCATGAAAGGATAATTTCTCTGACGTAGACAAGGTGTACTAACAGGTTTGCAGTTGCTCATGCCAACCCGTCTAAGAATGTCTGATGCATAGTTTTCCTGAGATAGTATAATACCATTATGTAACTTGCTCACCTCTATACCCAGAAAGTAATGAAGATCTCCGAGATCCTTTAGAGCAAATTCTTGATTGAGATCTTGTAGCAGTGCTGCTATCACATTTGGAGTAGAGCTGGCAACGTAACATCTCCCTTACTGTAGAAGAATAATGATGTGTCTGCCTTTGATGATTTGAAACCTAGTGCTTGTAACTTTGCACTGAGTCTTGAGTACCATGCTCTGGGTGTTTGTTTAAGCCCATACTGGGCCTTATCTAGTTTGCACAGGTAGTTTGGTACTGAGGGGTCTTCATATCCTGGAGGTTGCCTCATATACACTTCTTCCTCTAAAATACCATGAAGAAAAGCATTTTGTACATCAAGTTGACATAAGCTCCACCCCTCTAGAGATAGCAATAGATAGAATAACTTAGATTGTAGTTGATTTAATGACTGGACTGAAGGTATCTTCATAATCAATACCATATCTCTGCTTGAAGCCTTTTGCAAGTAAGCGAGCCTTATACCTGTCAAGACTACCATCTGATTTTCTTTTAATTTTATACACCCAGTTACAATCTATAATGTTCTTCCCTTTTGTGGAGGAACTAGATGCCATGTTTTATTCTTCATCAATGCCATATACTCAGCATCCATTGCTTCTTTCCAATTTCTGTTCTCTAGAGCTTCATCTAAATTTTGAGGTTCACCAGAAGCTGTGAGACATCCATACCTAGTAGTACCTTCGGTGTACTGTTTGGCTTTCGAATTCCACCCTGCAACCATGTCCTTGGTCTGATCATAGCTTCTGGTTCCTCGGATGATCTTGGAGTAGCATTATTGGCTGGATGGAGTTCTGGTTGGCCAGCAGGTGATTCTAAGGACACCTGAACCGATCCCGAGCAGTCCCCTGCAGCGCCTGGTGCTACCTGTACTGTGCCAGGCAAAATTGCTACGGTGCCTCCATTCCCTCCATCTACTCCTATATTATTTGTTGATGTATTTTCTTCAATAGTGCCTCCGTTCCCTCCATCTACTCCTGTATCATTTGTTCTATTTTCTTCAACAAAAACAGTGTAGAAGGATTATAATTAAACATATGATCACCCATAAATTCTCCCCCTTGATCATAAACATGATTAAGAAGGTTAGGAGGAAGAAGGGAAATATCGGAGTGAAGACGAGCATGAGCATTAGAGTGTAAAGTGGAGAAGGAAAAAATAGACTCATCAAAAGTAACGTCTCGGGATATACAAACACGCCCTGACGAAACATATTTGAACCCCTTATGCATATTGTTGTACCCAGAAACACGCACTGTTTAGAACGAAATTGAAGTTTGGGCCAACAAGCACACCCGAAAACTCGAAGGATGGAATAGTCAGGCTGATGTTTAAAAAGACGCTCAAGGGGTGTTGTGAAGGAAATAACTTTACTAGGAATTCTATTTATGATATATGTGGTAGCAAGGAAAGCTTCATCCCAAAATTTAAGGGGAATAAAAGCACGGGCAAGGAGAGACAAGCCGACTTCAACAATGTGTCGATGTTTTCTCTCGGCAGCTCCATTTTATTGATGTGCACCTGGACAGGAAACAAAATGAGTTATGCCGACTTTTTCAAAAAAAAAAAGGAATGAAGTTTTTGATACTCTCCACCCCAATCAATTTGCATAGAAACAATTTTTCGGTCAAAGAGTCTCTTGACAAGATTTTGGAACTCATGAAATCTCTGAAACACATCAGATTTGAACTTGAGAAGATAGACCCAAGTGAATTTACTATAATAATCAATGAAGCTGACATAATATTTATTTTCTCCAACGGAACTAGGTGCATGACCCCAAACATCAGGAAAAAAAATGAGTTCTAAAGGATGACTTGAAACACTAGACGGCCTAGGGTACGGAAGCTGATGGCTTTTGGCCTGTTGACATGCATCACAAACAGACTCTTTATTTGACTCAGCAAGACATGGCAAACTATTACTGCTAATTACTCTTGTGACAATGGGAACAGATGGATGTCCACAAGCGATCATGCCACCGTGATAGAGATGGTTTGTCGACACTGAAGACCTGCTTTATTGACACCAAAGGGAGAGGATAAAGGTCCTTGTAACATCTGCCCTCAAGGATGGTGTCCTTCATGGCCTGATCCTTAACCAAAAAATATTCAGGGTGAAATTCTAAAAAAGCAGAATTATCTTTAGCAAGCCGATGAACAAAGACTAAATTTTTGGTGGCAGATGGAACATGAAGAAGATTTTTTAGATGCAAATTGCCACCAGGGGTGGAGTGACCAATATGTTTAATTTCCATACCTTCACCATTCGCAGTGTGAATTTGATCATTGCCATGGTACTTGTCACGTACTGAAAGCTTCTCCAGTTCCCCGGTGATGTGATCTTTCGCCCAAGTGTCCGTGTACCAATTGGTGTCGATTGTGTAGGAGTGTTGTGCAGCGGCCTGGAGGCATTGTGACCCTTCTTGTAGCAAACCTGACATAGGGGCCGATCGTCGGTGGAGCTGGTGTTGACGATGTTGCTGGAGTTGAAGCGCTGCTGGTTAAATTGTTGGCGTTGTTGACCTCCGCGACCACAACAAGGTGCTTGTCCTCAGCGTCTGCGATTGCCACATCCACGGCCACCAAAAACACGCTCGCCAGAGCCACCGCGACCACCTCTATTTTTGGTGTTCACGCTGGAGTCGCCACTGCCTCAAAACCAAGCATCTGAGAGTATAGCTCGTTGAGAGAAACAGGCTCGACCCTTGCAACAAGGAAAGTGACCAGTGGATTGGAGTATCCATTGAGGCTGTATGCTGTCAGTTCTTCATCATCAAGTGGTTTGCCGGCTGCTGTCATCTCATCACTGAGTGCACGCATCTTGCCGAAATACTCAGTGACGGATGAGTTGCTCTTACATGGTGGACAAGGCAAGGCGCACATTTATGGATCGTGGCAGCTCTGGGCAGTGAACCAGCTTCCCACCGCCTGCCATGCCTGTGCTGCCGTCTGTGACGTAGCAATCTGCACAAATACATCCTTGGAGACAGATGCAAAAAGGAACCTGTCAAGACCAATGTCCAGTACTCTATGCCGAATGAGCAAGTGGAGTCTACTATGTCGGGCTTGGCGGGAGGAAGGCCTGATCGGCCCAAGAAAAAGAGTGTCCGGGTGTTTGGGCCACAGTGGGAGAATGAGTGAGCCCAGTAAGTGTAGCGGTGCGTGCGTGAGTACCGTTCACATATATGAGTTGGCCTCGGCCACGGAAGGGGGATATGAACATTGTAACCAAATATTCTGAACTGCAACTAAGATTCGTCTGCTTCTGGTTCCTCCTACTTTGCTACCTCGCCCTTGCTCTGATTCCTCTTTCCCTTCCTCTAATTGCTGACAAATTGGTATCCAGAGCCTGTCGTTCCTTGGCCGATCCATCTTATCCCCATCCTGGAACCCCACGAGATCATCCACGATTATTTTACCAGATTCCGTAAGCATCTCGGTGCCATGGATCCCAACACCAAGCTTCTATTGGATGAGCTCAAGTCCATGAAGACCTCCCTCGAATCGTCCCTCGGCGGGCGTATCGGGGAGGTGGAGGCGTCGCTGGGCAAGCAGATCAGGGCCGTGGAGCATTCCATCGCGGATCGATTCAGCCGGTTGGAGGATGCCGCTAAGGTGTTCGATGAATGGAAGCCCAAGGTGGATGCGTCGGTGGCGGAGCTGCGCTCGGAGTTAGGGGCGGTCTGCAAGTCTGACATGGTGGCGGAGCAGCTGCGCGAGGAGATGACTGCCCTTCGCAAATCTGTGAGTCGTGTGGTGCTCGACTCAGAGCCGGCGACCTCCGTTGGTGTCCTGAAGTCCCATCCCGTGGTGGCCGCGGCTGACATCATCTACCGGGCACCCGGCCATCAGCCCGTTTGTTGGGCATGGCGTTGCACATCATCACCGGGGGTTCGAGTCCATGGCTCAGCCCTCGGTCTAGGGTAAGCCAACCATCCACTCCCTTCCCCAGCACGCCCATCAGTTTGTCCTACATCGGTCTCTCTGTAGTTCAGCATTGGACATGGGGGATCGGGAGTTTCCTGGTGTTGAGGGTGCGCCGCATGAGTCTCGCGCACATTAGGGGCCTCAGTATTCTAGTAGCAAGTTACCGAAGATGGATTTTCCAGTTTTTGATGGGGAGGATCCAAAGCTGTGGCTCAGTCGTTGTGATGATTACTTCGACATGTATTCTGTTGAGCCCAGTGAATGGATTCATGTAGCCACGATGTGGATGACAGGCGCTGCATCTCACTTGCTGTAGTCCTTGGATCCAAAGGTGAAGAAGGTTAGCTGGGAGGAGTTTTGTCAGATGGTCCTAGATCGTTTTGGTAGGTATCAGTATGAGTTGTTGATCCGCCAGATGTTTCACATACGTCAAACTGGGAATGTTCAGGAGTATGCGGATAGGTTTACTGGGTTGGTAGATCAACTCATAGCTTATGGCAAAACTACTGATCCCCTATTTTATGCTATGCGTTTTGTGGATGGGTTGATGGATGACATTCGCTCTGCTGTGCATATGCAATGCCCATCTTTTGTGGATGCTGCCTGTGTTCTCGCCTTGTTGCAGGAAGAACTGGTGGATCCTGGGCGGAGGAAGCCGGCGTCCAAGTCTCTGCCATGCTGCCGCCAGCCACCGCTCCTGATCGTGGCGGTCGAGCAGCTACGGGTGGGGCTCAGGCTGATGACCGTCGGCCCCGTGGCGTGGAGGACAAGTTGAACACACTACGGTCTTACAGGCGTGCCCGCGGCTTGTGTGTTTGCTGTGGAGAGAAATGGTCTCGCGACCACAAATGTCCTGAAGCCCTTTAGTTGCACGCTCTACAGGAGTTCTGGGACATGTGCAATTCGGATGAATCTGAATGTGTTGACCAAGCTACCACTGAGGGTGATTCTGTACAAGTTTTTTGCTATCCAAGTGCTAGCGTCAGTTGCTGCTTCTACTCCAGTTCGGTCTATCCATCTGGAGGGTACAGTCTAGGGCATTTCAGTTCAGATTTTGGTGGATTCTGGCAGTACTTGTTCTTTTGCCAGCACTGATCTAGCTAGTAAGTTGACTGGTGGCCAATCTCTGGCAGTTCCACCCCGAGTTTGAATTGCTAATGGTAACACCATTGAGTGCCCACAGTTTTTCACTGATCTCTCTTGGGAAGTGCAACAGTGTCAGTTCAGTTTAGCTTTCTTGGCTTTGCCTATGCCGTCATATGATATGATTCTTGGCATGGACTGGTTGGCACGTCATAGCCCTATGCAGATTGACTGGCAGCACAAGTGGCTCTTGATTCCTCATGGCCAGACCATGGTTCGCCTGCAAGGAAAGTTGATGGCGTTACCAGAGGGTTCAGTTATCCAAGTGACTGCTGTGTCAGCTGAAGACACCGCTCAACCCACCCCTGTTCATCTAGTGGTATCTGAAATATTGCAAGAGTTTGAGTTAGTTTTTACTCCTCCAACTAGTTACCCTCCTACACAGCCTTTTGATCATGCTATACCTCTTATTCCAGGGGCCTCGCCCGTGCAAATTCGTCCTTATCGCTACCCGCCCGCTGTCAAGGATGAAATTGAGAGGCAAATAACAGATATGCTCAAGGCTAGCATCATTCAACCTAGTAATAGTCCGTTCTCTTCTTCGGTCTTACTTGTCAAGAAGAAGGATGGGTCTTTCAGATTTTGTGTGGATTTTTGTGTAACACCCCTGGTGTTACGAGCTTGTTTAGCACCGCGATTTAGGCCTAAGTAAAATTTTTGAAAATGAGTTTCTCAGATTTTTGATTTAAAACGTACTTGATGCATCTGGTGATTTAGTTTTGTGGACTTGAGTCAACGCTCAAGTTAAATTATGCAGTGCGTGGAGATATCTAGGAATGTCCGATAACGATTCTAGCAAATAAATAGCGAACGGCATGTTTGCTTGATTAAACACGAAAAAAAATTTTATAAACAAAATATGATTCAGCTGGTATATAGTACTTAAGTAAAAATTCGGAGTATGATTTTTGGTTGCATTTAAAATAATAATGAAAGTACCACTGACCATTCAGCCCGCCTACCTCGCCGGTACGACGCGCGCGTTACGTGATTAGACTGAGCTCGCTGGCCGGCCGCTGCTGCTTGTTGGCTGCCTTCGCGTTTCGCCACGTTCGAGTCGTCCCATCTATGCACTGCCCATGTGCCTCTATCTGCCTCTGCTCATCTGATTCCCTTTTCCTTCTACCATGCATGCAGCTGAAAGGTTGAGACGTAATAAAGGATACGATGAATTGATGGTGCTTGCATGGAGGATGGAGTAGTACGTGTGTTGGATGCATGTGCTCAGAGATAGGGCAGGAAAAGCTAGCATCTCATGCTTGCATGCCTAATTTCTTGTCCACTGTCCTACCACCTTTACAACAGCCTGCAGCGGTGCAGCTCATTTTTTTTACCTCACCGTCCTTGCCTCTACCGTGCTCACGTCCTCTGCTCGTCCTTGCCTTGACTCTCTCTGCTTTGCTTGTCTATCTGCTACTCGCATGGTCCCATCACTCGGCTGTCTTGCGTATTGGATGTTGGCCGATCCACGTGCTGCTGGCCCTTCCCTCTGCTTCTTGAGGACGCTAAGCTGCTGCTCTCGCTTTGCTCTCTCTCATGATTGCCGATTCATTGCTTTTTCTTTCCTCTGTTTGCCTTGCGCTGGACCGTCATCCCCTGCCTGATCACGCACGCCATGGTCCAGCCGCCCGCGCTCATCCGTGCCACAGCGTCGCTCCTCCGTCCTGCTGTAGGCATGTTCTTCCTTGCTCGCCTGGTCTGCCACTTCGCTCGCACCCTGGCGTCCGCGCCCTTGTCCGGCACTCCCGCAGTCACCGCACTGGGCTGAGCCCCTCGTGCGCCTCCCTCCCTGCTCCACTGTCGCCGTGGTTGCCTCGCGTCCTTCCCTGGCCCTGTTGCGCCCTGCAGCGCCACCGTGGCCACGCTGAAGTCGCTTGTCGTCGCTGTCCCTTCGCTTGTGCACGCCGAGCGCCCGGCCGAGCCGTTTCGCCCGTGCCGCAGCAGCAGTCCTCCCAGACGCCATTGCCGCCCCGCCGTCATCAACGTGGCCCGCCTGCTGCCCGCGGCCGGTGATGCGCCCCATCGCCGCAACAGCCGCACCTGCGCTCGTGATGGTCACAACACCTGTCAGCCTCCACGACCCACGCCGGTTGGACGTTGCTGGTGGTGGTTCCCCGTGGCTCCTTCGTGCCTGCGCACCCGAGCCGCCTCGCCAGCCACGACCCGCACGACTCCAGCACCACCGAGCACAACCACGACGAGTCCCGCGCCGCGTCTCCACCGGTGGCCACCCCCGTCGGCCGCGCACCCCTTCCTTCCCCGCGCGTGCGCCGCCAATGCGCCGTTCCCGCCGGCCGGTGTCCCTCCTGGTCCGTGCTCTGTTTTTGAATGAAGAAAAGGTGAGATGGGTGAGAATCCAAGAAGAAACGTTATACGGGGTCTTTACTGTGAAATACGTGACTCACTTAAATAGTGTTGTGTCCTGCGGATTAATTTCGAGAAAACACAGGGTCCTTTTTGCATAAATCGCTAGTCCAGTTTGGAGCAGGCTGCGCGTGGGCCGGCTTGCTAGACTTCTTGCGTCCGCACGCTGGGCCAGACGGTCGCCGCTGGCCGTGCCCCGCCTGGGCCTTTGGCCAGTCTGCTCTCGCAGGCCGGACTCCCCGCTGGGCTGTTGCTGCTCCCGCGCCTAGGCCGGCCTGTGGCCACCACGACTAGGCCACTCGCGCTGCGCGCCCCGCCCTGCCTGGGCTGCTTGCTCGCTGGACCAGGCCGGGCTAGGCCGCTTCGGGCCCAAGGAGCTTTAGTTTTCTTTTTTGGTGTTTTACAATTTTAATAACCGGCTGCATGCTTGAAAATTCAAAATAAATAGTAGAAAAATCATAAAAATACCAAACCAGTTTTGTTGAGCTTCTAAAATCATGATCTACCTGTTAGTGTATTTTGTTCACATAGATTGGGTATATTTTAGGATTGCTCTAATTGATTTAGAATGCTTAATATTATAAAAATGTAAACTTGTAGAAATTGTTATGGTAATTTGGTAATAGTGTTAGATCTAAAATTTCCACAATAGGTTTCTAGCAATGTTAGGTACTCACTGTAATTTTTGGTAGCTCCAGAATAATTAGTTTGCTAAATAGATAATGATGTCCTATTTCGAATAATGATTAAATAGATAGAATGAAATAAAGAAACCACTTGGATTTATATAACTAAAATAATTATTGGGAAATAACGCCTGATGTGACAACATGGATATGTGGCCTAAGTACGATCGTCATTAGAACTAACTCGTTAACTTGAGAGGCATAAATCGTATTTTACGAGTCACGATTGTAGTCGATTAATTACGTCTTTGCATTTGCATCACATTGCATATCATATAGGTACGATGATGGATCAACGGATCAATTGAAGGATGATTGGGAATCCAAGGATGGTGTAATGGTATTCTCTCCAAGAGATGATGCAATGGGCTTTCTATTCAGTTGATGGTGGATCATCTAAAGATGCGGATACTAACTTTTTAATATATATCTTACCCAGGCAAGCCCCGGTGCGTAACCCCTACTTTTCTGTAGTTTAAATTATAATTGTGCATTAAGTTTTAAGGAGTTGAATGAAACCCACTTGCATATATATATATATCTTCATCCTATGAGTCTTACTAGTATGACAGGATCATGTAGATTGCTATGCTACAGGACTCCGGTAGAAGTCGAGTAATTGTCTGTCACTCGCGAGAGATAGGAAATATATTATGGAATTATTATCACTTGGAAAATATAAATGGTGGAAAGGACATTGGTGACCGGGATGGGATATGGTTTGGGTATTGGTGGGTGTAAGAGGTTGTGTCGCCATGGAAGCGGGGCATGGCTTGGTTACACTGCTTTCCCTGTCTGTGTCGGTTAAGGACCGATCGTTGCATAAGCCATCGAGGCAAGTCACAGATCTATAGTCTCGAGCACATACTTGGGTATGGGTGCTTGGAAGACTTGTTGCTCTCTTGTCGTGGGTTCTGGCTCTTTCCGGACCGACTGTCAGGGTAATTTTTTGGTGGAGGAGGTCCTTGCACCGCACTGAGTCCGGGACTCAGGGGCGGGGGCTTGGAGTCCCAGTTTGGATGGGGACCTAGGACCCTAGGACAGGAGGGTGATGGGTTGGTCCTGCTTGTGCCTTGGGTACAAGCGGGGCGTATGTTTTTGGAGCACCCAGCTAGGCACATTGGTTCACGAATCGCCGCCGAGTCGGTATGGCTTGTCTTGCCTAGCACCATTGTAAGAACTAAAGATGAAAGATGAAAGATGGAAAAAGGAAATCTGATTGCTTACCACCTAGTTGAAAGTAGCACAGGTGCTTACATAGAATGGTTAGTTAATGAATCAATGCGGCTATTAATAAAAATCGTATATAAGGACGCACGCTTAGTAATGCTTCCTGCTAATGCAATAAACTCACAAGCCAGATAGCCTTGCATATCCTTGGAGTCTTTTCTTTCCTCCTATCGGGTAAGTCTTGCTGAGTACAATTGAGTACTCAGGGTTTTATTCCCCCTATTGCAGGTGATAGGTGGATGCTATAGCTAACCCTTGTGTGTGGATACCTCCTAGTGGGCTCAGCGAGGATTCCTTTACGCTGTGATCGTAGTTTTTATTTATAACTCTCACCAAATGCTTTTATAAATGAAAGTTTTATAATCTGTTGTCATAGTTTATATATCAATACTTCATCATGTCATGATTAGATATTTATTTCGGGTGTAATTCTGATCACATGTTTATATTCCGCTGTTACATTAAATTACTCATAACTCTGATAATATGATTACATTCTGCTGTTATAATAATAAATGTTATACTCTGAGGTACATGTAAAGTGATGTAAGAAATGTTTAAGATTGATGTAAGCTTTATTCTCTCATTTGTGATCCTGATGACAAAAATGTGGATTTTTGGGTTCTCCCCTGGGGTGTGCCCGACGGAACCTAGTAATTTGGTGTTCTCCCCTGAGTGCTTAGTGTCTAATGGAAGACAAGCACTCTTGAGAGGCATTAGATTGGGCGGTTCTGCCACAAGTGGTATCAGAGCATAAATGAGGAAATAAAGCTTCCAAATCCTTTTCTAAATTAAAATTTGACTACCTATTTTTGCAAAAAGTTAGGACGTTTGCATGCGAAGTTATATAAGTAGCCCTATTACTATGGTTATGTATCCAGGATAGATGACACTCTGCTGACTTAGATAGGATTAATCAAGTTTCTGCAGGTACACTAACTCAAGCATAGTCCGATAGTATCGACTAGTTATAGGGAGAGAACGATGTGCCAAAAATCTGAGAATGGTTGCCCTATATGCTGGAAAAAGTGGAAGGACATATAGGATGTGCATTCATGCATATCCTGTTTGTGCATTGTAGTGTCGCATTGCTTGTAGATATGCCCTCCATAGGTGTCACGCATGTCGTATTGTGCACGACTGGCTCATTTCTGTTCTAGAGTTAGGTCTGCACTGTGGCTTCGTGCTCTGTGTTCGCTCGTGTTTCACACCTGTCATGACCCACGTCTCCCCATACCCCTTTTCTATGCTCTTGTCGGACCCTGGCCCTATAGTCATACTAGTCCATAATGGCATCGCACGTCGCTCACCTCAAACACACGAAATTTGGTCGATTCATCGTAGTGATCCCATGCGGGAACCCTAGTGGACTGCGCCAGGACCACAGAACGCTCCGCCTTTATAAGCAGAGCCTGACTTAGCCATTGGTACCACCACTCGGTGCACTTTAGCTCGCTTAACTTTTCCTTTGAGCCAGCTTTTCGCTCAGCCTTTCTCACCACCACCGCTAGAAATGGTAGGAGCTTGGGTTAGTAGTTACTGCCTGAACGTTGAGGGTTTTCCTAGAATCCTACATGCCACCCTACAAAAGCTCAGAGTCAAGGATCATCCCGAGTATGAGGGGCGTGAGTATGAGAAGCATGGCACTGATCGGTGTGAGGTTACCGTCTACATCGGAAAGAGTGAAGAGTTCCCCGACCTCACTGAAGCCTGGAGTGTGACCGCAATCGGGTTTAGCTTCATCGACACCTACCAGGTTGTGGCCCGCAAAGGCTTGCAGGTACCTCTGCCAGATTTATGAGGAGCCCATTGCCTATACCCCGATGAGATTCTTTCCACCCTTGGACAAGAATCGACGGTCATGGAGGGCTTGCATGGAGGCCTTGCAAGGGTGAGATGCGCAAGAGGACAGTCCAACTGTGGTGCACTTGACCATGTACCTGCTTGCTTTAGATGAGCAGTATGACCAGCAAGCCTTGGAACTGAGGAGCTGTCTCCATTGAGCCGAGGAAGCCGAGATCTTCACCCAGATGCTCCAGGTGTAGCTCGCCAAAGCGCATGCTAGTGTTGCAACTGCTGAGAGCCAGGAGATGGCCATGTCGGAAGATCTAAAGGAGGTTGAAGAATGGCATGTCCATCAGCTGGGTGAGGCCTATCTGTTCACTCGGGCCAAGCGGAGGACGCTGGTTGATGAAAGGAAGGATGCCTCGATCTTGGAGGGGATCCCTATCCACCCGCCTGAAAGAAGGAGAACCGGTGATGCAGAATCGCCAGCACCTCCACCTTCAGAAGTGTTAGAAGCAGAACCCTTGGTTTCTCTCACTCAGCCATTGCCCCAAGAAGATGTAGATTAGTTCCCTTGGGATGCTATACCCGTAGTAGTAGTGCTTTTCGTCGCTGTCCTCCAGTATTGTACTCTTGTCATTGTTGTTCGTCCGTAGTGTTGAGATCGTCCGTCGTAGGGAAGGTGAATGCTGTGTCGTGAATGGGAGCCTGGATGCCTATACGTTGTACCCATATGAGACCATTGGAATGTGCATCTTGTTATTTCACTGTGTTTATAGCATTCATCTACCCTCAGTTCGTTAGACATGCTTAAAGTTTTCCATGGTGATATTAAGCGGGTTACAAGAGAAGTTGACATTCAGATGCCAGCAGATCACCGTGATTGGATGTTATTGGACACTGTATCGACTAATTGTGGATGTCCCAGCAGAACACTTGAACCTCTTTACAAATCCGTCATTGGATTTGAATTCCTTATCCCTTGTTGTGAAGGGAACCTTTGTTGTTTGAATTTTCCCTTGCAATACTCCCCTTACTCTGTGGTCTATGACCCCACCGCCTTAATGGCGTGTAAATTGGTAGTAGTTGCCTGGTTAATAGCTTATGGTGCCACGACAAAACCGAGGGCTCTCTATGGAGCAGCTGCCACATGTGACGCTGCTCGGCACGCGCTGGTATCGAGGTTGTTAACCAAGTACCTTTACCAAGTTACACCGCCATACCACTTTTGCTACAAATAATTTCCTTGGAAATGTTCAGGTGTTCAAACAGGAAATCCACAACGGGTTGATGAGATAGTGTTCTTGCAAGGTAAGCAAGAGGAGGTGGTTTTGGAGGAAGAAAGTATGACATGGTCTTAGTCTACATGAAAGACATATGTGGTCGAGTAAAGGAAAGAAAAAGAAGAGTAGTAAGGAAAGTTAGCCTTGGATAGTCGGGAGTAATTGTAAAAGCCTGAGTGGATGTCATGTTCCAAGCCCTGTGTTTAGTTGACCGCGCTAAGCATGCTGGGTCGTTTCGCTGTGTGCCTTGCGAACGCTGTCTGTATCGGGTCCTTAGCTCCCCGTTCTTGCGTGGCCGCGGCATCGTGCCGCACTCGCCGTCTTTGTGCACTGTGCGTTTCTCCTTTTCCCAGCATCCGGTCGGCTCTCGACTCTCACGCCTCGTCCCTGTACTGGACCCCCCTTCCCCTCCCTCCTTTCTTCTTTTGTGAACATGGTCGTCCGCACACCTGCCTCGTCGAGCAGACCCCTCCCCTCTCCTCTCCTTTATTTCCCCTCTGCCGCTCACGCAGGAAGCACACCATACTCAACCTTATCTTCACAGCATGAATCGTCTGTGTATCCCATCCCCGCCGCAGCCACTTCCGGTGTGTTTCGCCCCAGCTCTGTTCGCCTCTATAAGATACCCTTGGTCCTTGCTCTTCTTCTTCATCCCCATTCCCCTCGCATTCAGAGCAGAGCTACGAAATCCAGTCGACATTGTGAAGCTAGGTTCGTCAGTCTGAGGTGATGGTGTAATCTGAGAAGAAGAAAGGATCTAGTTTTCGAAGAAATTCAAGTTTCCTTTGATTAGTTGGTCTTATGATTCACTATGTTTTACTTCTCAGTCGACTATTTTTGGATCTGTTGGACCTACGCCATGTTTTGGATACTCATTATCTTGTTGTTTCTCCATTGTCCTCGTCTATCTTAACTTTTGGATTAAGTCTCGGTTGTATTAGGTTGCTCTTAACCATGTACCCCTAGATCCCCGTGTGATTTAGTATTCGAAGTCGTGTAATCTTTCGTGTAATCTCTGATCTATGAAATGTGATCGTGTTTCCCCTCTTCTGGTTCTTGCTTCGAATCTTGGGATGAGATTCTTTTTAGGGAGGGTTGGTTGTAACATCCCTGGTGTTACGAGCTTATTTAGCACCGTGATTTAGGCCTAAGTAAAATTTTCGAAAACGGGTTTCTCGGATTTTTTATTTAAAACGTAGTTGATGCATCCGGTGATTCAGTTTTGTGGACTTGAGTCAACGCTCAAGTTAAATTATGCAGTGCGTGGAGATATTTAGGAATGTCCGATAACGATTCTAGCAAATAAATAGCGAACGGTGTGTTTGATTGATTAAACACGAAAAACAATTTTATAAACAAAATACGATACGGCTGGTATATAGTACTTAACTAAAAATTCAGAGTATGATTTTTGGTTGCATTTAAAATAATAACGAAAGTACCACTGACCATTCAGCCCACCTACCTCGCCGGTACGACGCGCGCGTTATGTGATTAGACTGAGCTCGCTGGCCGACCACTGCTGCTTGTTGGCTGCCTTCGCGTTCCGCCACGTTCAAGTCGTCCCGTCTATGCACTGCTCATGTGCCTCTATCTGCCTCTGCTCCTCTGATTTCCTTTTCCTTCTACCATGCATGCAGCTGAAAGGTTGAGACGTAATAAAGGATACGATGAATTGATGGTGCTTGCATGGAGTATGGAGTAGTACATGTGTTGGATGCATGTGCTCAGAGATAGGCTAGGAAAAGCTAGCATCTCATGCTTGCATGCCTAATTTCCTATCCACTGTCCTGCCACCTTTACAGCAGCCTACAGCGGTGCAGCTCATTTTTTTTACCTCACCGTCCTTGCCTCTACCGTGCTCACGTCCTCTGCTCGTCATTGCCTTGCCTCTCTCTGCCTTGCTTGTCTATCTGCTGCTCGCATGGTCCCATCACTTGGCTGTATTGTGTATTGGATGTTGGCCGACCCACGTGCTGCTGCCCCTTCCCTCTGCTTCTTGAGGACGCTGAGCTGCTGCTGCCGCTCTGCTCTCTCTCATGATTACCGATTCATTGCTTTTTGTTTCCTCTGTTTGCCTTGCACTAGACCATCGTCCCATACCTGGTCGCGCACGCCATGGTCCAGCCGCCCGCGCTCATCCGTGCCGCAGCGCCGCTCCTCCATCCTGCTGCAGGCATGTTCTTCCTTGCTCTCCTAGTCTGCCACTACGCTCGCACCCTGGCGTCCGTGCCCTTGTCCGGCTTTCCCGCAGTCATCGCACTGGGCTGAGCCCCTCATGCGCCTCCCTCTATGGTCCACTAATGCCGTGGCTGCCACGCGTCCTTCCCTAGCCCCGTTGCACCCTGTAGCGCCACCGTGGCCACGCTAAAGTCGCTCGCCGTCGCTGTCCATTCGCGTGTGCGCGCCGAGCGCCCGACCGAGCCGTTTCGCCCGCACCGCAGCAGCTGTCCTCCTAGACGCCATCGCCGCCCCTCCGTCATCTGCGTGGCCTGTCTACTGCCCACGGCTGGTGATGCGCCCCATCGCCGCAACAGCCGCACCTGCGGCCGTGACGGTCACAGCACCTGTCAGCCTCCACGACCCACGCCGGTTGGACGCCGCTAGTGGCGGTTCCCCGTGGCTCCTCCGTGCCCACGCGCTCGAGCCGCCTCGCCAGCCATGACCCGCATGACTCTGCCACCACCGAGCGCAACCACAACGAGTCTCGCACCATGTCTCCACCGGTGGCCACCCCCGCTGGCCGCGCACCCCTTCCTTCCGCGCCGCGCGCCGCCGATGTGCCGTTCCTGTCGGCCGGTGTCCCTCCTGGTTCGTGCTCTGTTTTTGAATGAAGAAAAGGTGAGATGGGTGAGAATCCAAGAAGAAACGTTATACGGGGTCTTTACTGTGAAATACGTGACTCACTTAAATAGTGTTGTGTCCTGCGGATTAATTTCGAGAAAACACAGGGTCCTTTTTGCATAAATCGCTAGTCTAGTTTGGAGCAGGCCGCGCATGGGCCGGCTTGCTAGACTGCTTGTGTCCACGTGTTGGGCTGGACGGTCGCCGCTGGCCGTGCCCCGTCTGGGCCTTTGGCCAGTATGCTCTCGCAGGCCGGACTCCCCGCTGGGCTGTTGCCGCTCCCGCGCCTGGGCCGACCTGTGGCCGCCACGACTGGGCCGCTCGCGCTGCGCGCCCCGCCCCACCTGGGCTGCTTGCTCACTGGACCAGGCCAGGCTAGGCCGCTTCGGGCCCAAGGAGCTTTAGTTTTCTTTTTTGGTGTTTTGCAATTTTAATAACCAGCTGCATGCTTGAAAATTCAAAATAAATAGTAGAAAAATCATAAAAATGCCAAACCAGTTTTGTTGAGCTTCTAAAATCATGATCTACCTGTTAGTGTATTTTGTTCACATAGATTGGGTATGTTTTAGGATTGCTCTAATTGATTTAGAATGCTTAATATTATAAAAATGTAAACTTGTAGAAATTGTTATGGTAATTTGGTAATAGTGTTAGATCTAAAATTTCCACAATAGGTTTCTAGCAATGTTAGGTACTCACTGTAATTTTTGGTAGCTCCAGAATAATTAGTTTGCTAAATAGATAATGATGTCCTATTTCAAATAATGATTAAATCGATAGAATGAAATAAAGAAACCACTTGGATTTATATAACTAAAATAATTATTGGGAAATAACGCCTGATGTGACAACATGGATATGTGGCCTAAGTACGATCGTCGTTAGAACTAACTCGTTAACTTGAGAGGCGTAAATCGTATTTTACAAGTCACGATTGCAGCCGAATAATTACGTCTTTGCATTTGCATCACATTGCATATCATATAGGTACGATGATGGATCAACGGATCAATTGAAGGATGATTGGGAATCCAAGGATGGTGTAATGGTATTCTCTCCAAGAGATGATGCAATGGGCTTTCTATTCAGTTGATGGTGGATGATCTAAAGATGCGGATACTAACTTTTTAATATATATCTTACCTAGGCAAGCCCCGGTGCGTAACCCCTACTTTTCTGCAGTTTAAATTACAATTGTGCAATAAGTTTTAAGGAGTTGAATGAAACCCACTTGCATATATATATATATATATCTTCATCCTATGAGTCTTACTAGTATGACAGGATCGTGTAGATTGCTATGCTACAGGACTCCGGTAGAAGTCGAGTAATTGTCTGTCACTCGCGAGAGATAGGAAATATATTACGGAATTATTATCACTTGGAAAATATAAATGGTGGAAAGGACATTGGTGACCGGGATGGGATATGGTTTGGGTATTGGTGGGTGTAAGAGGTTGTGTCGCCATGGAAGCGGGGCATGGCTTGGTTACACTGCTTTCCCTGTCTGTGTCGGTTAAGGACCGATCGTTGCATAAGCCATCGAGGCAAGTCACAGATCTATTGTCTCGAGCACATACTTGGGTATGGGTGCTTGGAATACTTGTTGCTCTCTTGTCGTGGGTTCTGGCTCTTTCCGGACCGACTGTCAGGGTAATTTTTTTGGTGGAGGAGGTCCTTGCACCGCACTGAGTCCGGGACTCAGGGGCGGGGGCTTGGAGTCCCAGTTTGGACGGGGACCTAGGACCCTAGGAGAGGAGGGTGATGGGTTGGTCCTGCTTGTGCCTTGGATACAAGCGGGGCGTATGTTTTTGGAGCACCCAGCTGGGCACATTGGTTCGCGAATCGCCGCCGAGTCGGTACGGCTTGTCTTGCCTAGCACCATTGTAAGAACTAAAGATGAAAGATGAAAGATGGAAAAAGGAAATCTGATTGCTTACCACCTAGTTGAAAGTAGCACAGGTGCTTACATAGAATGGTTAGTTAATGAATCAATGCGGCTATTAATAAAAATCATATATAAGGACGCACGCTTAGTAATGCTTCCTGCTAATGCAATAAACTCACAAGCTAGATAGCCTTGCATATCCTTGGAGTCTTTTCTTTCCTCCTGTCGGGTAAGTCTTGCTGAGTACAATTGAGTACTCAGGGTTTTATTCCCCCTGTTGCAGGTGATATGTGGATGCTAGAGCTGACCCTTGTGTGTGGATACCTCCTGGTGGGCTCAGCGAGGATTCCTTTACGCTGCGATCGTAGTTGTTATTTATAACTCTAACCAAATATTTTTATAAATGAAAGTTTTATAATCTGTTGTCATAGTTTATATATCAATACTTCATCATGTCATGATTAGATATTTATTTCGGGTGTAATTCTGATCACATGTTTATATTCCGCTGTTACATTAAATTACTCATAACTCTAATAATATGATTAAATTCCGCTGTTATAATAATAAATGTTATACTCTGAGGTACATGTAAAGTGATGTAAGAAATGGTTAAGATTGATGTAAGCTTTATTCTCTCATTTGTGATCCTGATGGCAAAAATGTGGAATTTTGGGTTCTCCCCTAGGGTGTGTCCGACGAAACCGAGTAATTTGGTGTTCTCCCCTGAGTGCTTAGTGTCTAATGGAAGACAAGCACTCCTGGGAGGCATTAGATTAGGCGGTTCTGCCATATTCCGGCACTTGAATGCGATTACTGCTAAGGCCAAATATCTGGTACTGGTGATCGAGGAGTTGTTGGATGAGCTGACTCATGCCTCGTGGTTCACTTGTTTGGATCTCACAGCCGGCTATCACCAAATCCATTTGCAGCCGGGTGAAGAACCAAAAACAGCTTTCCAAACCCTCTCGGGTCAGTACGAGTTCTGGGTCATGGCATTTGGACTCACGGGGGCGCCGACCACATTTCAGAAGGCGATGAACACTACCCTGGCATCATTGCTTCGCAAGGGAGTTTTGGTTTTCTTTGATGATATCCTCATTTACAGCCAGTCGCTTGAAGAACATTTGGTCTACCTTCGGCAGGTGTTGGAACTCTTACGCCGTGATCAGTGGCAAGTTAAACGCTCCAAATGTGTCTTCGCCCAATGTTAGTTGAAATATTTGGGGCATGTTATTTTGGAGCGGGGTGTGGCGACTGACCCAGAAAAGGTTCAGGCAGTTCTGAATTGGCCAGTACCATCCTCGACTAAGGAGCTTCGTAGCTTCTTAGGATTAGAAGGCTACTACAAGCATTTTGTGAAGCATTTTGAGGTGATTTCCTGCCCTCTAACAGAATTGCTGAAGAAAGGAGCCTTGTTCCTATGGTCAACAGTTCATGATGCTGCTTTTCATGCTCTGAAGCAGGCCCTGACATCTGCTCTAGTGTTGGCCTTACCGGATTTTTCCAAGCCCTTTTGTGTGGAGACAGATGCCAGCGGGACGGGCATTGGTGCCGTGCTTACACAGGAGGGTCATCCACTGGCTTTCCTCAGTAAATCTCTGTGTCCACACTCCCAAGGTCTGTCTACATACGAGAAAGAATACCTGGCTATCCTTTTGGCACTGGATCAGTGGCGCAGCTACTTACAGCATACTGAATTCCGCATTGTGACTGATCAGAAGAGTTTGGTTCAAATTTCGAGTAACGATCGTTGCACGCCTTGCCTTAAAGAAAAGGTTTTACCAAGCTCTTCGGATTGCGATGCAGATTGTGTATCGCAAGGGAGTGGATAATCGCGCTCATCGATGCTTTGTCTCGAAAATCGCAACGCGCAGTTGTTCTGCGGTCTCTGTGGCTCAACCGCAATGGTTGCAAGAGGTGGCTGCTTCTTATGAATCAAATGCACATGCGCAACAGCTGATTGCTAAACTGGTAATTGATCCTGCGGCTGTACCTGTTTCAATTTTTGGGATGGATTGCTGCGCTACAATCAGCGCGTCTGGATCGGTCATAATGAGGAGCTCTAGACTCGTATCATTGCTGCTCTCCATGACAGCTTGTCGGGGGTCACTCCGGTATTCTGGTGACTTATCGCCGTATCAAGCAGCTTTTTGCTTGGACAGGTTTGAAAGCAGCAGTCCAAGACTTTGTTCATTCCTGTCTAACTTGTCAGCAAGCCAAGCCGGACCGATCTCGATTACCTGGTCTCCTGCAACCCTTGTCGGTTCCGGATCGTGCCTGACAAGTGATCTCCATGGATTTCATTGAGGGTCTTCCATTGTCCGGCGGCTTTGACTGTATTCTGGTTGTCATGGACACCTTTTCCAAGTGTGCACATTTTTTGGGCCCTAAGCATCCTTTCACTGCTGCTGGGGTAGCTAAGCTGTTTTTATCCCAAGTCTACAAGTTGCATGGGTTGCCCAACACTATTATCTCAGATCGGGATCGTATCTTTACCAGTCACTTATGGTGGGAGTTGTTCAAATTGGCTGGGGTTGATCTGTGTATGAGTTCGGCATATCACCCGCAATCGGATGGACAAACAGAGAGGGTCAATCAGTGCTTGGAGGCTTTCCTCAGGTGTTATGTCCATGCTTGTCCACGCCGCTGGAGTTCTTGGCTTGATGTGGTGGAGTTGTGGTATAATACATCACTCCATTCTGCTCTCGACCGTTCTCCATTTGAGGTGCTGTATGGGTTTGCTCCTCGACAGTTTGGGCTGCCGGCTGCTGATGATCATCCCATCTCTGATTTGTCTGAGTGGTTCCGTGACCGTGATCTGATGACTCAACTAGTCAAACAACATCTTCATCGAGCTAAGCAGCACATGAAGAAGCAGGCGGATGAACGCCGTTCTGAGTGTGAGTTTCAGGTTGATGAGTGGGTTTTCCTGAAGCAATAGCCCTATGTGCAATCGTCCTTGGCAGACCGTGCTAACCAGAAGCTGGCATTCAAGTTTTTCGGGCCATTTCGTATCATTGAGCGCATTGGGTCCGTCACCTACCAGCTAGAGCTTCCTGCTTCTTCCTCTATTCACCCTGTCTTTCATGTTTCTTAGCTCAAGAAAGCAGTAGGCGGTCATCACATTGTGGAGAAGAATCTGCCTCCTTCTTCCATTCGTTGGAGTATTCCTGAGAAGATTCTTCAACGTCGCTCCATCTTCAAAGGTGCGGTTCCTGTGTGTCAAGGGTTGATCAAGTGGTCTCAGTTGCCTTCATCTCTATCCACAAGGGAGGATCTTGATTACCTTCGTCAACAATTTCCGCGCGCTGTTGTCTGGGGTCATCCAGGTGCGCAAGGGAGAGGGGATGTCATGACCGATGTCCAGCACTCTGTGCCGAATGAGCAAGTGGAGTCTGCTGTGTCGGGCTCGGCGGGAGGAAGGCCTGATCGGCCCAAGAAGAAGAGCGTCCGGGTGTTTGGGCCACAGTGGGAGAATGAGTGAACCCAGTAAGTGTAGTGGGTGCGTGCGTGAGTACCGTTCACATATATGAGTTGGCCTCGGCCACGGAAGGGGGGTATGAATATTGTAACCAAATATTCTGAACTGCAACTAAGATTCGTCTGCTTCCGGTTCCTCCTGCTCTGCTGCCTCGCCCTTGCTCCGATTCCTCTTTCCCTTCCTCCAATTGCTGACAGAACCCCATGATCTGTTGATCCCGAGCGAACCAATCCTCATACGCTGGATTTGCAGTCTTGACGGTCTTGCCATCTGCTGCCTTCTCGGAGATCTCCACGTCGGGGGCAACGGTCTTGCTGTTGATGTGCCCCTCCATTCAGGCACCGCGTATCGCGGTAAGCACCTGCGCTTGCCATAGCACGTGGTTACTCTTGGTCAGCTTCTCGGAGACTTGACGGTCTCTGCTTGAAGCCATGAGTCTAAATCAGAGGCGCAAGAGCGTGGGAGGAAAGTCGTCTCTGAATATCGAGAGTACGACGGCTTCGTGTTAGCTTCTATGCACAGAACAGCCCTGTGCGTGGTCTTTACATAGAGTACAACAACCAGGTGCTAGTCCACGAGATTTTTTTTTGGATCATAACAACTCACAAACTACCAGGTCTTCCTATTCAACACGGATTACCTATTCTCAGGGACTACCTATTCTCCTGGGCTAAGATATCCTTGGTTGTTACAGATTAGGAAGACACGTACAGCATATGTGCATACCTGTTTATCTAACAAAAGTAACTACTGAACTTTTTTTTGAGAATAATTTTACACAAATATAGCAACTATCCTTTTCCCGGAGACCTTGAAAATACATTTTTGCCAGAGATACTGAAGAGGGTAGTTTCTTATTTTCCTTTAAGATGTTGTAGTTTATAGCAAATGATAAACTGTCCACACTGTTGAATTTTATTCAATAAAGACACCGGGGCTTGAGGAATGCCTCGCTGATCTCTAATATTTTCGAACAAATATCTCGTATTCCTGGTCGATCTTTGGGATGCTCCATGGAACATAATAGGGCAACTTCAACCAATGGTACCAGATAACACTGCAGCGTTAGTGTTGCAAATACAAGGTCTGGCTCCTGGAACATGTAGGGATCTAAAACCTCGTGAAGTCCATTTGGATATGCTGAGCTCACCAACTTGTGAAGGCTCATACCATCGCTAAACATTATGTCAGTGGGTCGCTTTCCGGTGAGCATTTCTAGTAGCAACACACCAAAACTGTACACATCGCACCCAGTTGAGATTTTATACCCCATTCCATACTCTGAAAAAACAAGAATTCCATGTTAGCAAAGAAAAATATATTATGAAACATATAACAGAGGGGAAGTTACCTGGTGCGATATATCCAATAGTTCCTTCCACGCCAACAAAACCTTCTGGACTACCAAGACTTGAAGAGAGAAACTTTGCAGATCCAAAATCACCAACTCGAGCTGTGATATCATAATCCAAAAGAACATTGGCTGGCTTCAGATCACAGTGAACTAGAGGTGGTGTCAGTTGGTTGTGCATGTAGTCCAAAGCAGAAACCACATCCATAGCTATTCTTATTCTCTGGCCCAAGCTCAAAACTCTCTTGGGGCTATTTTTGTGCAACTTTGGGTGCAGCCACATATCCAAGCTTCCATTGGCCATAAAATCGAAAACTATAGCTTTGAACTCCTTGTTTTCCATGTCCACTGTTGAGCATAAGGTCATTGCTTTCATAAGATTGCGATGGCGGGTGTTTCTGAGCACTTCACATTCCATACGAAAGCTGTTTAGAGAACCATGCTCGTCCAGATGGAACACTTTGATGGCTATGAAATCTGTGTCAAACTCAAACCTGCCAATGTAGACAGAACTGGTGCCGCTTGAACTGATCTTGTTTGCAGGAGAGAACCAGTTTGTAGCTTTAAGGATGTCAAAATAGGATACCTTCTTCATCGTCTGCTTGTAGCATGGAGCAGTCTCTATGTGTGCTCTTCTCTTCAGAAGAGCAACAATGATGCATAAGCATAAGCATAAGAATAAGGCAATAGTAATCGGTAGAATTACAGTTAACAAGAAGTGTGCATTCTTTTTTATTCCACCAGCTGCTACTCCGGGGCAAACAGGGAATACAGATGCAGAGGTAGTTGCATTTACACAGAGCCCTATGTTCCCATTTAAGATTACTGTCGTGGTATTCTGAAATACTCCTCCGGTTGGAATTGCCCCCCAAAAATTGTTGTAGGATAGGTTAAGTTGCTCCAATGCATTGAAGTTGTTGAAGAAATCTGGAATTTGTCCTGTTAAGTTGTTCTGAGAAAGATCAATCTGTTGGATGGAAAGACAATTGCCAAGTGAAGGAGGAATTTGCCCAGACAAGTTATTGTGGGAAATATTTAGAAGGACAAGCTGTTCGAGCAAACCGATAGATTGTGGTATTGATCCAATAAGATGGTTCTTCGACAAGTCCAAACTAAAAAGGGTTGTAATATTTGCCAGTCCAACCGGTATATATCCATCAAGGTTGTTAAAAGACAACTTTAGGATTGTCAATCGCTGACACTGCCCTAAACTTGCTGGTATGTTTCCACTTAAACTATTGCTATCGATAGAAAGCTGGGTTAACTGCTGAAGATTACCCACTCCAGGTGCGATCTGACCTGACAATCTGTTCTGGGATAGTCTTAGGACTACCAGGGCACTTAGGTTCCAAATGCTTAAAGGAATCTCTCCAGATATCGAGTTTTGGTCCATGGCAAGCAATTGTAGCTGTGAAAGATTGCCTATCTGTTCTGGTAGTTTTCCACTGATTTGGTTATTTCCAAGGTCTAATCTCTGCAGATTTGATGAAAGATTGCCAACAGAAATTGGCAGACTTCCGTCAAGCCTGTTGTCATCCATTATCAGCATTGTTAGATTGGAGCAATTTGTCAGAGAGGTAATGAATGCCCAGTTATCAGACTTTAGGGAGTTACTTCCTAGATTTAGTACACGTAAGTGAGGTAAAGATCCTAGAAGCGGCACTGGGCCAGCTAGTGCGTTATAGGAAAGATCGATCTCTTGGAGCTTTGATGCATTAGCTAGTGATGGTGGAATGAGTCCTGTGATATTGTCACCTGACATGATCAACATTTCAAGGTTTGGTAACAAGTTGCCAAGGGTGGCTGGTATATAATATCCAGAAAGATCATTATTGCCTAAATCAAGGATTCTCAGCGATGTTATGTTGTAGAGTTCTGCTGGGAAATGCCCAAATTGGTTGTAACCTAAAGTCAGAGCAGTAAGGTTGCGAATTCGACTTAAAGTCTCTGGAACTGATCCATCTAGCATATTTAAATCAAGGTGTATTTCCGTGAGGGAAGAAACATTTCCTAATGATGGAGGTATTCTTCCTGAAAGGTTGTTCTCTGCAAGGTTAAGAATTTGCAGAGTTGCCATAGTATGGAAATCTGGAATAGGCCCATTTAAGAAATTCTTTTGAAGATTGATAACGACAAGTCGAGGTGAGTCCTTGAAGAGACTAGCAGGGATAATTCCAGACAGGCTATTATTTGCAAGGATCAGATCCTGAAGCTTAGGAAGTGTGCCCAACTCCTCAGGGATGGGTCCATGGAACGAATTAGTTCCAAGATCTAACCGTATTATCGAAGTAAGGTTAGCAAGAGAAGGAGATAATTGCCCAGCCAGCTGTAAAGAGTTCAGCTCCAGTGAAACAACACGGGAAGGGGGAAGGGCCTTACCACAGACGACCCCTCTCCATGTGCAGAATGAGCCGCTAATGTCCCATGAGCTAAGGACGCCAAAAGGATCATTTGTGATGCCTTGCTTGAAGTTGAGGAGGGCTTGCAGTTCGATGTCGGAATTATTGGTCGAGTCTGCAGCTAAGATTGCGATTGGATTGGAGAGCAGGAAGATGAGAAGATGATCCACGAGAAGAAACATGAGTGCATGAGCCATCTCTCCACGTCTAAAAAGAGAGTGTGTGTTTTGTGTTTTCCTTTACTTTCTGGGATCCCTTGGTGTGTAGATTCCACTATAAATAATTCGTCTCTTGCTGTCCTGTCATACTAAAAAATAAGTAGCCCTGGACTACACGCTGACTTACCTGTTGCGATGACCGATGGGTGGATGAGGAGTGCCACGAGAAAGCAGAACGAAGGTGCCCAGAAGAAACATGGTCAATGGAGAATTTTCCATGCTTGCCAGTGCCCTATTCAACTAAAGAGTTTCAGTGAATAACTATGATATTTATCAAATAAACAATTCAAATTCTAACAACAAAGTGCATATATTTTTTTACCATCAGGAGTAATAGATTGTAATAGTCGAGATGGAATAGAGCTTTGAACAGACATCTTAGATCTTTAGAGTCCATAACTATTTAGAAGCATGATTATTCCTTTGTTATGTTCAAAGGTACCCTTCTGACCAAATATAATCAGTATAATATATTCCTACAAGGCATTTTCACCCAAAAATCACAGAGTTAGCTGCACGGCTCTTGGTCATCAAGACTACAGCATTTTTTTTTAACATAAGTGGCAGGAGCTATACTTTTCAATGAAGATGAAAAGAGTCATATATACAGGAAACAACAATATGTTTTCACTACCAGAACCCAATCAATGTTATAAAAACTTTTGCTAATGGCCAACAGTCATAACTGAGTAAACTTAGACGCTAGCACTCCTCTGGTTCAATTACACAAAGAAGCCGACACATCTTAAAGAGCATTTTCAGGACTAGATTAACTGGTCTAGCCCGGGTACACTAAGTTCATAATACGGTATAGCATCAAGGTTGATCACCCTATCCATCCATTTTCTACCATTAGAAATCCAGTGTGATATGTGACCATGTCCAACATAGATCATCCAACAAAGAATTTCTAAAACAAAAAAGAGCACATAAATACTTTATGCTTGTTTTCCGTGCACTGTTCCTGGCTTCCTGCTTCAGAAGGGCTAGTTCTTCCCACAATTAAACCTATCACCATGGTTTTAAGTGTCACCTAAGCATGATGCCATGACGTTTTTGAACCCAGCAGCCTGAGGCGGAGGCCGCACCGGTGAATCGAAAGGGGACGATGCAGTGGGGCGTGGGAGTTCCGCGCGCGGGCGAGATCAATGGAGTTGCGCGCCGGCCGGAAATCGCGACCCTTCTCCCCCATCTCCTCCGTGACATGTCAGTACCCAGGCCCCACCTGCAGTCCCAAAGGAGGCATCTACCAGCTCGGCTGCTACATCGCCTGAGCCCAAGCCAAGAAGACAACGAAGGCCCAGCAGCCGCTACGCCAGCCCAGCCTGGATCAAGTAGATGAGGACGTAGCATATAAGAACCTGAGAGAGAGGAGTAGAGGGGGATGAACCCAAACTTGTATCAAATTACTTTCTAAATTCGAAGCACTCCTCTAAACTAATTCCGTGCTCCTCTACCCTTGTTCTTCCTTTCCCCTTCCCCACATCTGTGCTACTCATAATTTGGTATCAGACTTCAGATCCCGCATCCTGGCCTCAGATCCGCCTCACCCACACTTCACCCGGTTCCAAAGATCGCTCGGAGCCATGGAGCTGAACCTGAAGACGATCCTGGAGGAGATCCAGCGTTCCAAGGAGGAGTTCCGCCTCAGATCCGCTGTCGACCTCCGCTTCGAGTACCTAGAGTCCACCTGCTGCACACTGCAGAACCTCAACCTCGAGCACGTCCACGTCGAGCAGGACAGCCACGTCACCGCACTGGAGGCCGCCGCCACCGACCTCGGTACCTGGCGCCCGGAGTTCAAGGGGGTCGTCGACGACCTCTCCCTCAAGGTCCAGAAGATCGCCAAACACTACGACCGCGTGGTGTTTGACAATTCGCTTCACCAGCCAGGCATCTTCTTGACCCCGACTTCAGCATCCGCGCAGCCTCTTGCCAGCACCGTCGTCGACTCGCCCAGTGGGCACGGCGTTGCACAGACTACAAGGGATCTTGGGTCCGGCGTCGTGATGACATGGACCCATGTCCCGACAAAGGGTATGTCGCCTCCCTCCCCCTCTAGTGTTCCATTGCCATCCCTTTCGATGCATCTTCCACCTCCAACACCAAATCCTCCACCACCAGCACCAAATCCTCCACCCCTAGCACCAAATCACAAGTACCTGCCACCAATTCCTCACCCCACCTCTCAACCAGCTTCCACCTATACAACATCCACCACCACTTCATCATCCATAGCCACTTCAACAATTTCCCCTCCCACCACACCATCCCAATATGCCTGACCCAAATCAAATCGCCTCCAACCTTGGCCGCCTTCCTAAGCTGCCCTTCCCTAAGTTCAGTGGTGAAAATCCACACCATTGGCATCGCCGTTGTGAGAAATACTTCAAAATGTACCAAGTGGATGAACCTATATGGATCAGCGTTGCCGAGATGTATCTTGAAGGGCCAGCCGATCGTTGGTACCAGTCCATCACCCCTTAGCTTGAGAACGCTACATGGGATACCTTCTGTCGCCTCCTACACGATCGCTTCGATCATGATCAGCACGAACTCCTACTTCGCCAGCTGTTCAATGTCTACTAGAAAACCATTGTGTCTGCCTATGTCACTGAGTTCTCCAAGCTCGTTGATCAGCTTAATTCCTATTCCCAAACCAATGATCCCATGTATTTCACCATGTGTTTCATCGATGGCTTGAAACCTGAGATCAAAGCAATTGTCATTGTTCAGCATCCAAAAACGTTCAATACTGCTTGCTCCCTAGCGTTATTACAGGAAGAGGTGGCTACGCCTACAGCAGTCAAGCCCACTCGCGGAGGTAATTGGTATTCTGCGTACAAGCCGGTGGTGGCTGCTCGGGGGCCGTTGCCATTGCCGCTCCCGCCACCGCGCCCCGAGAAGCCCGTTCCTGTCGCTCCAGTGCCTGCGGCCCCGACATAGTCTTCTACTGATCAAAAGCTGGCCGCCATCAAGACCTATCGTCATGCTCTTGGTCTGTGCTACAAATGCAGAGCCAAATGGAGCAAGGACCATCGCTGCTCGCTAGAGGTGTTGCAAGCTGTGGACGCTCTGTGGGATTCGTTCTCGTCTAAGGACTCCATGGCTGATTCTTCACCTGATCATGACCCGACTGAACATCTCATGCTGGTGCTATCTAAGTTGGTCATGTCTGGTATTCCAGCAGCGCGCACAGTTTTGTTGACGGGGTCCATTCAGCAGATTCATGTGCAGATTCTGGTTGACTCAGGCAGCTCATCATCTTTCATCAATGAGTCTCTGGTCTCGCAGCTTCAAGATATTCAGGTTTCTTCTCGGCCTAGCTCTGTTCAAGTTGCCGACAGAAGTCTGCTAGTCAGTCAGTCAATTCTGCGAAATGTTCCATGGACAGTTGATAAGTGCACCTTCCAGTCCGACTTCAAATCCTTGCCACTGGCTAATTTTGATGTTGTTATTGGCATGGATTGGTTGAAAGCTTATAGTCCGATGCAAGTAGACCGGAAACAAAAATGTCTGGCTGTACCTTATAAAGGTTCTGTTCAGATGCTTCAAGGTGTGACTGCTACAACGCCTCGGCACATGTTGCTACACATCGAAGGCATGCCCGAAGTGCCTGACTCCGGTCCTCTGTCAGCTATTCCGGCAGTGGTACAACCTCTATTGGAAGAGTTCAGTGACTTGTTTCAGGAACCAACTGCTCTACCTCCATCCCGTGCTTGTGATCATGAGATTCCGTTACTTCCTGGAGCACAGCCTGTCTTCATTAGACCTTATCGTTACCCACCAAAGTTGAAAGATGAAATTGAACGCCAAGTGCAAGATATGATGAGCCAAGGTCTGATTCAACACAGTAGCAGTGCTTTCACTTATCCAGTGCTCTTGGTTAAGAAAAAGGATGGCTCCTGTCGCTTTTGCGTGGATTTTAGACACCTCAATGCTATGACTCAAAAGTCTAAGTTTCCAGTGCCTGTCTTTGACCAACTTATGGATGAGTTGCATGATGCTCGCTGGTTCTCTACTCTTGACCTCCGGGCTGGCTTCCACCAGATCCTGCTCCACGCTAGTGAAGAACACCAAACCGCATTGCAAACACACCTTGGTCAGTACGAATTCAGAGTTATGGCATTCGGCGTCACCGGAGCCCCGGGTACATTCCAAGGCGCTATGAACGTATCCCTAGCTCCTGACCTCCGCAAGTTTGTCATTGTATTCTTTGATGACATCTTGGTGTACAGTCGGACACTTGAAGAACACCTTCAACACCTCCATCAAGTGTTTCAGTGGCTCCGGGCTGACTAATGGAAACTGAAAATGTCTAAGTGTCGCTTCATGTAGGAATCTATTTCTTACCTGGGTCATGTCATTACAGTAGCCGGCCTGTCTACAGACCCTACCAAGGTACAAGCTATTGCCGATTGGCCCACTCTGTCATCTATCAAAGAGCTCCGCGGTTTTCTAGGACTGGCGGGATACTACCGGAAGTTCGTCTACCACTTCGGCATCATTGCCAAACCACTTACCGAGCTGCTAAAGAAGGATCAGCCATTTGTTTGGACCGATCGCCAGTCTACAACATTTCAGTTGTTGAAGGATGTTCTTTGTTCTGCTCCTGTACTCGGCTTGCCAAACTTTTCTATACTCGGCTTGCCAAACTTTTCTGAGACCTTCCACATTGATATTGATGCCTCCGAATCCAGAATAGGCGCTGTGCTGCATCAACATGGTCATCCTTTTGCCTTCATCAGTAAACCTCTCAGTCTTCGCAATTAGGGGCTTACAATGTATGAGAAAGAGTATTTGGCAATATTGATGGCAGTAGATCAATGGCACCACTACCTTCTCTAACCAGAATTCGTCATCCATACTGACCATCAGTGTTTGACTCATCTCAATGAGCAGCGGTTCCACACGGCTTGGCAGCAAAAAGTGTTTGCACAACTTCAAGGCCTTTAGTACCGTATCCAATACAGAAAAGGGGCGGACAATGGCACTGCTGATGCCCTGTCTCGCCGAGTTCACTCTGAGCAGTTGTCTGCCATTTCCTCTATGCAGCATCAGTGGTTAGAAGACATGGTTCAGTCTTACTCGTCCAGTCAGTTGGCTGTCAGTCTGCTCGCTCGTCTCGCCACATCTCCAGATTCGGCTCCTCCTTATTCGCTGCTGAATGGAGTCATCTGCTACAAGAATAGAGTCTGGCTGGAATCCTCGCCACAAATCTAGGAGCAGGTCTTGCAGGCTCTTCACTCTAGCCTGTTGGGCGGTCATTCAAGGGCACTAGCAACTTATAGCAGGATCAAGCGATCGTTTTATTGGCCTAGCATGCGCCGTGCAATTTTGTCATTTCTGCAGTCCTGTGATATCTGTCTTTAGGCTAAACCTGATCGTAGTCGCTACCCGGGGTTATTGCAACCGTTGCCTGTGCCGTCCACATCTTGGGAAGTGATCAGCATGGACTTCGTGGAAGGCCTTCCTCCCTCTGGATCCGCTAATGCAATTCTCATGGTGGTCGATAAATTTTTGAAGTTTGCTCATTTTATCCCCCCTCAAGCATCCGTTTATTGCGGCCGTGGTTGCTCGAGTTTTCATGGATACAGTTTACCGCCTTCACGGCTTGCCGAAGTCCATCATATCTGACCGTGATAAGGTCTTTACAAGCAAGTTCTGGCAGCTACTCTTTCGATCAGCCAGATCCAGCCTCCGCCTCAGTTCATCTTACCACCCGTACCTGCGCTGTTTCGTTCATGCCTGCCCATCTCAATGGAGTCGCTGGTTATCTCTTGCTGAATTTTGGTACAACTCTTCAACTCACTCAGCTTTGGGTCGTTCACCGTTCGAGGTTCTATACGGGTATCCACCATGACACTTTGGGCTGGATGTTGATTCATTAGCAACAGTTCTAGATTTACAGACCTAGATGCAGAATCGTGAACTCATGCAGGCACTGGTCAAACAACATCTTCTACGTGCTCAAGCGAGAATGAAGTGGCAGGCAGATAAGTGACGTGCGGAGCGTACGTTCCTGGTTGGTGACATGGTGTTTCTCAAGCTGTAGCCATACGTGCAGTCTTCCATTGCATGCCGCTCCTGCAACAAACTTTCATTCAAGTTTTTTGGGCCATTCAAGATCATTCAACGCATCGGCGCCGTCACATACAAGCTGGAGCTGCCGTCCTCTGCCTCAATTCACAACGTCTTTCATGTTTCACAGCTGAAGCTATCGCCAGGCGGTTAGCAAGTGTCCCCTATGCTTCCTTCTGACCTGTAGGAATTTTAGGTGCCTAAGCACGTCCTCCAGCGCTGTTGGACTATGGGTGATCGGTCCGTGGAGCAGGGCCTCATCCAGTGGTCGCACTCGCCGCCGGAGATGGCCACCTAGGAACCTCTGCTGCAAGTCCGTCAACAATTTCCACGAGCACCGGCATAGGGACACGCCGGTTCTGAAGAGGAGGGGAATGTCAGCACCTAGCCCCACCTGCAGTCCCAAAGGAGGCATCTACTAGCTCGGCCACTACATCGCCTGAGCCCAAGCCAAGAAGACAACGAAGGCCTAGCAGCCACTATGTCGGCCCGGCGTGCATCAAGTAGATGAGGACATAGCATATAAGAACCTGAGAGAGAGGAGTATTGGGGGGATGAACCCAAACTTGTATCAAATTACTTTCTAAATTTGAAGCACTCTGAACTAATTCCGTGCTCCTCTACCCTTGTTCTTCCTTTCCCCTTGCCCACATCTGTGCTGCTCATATGACTATACACAGCGCAGCTCGTAGGGGATTATGGAAGAGAGCGCACCTGGTCCTTGGCGGCGCACCACCGTAATCCAGCTGCTCGGGCCCCTTCTGGCCCATCGATTTGTGCCTCCCTGCTCTGAGTCTCTAATAACTCATGCCTCCCTCCTCTTCGCTGCTGATTTGCGCCTTCGCTTCATGCCTCCTTCCTATTCTCAACCGATTCACACCTTCGGTTCGTGCTTCCTTCCTCTCCTCCGCCAATTCGTGCCTCAGATTCAAGCATCCATCCTCTGCGCCACCGATTCCCGTCACCATTAGTCTGTTGTCGCAAGCAAGGACATGGGCTGTGGCACACATGTATCTCTTTCTCTCCCACCCGCCTCCCTCCTCTTATGGTTGTTGCTTAGACGTGCATTGCTGCACCTGCTTGTGCCTGCTTTGCTGTGATGCACCTGCTTGTGAGTGCCTCGATGTGAAGTTGTGAATTGCTCCGCCTGCTTGTGCTAGACTGCTAGGCTAGATGCCCAGCACTTGTGTTTTGTGCTATGCTTGTCTGCTGTTGTATAGCCATGTTTTGTGCCTCCCCTAAGAGCGGAACTGTCTTGAGGCATTGCATTGAACATGTCAGGTGCAAACAAGCCAGAAGAAAAACCACACCGCACAGGGAAAATTGGGACTCGATGCGCGACAAGGGCTACATGGTCACCGAGCCCATCGTGGACTCACGTTGTTGCCGGCCGAATGCACGATGTGATGCGCGGTGCTGCTTGCCGAGCGGTGGATGGGGCGGCTGTGGAGGGGCGAAGGAGGTAGCTGAGAGTGGGCGGCGGACATGTGTCAAACTCCAAATCTCATGATCCTATCTGGCATCGCTACAAGCCTAGCGAGCACCCCGCCCTTCCCGCTCCAACGCCGGTGACCACCCGGTCCCGGCATCCACCCCGCTGGTGCCGTCGGCCTCCCGGCCCCGGCGCGGCCTCGCCTGCGCACCTTGTCGGGACCGTGGGCCTCCTCGCCACCCAAGCCTGACCCTGGCGGCCATCGCCGTTGCTGCTGCCTGCCTTGGCTTTGGCGTCCGTCTCTCTTGGGATTTGCTTGTGTCCAGTGAAGACCCGAGCTGGCTCCTTGCGTTTCTTCGAAGCTGGAGGAAGCTTCTACGGATCTTGCTTGCAAGGTGTTCGAAGATTTGCGGCAGTGAACTGCGGCGCCGAAGGATGAGGATCTCGGCGACTTCGCCCGCTGCCATCCGTCGCCAACTAGTTGCCCGCCGTTGAGGTGCTGCTACCGCGACTCATGGATTTCCCTGGCCTCAACACCAGGCCAGGGAAAGTGGTTGAAGCAGAAATCCAACGCAAGTTCGGTCTTCCGGTCCGTTTTGATCCCTCGTTCTTTCCTCGCCAATTCTTCATGGTCCTTTCGTTTGGCTGCGGCAAGTTCAAATTAACAGAGGCCTCAGCAGCTGTTCTTCTCCAATCTGTTATTGGTGGTATTGCTGAGAATTTTTGGATTCTTTCTCTTGGTGATCGGGTTTTTTCGTTTCTCCGTCTCCTCCCAGAACGTAGGCTTTCATGTTTACAAGCTTCGTTCTTTTGAGTGCGCTCTTTTTAAGCTGTATTTCAATCTTTGGCACGGCGGTGGTCCAAATTATCTATCTGAATACCGCCGCTGGCAAGACGATGAGGAGGCTCAATGGACCACGGTGGTGAAGAAGAATAACAACTCGCCGCCGGTGAACCCTCTGACCGGCGCTAATAAAATTCGGTTAAAGGTTGACCGTGGTTTGAATTCGGTTCGTCAATCAGTGTTTACTCGTCTTAAGTCCGGACCTAATTTTCCGCCTGTGGTTAGTAACAGTTCAAATTTTCAATCCAACGGAATTTTGGGGAGTTTCCGGCTTCTCCTGGACTTGACCTTCTCAGCCCGCTCCACCTTTCTGTTCACGTTGCCTGGCCCATGACCACTTAAGACCCAATTGCAGAAATCGTTTAAGATGTCTGGCATGCAACCGTTTTGGGCATTCTTTTGGCAATTGCGGGTTCCTGCCTCGATCTCCACACCCTCCCTGCCTTTTAGCACAGCCGCCGTAATCTCGCTGCGCCCGAAGATCGTCGCTTGCACCGGTCTATGACCACTGGCCCCAAGCGCCCTGTAGTCACGTGACGCTTCGCTGCCTTCAGGGACTTTTTTACTCAATTAACCGGTCCTGTGCCACCCCCTCCGCTAATCATACCCTGGTCTCGTCCCTGGCGCATTGCGGCGCCTGCGTTTGAGGACGACGACGAGGAGGTGGTGCCGTCTCACGGTTCTTCTCCGATCTCTCCGGCGATCGCGTGTGAGCGTCACTTCAACTCCTTTGGTGAGTTTGCTGCTGCTTTTCTTCCTTCTAGACCTTTGCATCCAATTCGTCACGTCTTTTGGGAAGAGAAAACCCCGTTTTCTTCAGTAACTCCGGCCTCCTCGCAGCAAGCAATGCCTTTTCGTTTTGTGGATCCGACTCCGTTCCTACCACAGGGCACCCAGCGTCAGATGATCAATGGTAGACCAATCATGCATCGTGTTGTGGTATGACATGTGCCAAGGCGCAACAATGATCTGGCGATTGCAATCCTGAATCCAATGCCTCAGGGACCAGTGGACTTTTGGGACATCCGTGTGCTCTTAGATGATTTCTTGCGTAATCGAGCGGAGGTAGGATACCAAGTATGCATGTTAGCTAATCTACTGTCATCTTGTGTGAAACACAGTAGAGGAAGGTGGCACCGACTTTGCCCCCTGCTGTAATCTGATGAGTAGCTGAGTGCAAAGGCCATGTGGCTCACCCTGCAAAGATCAGAGGCATATGCAAAGGCCACGACGCAGAGTCAGCCCTGTATACTTATCTAATTCTTTATTACAATATATATATACTGTATTTAGTTAGATAGATAGAGTTGTATAAATAGGGCACCAAGGCAACTCAATAAAGAGAGCTCAGATTTGCCATCGAGACAGATGGGGCCTCGCCAACGTTGTTGTCTTGTATTGTGCGTGCTTGCTCTGTTCTTCCTTCTTCTTCTAGCTCGATCCGTGGTGTGTGGAGCACGGACACAACCGTATAGTGGTCCAGGAGACTGAGTGGTCCGGGAGGAAGACTGTGGTGCAGTGCAGGAAGACTAGTGGTTGCAGTGCAGGAGACTAGTGGTCTGTAAGACTAGTGATCTCTGGCTCCTAGGAGGCTAGTGGTGGAGAGGCTAGTTCACTATCGTTAGACGGTGATCCCGTGGGCCACAATGCAGCCGTGCCCTTTTGGGCAGACTTTTGTGCGTTTCAACTATATTCATGAAAGAGACCTGCTGATTCAAGGAAGCCCACACCAGTTCGGGAATGGAACTATCAGCTTTGTGCCACATGATTGGGCCTGGAATAATAGAAGGGCAATCATGACTCACGAGGTGTGGATGATGATGTTGGGACATGACATAGACCTTTGGACTCGCCCACTTGTGGAGAAAGCTGTGTCTTCTTTCGGGCAGTTGATGATATGGGAGGAAGATCATTATCATCTGTCCCGTGCCATAGTTAAAGTCCGTGTTTCCAGTTTGGAAGATATCCCTTGGTTTTTTGTTTTTACAGAGGGCACCGGCTTCGAATTTGATGGCTGGTCGGTTCAGTGTGAAGTGCTCCAAACAACCATGTTGGGTAATGCAGCACAAGATGAGGACTTCCCTCCAGATGATGGTGATTTTGACCCCAATGTCTTTCACTTCTACGGATTTGGTCAGCCTGGGCAAGGCCCCCACCCCCACCACCTGCTCAACAGCCCTTTGAACCAAATTTAGAAGCTCTGCAAGGTTTGGGCAGGGAACAATGGCCTGTCCCTGCTCCTCAGATTCAAGAGATGCACCAACTTCCTCAGAATGTTGATGAGGAGAATGCAATCCCTGTCTTGATCCCTATTCAGCAGGCTCCTGTCCAAGATAATGATCATCTAAACCAAGAAACAGATCCAGTCGAGGAGATAGTGCAGGCTGTAGTCAATCCTGTGGAGGACCAGTTACCAGCTCAGGCTGAAAATGTTTTGGCAATGGATGATCTTACTGACGCCTCTGAGGATGAAGTCTTGCCACCACAGCCATTGGCTCAGCCAGTAGAGGTGGTTGAGTTCCCAAACATGCAGAATCTGCCAGCCTTTGAAGTGGAGGAGGTTCAAATAGAAGACTTAGTGGAGTTTGCCAATCTTGGCCACCCAGACCAGGGGCCTAGCAATGAAGTTGTTGAACAATTGTAAATTTGTAAGTGGGGTTTGTGGAGACTTTTGTTCCACCAGTTGATACTGTCTTCAAGCAGGCCTTTCCGGAGTCTAGCCCAAGCCCAATGGCCTTCAGATGCTGGGCCAAGTATTTTGCTTCAGTAGATCGATCTCTGCCAACTGTGACTATCCCAACACAATGGATGGATTTCTTTACTCTGCTGATGTTGAAGCAAGGCTCCTATGAGTGGGCAAAAGATTTTCTCCAGTCCCCTGCCTGGGCTTCTCTTAACCAGCACTTCAGTGGTAATTTCTACTCCTTCACTCTTCCTACTTCTCAGCCTTCAGTATCTATTACTAAATTATCTTGCGCTGGACCTTCTGTTGTCCCTTGTTTGGCTTCAGATACTGCCCCTCCAACACCCACCACTTCGGTTACAGTGGAAGAACAATTGTCAGGCCCCATCTTGGCTCCTATAACTGAGCAACACACACCATTGCCAAATCTGGACAAGAGCAAGAACATGCCTCCTAAAAAGAAAAGGGGTAAGACCCTGCATATTTCAGATGCTGATCTCAGACGCAGTGAACGGGTTCATAATCTCAATAAAGGTTTTAAATCTTTATCTTGTAATGACCGTAACTGCATTGGGTGTTCCGCTAATCCTCCTCTTTCTCCTTCTGTAGTCCGGGATCTTGGTGCTTCCTTCTGCAAGCTGGATAAAGCTAAACTCTCTGATGAATCCCTGAACACCAAGACTGAAAAGAAAGGAGCTATGGGGCGGCCTAAAAGCAAGAAGCCCAAGCCCACAAATGATGACTCAGGAGAAGGCGCCTCAAAGAGGGCCAAGGAGTAGCTGGAGCTGTTATCCTTCATCTTTTACCATAAAGGAATGTCTAATAACTCCTTCATGTTGTCACTATTTTGTCGTTATGAGTACTAAACTTTGCAATGTACTGTGTTGGAACATCCGGCGTTTAAATTCGGAGAAAAAATGGAATGCTATCTGTGATCGGTTGACAGAGAATAATTGTGATATACTTTGTTTGCAAGAAACTAAGCGCGCCTCTTTTGATCTTTCTTTCATTCGTAACTTCTGTCCTCCAGTTTATGATTCCTTTGAATTTTGGCCGTCAGTTGGTGCCTCTGGGGGTACTATTATCATCTGGAAGAGTTCCTGTTTCTCTGGCCATCTTATTTTTCAGAACTCGTTTGCTACCTCTGTTGAGTTTGTCTCTTTACATAATAATGCTAGCTGGATTCTTACTATTATTTATGCTCCGTGTACCCCTTCTGGCAAGAGAGTATTGCTTGGCTCAAAAATATTAACATGCCAGATCGTGTTGATTGGCTTGTGGTTGGCGACTTTAATCTTTACCGCAGCCCAGAGGATAGAAATAGAGATGGTGCTGACTTTACAGAAATATTCATGTTCAATGAGGCCATCATCGCTTTGGGTCTTATAGAGTTGCCTTTAAAAGGTAAACGCTTTACCTGGACAAACAAACAGTAACCTCCACTGTTGTAACGTCTGGACTGGTTCTTTACTTCGGCAAGTTGGACACTCACTTATCCAGTCACTGATGTCTCCACTCTTGTGATGGAAACTTCTGATCACGTTCCTTGTCTGATGAAAATATCTACTGCTATTCCTAAGAGTCATGTTTTCAGGTTCGAAAATTATTGGTTGCACCATGAGTATTTTTTGCAACAGGTTACTCTAGGTTGGTTCTCTGAGATACAACATTCTGCCAAGGCTCTCACAGCCAAGTACAAGAATTTGAGAAAAGTGTTAAAGGAATGGAAGAAAACTCTTTCCAACTTGAAACAGAATATTCATAATGTGAAGTTGGTCCTCTCTTTTCTGAATTTTATTGAAGACTTCAGGGACTTGACCCTAGTGGAATGGAATTTCAGAATCCTGTTGGAAGAGAAACTGGTCTCCCTTCTTCATCAACAGAAAGCTTATTGGAAGCAACGAGGAGCTGTGAAATGGGTTACCCTGGGTGATGCTAGCACCAAATTTTTTCATGCTCAAGCAACTGTCAAGTATAGGAAGAATCTGATTACTCAACTAATTGATGATAAGGGAAATGAGTTGGTTCTTCATAATGCAAAGGCTGAGCTGATTTGGCAATCCTTTAAAGAAAGACTGGGTACTACCAATTTTTCAGGTCTGACTTTTGATCTTGCCTCTCTTTTTGGTAATTCAGTTGATCTTTCTAGCTTAGTGGCTACTTTCAGTAAAGAAGAGATAGATGCAGTGGTAAAAGCTCTGCCATCAGACAAGTCACCTGGACCATATGGTTTTAATACAGATTTTGTCAAAAGGTGTTGGCCAATTATCTGTCAAGATTTTTACAAGCTTTGTGATGCTTTCCACTCTGAGCAAGTATGTCTTCAAAGCATCAATGGTTCTTATATCACTCTGATCCCTAAAAAGGATGATGTCCTCTGGATTTCTGACTTTAGACCTATTTCTTTGTTGAATACTTCAGTTAAAATTTTAACCAAGATTCTGGCAAATAGACTGCAATTGGTTCTCCCTTCACTCCACCAAAACCAATATGGTTTTATTAATTATAGAACCATTCAAGATTGCTTAGCTTGGGCCTTAGAGTATCTACATATATGCCATCATTCCAAAAGAGAGCTAATTATCCTAAAGCTTGATTTTGAAAAGGCTTTTGATAAAGTGGAACATAGCTTGATGCTTCAAATAATGGAACATAAAAGATTTCCTCAGAAATGGTTAAACTGGATGAAATTAATTTTTGGATCTGGAACATCTGCAATGCTCTTGAATGGGGTACTAGGAAAAGTTTTTCATTGCAGAAGAGGGGTTAGACAGGGTGATCCTTTATCACCATTATTATTTGTTCTAGCTGCTGATCTTCTCCAAACTGTGCTTAACTCGGCCAAAAGAGATAATCTCTTGAATCTCCCAATTCCTTTATCAAATGATGAAGATTTCCCTATTCTACAATATGCAGACAATACACTAATTTTTTTGCAGGCTGATGTTGCTCAGTTGAATCATTTGAAAAATATTTTAGCCAACTTTGGAGAATCTACTGGTCTGAAAGTCAATTTTGACAAATCCTTCATGGTTCCTATCAATGTGTCTGCAGATAGACCGGACATTATGGCCAATACTCTAAATTGCTCTAAAGGTACCTTACCTTTTACCTATTTGGGTCTACCTCTCAGCATAACTACACCTTCAGTAACAGACTTTTGGCCTCTAGTATCTAAGTGTGAAAGAAGATTGGTAGCATTCTCTTCCTTTCTCAATGAGGCAGGTCGGTTGCAACTCACTAATCCTGTCCTTTCTGCTTTGCCAACATTTGCAATGTGTACTTTTGTGACAGAACCGTCCAATTTATATAAGATCAAGTACGTCTGTCCCCGCTAACACGTTAACACACGCATACTTTCACTTATATAAATCCGGTAGTCCGCCGAGTGTCACGCAGGACCTCGGTAAATCAACATCACAACCAAGATCGCGTGATTAAGCAAATACACATCACATACGCAGAGTTGCAGCGGGAAATAATATTACAAATAGGTTCACAAATAATAGTACAAGTTTGGGTTTCAAAACCGATTAGTGAAAATAACATAGCTTTCAAATGATTACATTAACATAAGTTCCAAATACATTGCTAGCATAAGTGACATCCTCAGATAAAAGCATATAGATAAGAGATAATATAGAGTCACCGAGCCCACCGGCGGTTAACCCCATCTTCAACAGGCCAAGAACTTCACCTGCAACATGGTGGGATAAACCCTGAGTACTCGAATGTACTCAGCTAGTCTTACCCGTCATAAACCAGAAATAAATTGACTCCAAGGAGTATGCAAGGCTTTATAAGTGGAGGTAGCTTTACAACATTTTGCATAAAAAGCGATTAACTCAGTTATACAATTATAATTCTATCATCAAATTCATTATAACTATCCATCTATAGGTTAGCAACTATCCTGTGCCAAACATGTGATATATCTTTTAATAGCATACAATAGTAACCATAGCAGGTGTAGTAATTCCATATTTATCCGAACCATCAACTTCCATAATACAATTACCACGATGTTGGGACTAACTAAGTTTCTCACTATCCAGGAAAGACGGCGATTCAAATTGATTTCAACCAGCTGGGAATTTATTCCTAACACAAACCCACACTTCCCCCATCGGGGTCGTGTCGGGTCACCTTTGGTACAACTCAGGTACACATTTCACGGGTTCGTACAGCGCCGTACAATCAGGGACTGACGGTAGCCAGGTCGCTCAAGCCATGCCTGCCCACGGTCCCGGACCAGGTCGCTCAGGTCATGCTTGCCCATGGTCTAATGATCCGCTCCCCGCAGAGAGCGCACAATAGGACGAGGCCCGACCTGAGTTGAGCTACTCGGCTTCACGGTCGGAACGAGTTATCCGGCAAGCTAAGTGATAGACATGCGTTCAATCTTGTCAGAAGCGCCAACAACGGTACAGTCCTTAATCGACATAGACGGGGATAGATCCACACCCAAGACCTCCATGTCTTGTTGCTTCTCCATCGACATCCCGCTCGGTCTCCATTTACATTACCCCATGGTTCTTTTCCACGATAGCAATATAGCCAACCGTGCTTCGGTATCCACCTATATCTCGCAGGTGACAGGAAATCACCCGACTTCTACCAATCTAAGCATGGCTAAGCATATGTTCGATCCTGGACCTACACAGGGTTAAAGGTGTATATATCTAGACAAGGTAGTTCCATGCATCAAGTGTTTCCAGTCAACTCTTATAACCTAATGCATCAATCATAAAAGGATTCAAGTAATATTTTGTAAAACACTGGGAGACTTAGAATGCTCCGGGGCTTGCCTGGAATTCAACACTAGGTCAGTGTTTGTTAGACGACACTTGCTTGGTGAGCATCTCCTGTTCAGGCATGTAATCTAGGGGTCCTTCCATCTTTGGGATAGGTCCACCATACACCGTCTTCGGGTTCGTTTCCAACATCACGTCCTTTAACTAAATATCATGCAAGACATAGACACCTAGAGTTATTTAACTAAATATCACACAACCTATTATAAAGGGATAGCAAGCATATTAGGCATGTCACACAAATGAACCTAAGTTCAGACATTGCACACATACATCGATCTAGAACTAACCAACATGTTTAGCCAAACAAGAGCAAACTAAAGCAATCACCTAGCACATGTATAGAAATCTGGACAGCAGCACTATAGTCACTTGTTTTATCCATAATTAGAGATCCAGACGTCCAAAGAAGGTGATCCTAGACTTTCTGGAAAGCTAATGAAATTTCCTACAACATTGTTGTTATCACCCAAAGCTTATTCTAAAGCTAACCAGGTCAAACATGTCAATGTTTCATATATGCACAGAATTAGGACAGAAAAGTAGTAGTAGTTTCAAAAAGGCATGACTAGAGTTACATACATCAAACAAGCATAAACCTTAACTTTCTAGAAATATTATTAAATTATCTAAAACATGTTTATTATCATCACAAGATGATTTCACCATTAACAAGGTCAATCAAGCACAATTGAGCACCTCTATCCAGGCTCGGATAGATTCTGCCATGCAACTTCACAAGCTTATAACTAGAGATTTAGACCACCAAAAGGAGTGATATTTAACAATCTAGAAAGATCTTGAAAAGCACTACACTTCTTCTATTATCTCCAAGACATGATTCAAAGGGTAGCTAAGTCAAACAACACAATCATTCAGATCTGTACAGAGAGCATGTAAAATCTAACAATGAACTTACAAAATCCATAGCTCCTAAATTATTAGGCCTATGGTCCTGAAATTTGAACACAAGTAAGATTATGAAATGGTCTACAACTTTGGTACTCACTACAACCACAACAAACATCATTTCCACCACGAAAATAATTGCACAAGCAAAACTGCACTTGCAGCCCAACAGCAATGATATGGAAAACTGATAGCAACTTCAGAGAAGCATAACTGGAGTTCTAGACCTCCAAAAAATATGAATCATAACTTTTTGAAAAGATTATAAAGTTACCTACAACTTTCGTATTCTCATCTTAAGAGGATTCTATAGTTAACAAGGTCAATTAATCCAATAACTGCATCTCTATCCAAAACATGGACAGAAACTGACATACCACTTTAAACAGCTCTAACTAGAGTTCTACATGTCCAATAAATGTGGTTATAGACTTTTTAGAAATCTTAGAAAATTATAAACAACTTTGTTATAAACACCTAGAGCTAATTATACTATTAAAAAGGCCCCATAGTACCAACAAGGAAACAACCACAGATATTTAAGCAACTATAACTTAAGATCTACTTAACCAATAATCATGATATTTAGCTTTTTGAAAAGCTTAAAAAAAGTAATACAACTCATGTATTGTCATCATGACTAACTTAACTAAGTCAATTAATTCAAACATGCAGGCCCATTCAGAATTGGTGCAAAGCAACACAGGGCATTTGTTATTTTAATAGCTCTTAAACTATCAAGCTAAAAATCCAAAATTTTTTACCAGACATCAATCATCACCTGAGTAGAACTCCATAAAAATTTCAGATTTATTTGAGCACAACCACTGCGGTTATGAAAAAGACAAGACACAACTAGTACTATAAACCTAACTGCATAAATCTATTTTTATAGCAAAATATTTAAACTAAAACATGACAGATTATAGATATGATGAATATATAATTTCATAAGGATTCCAAAAAGTTCTCATTTACTATTTTATGATTTCCTACTAATTACTACGAATTTTCAAAGTTGATCATTCAAATATGCAAAAATCAAAGAAAAGACATGTAAATCTTGCATCGGGGTCCCTGTAGTTTTCACAAATTAACTCGGACAAAAGGATCCTTTTTGGCACTATTCAACTGAGTCACGGATTCCTCACTTAACCCCTTCCCTTTTCCCTAATTCAAGCGCGAGCTCCTTCGTCTTCTATATACCATGGGACTGCAGCAGAGCCAGCTCGGCTAGCGGGGAAGCGGCCGGCGGCGGCAAGGAGAGGCCGCACTGGGGCTTGGCCGTGGCCAGCTGTGGCTGCGCCTAACCCTGGCCGGCCAAGCTGCAGGCAGCAGCAGTGCAACAACTGAGCCGCTTAAGGACGACACTACCGGCAGCGGCGTCTTCGGCGACGGCAAGCATATCGACGAATTCGGCCGGAGAAGAGACGGCGGCGGAGGAGCAGCGTGGCTGCCACATGATGGGGAGCGAGAGAGGTTGGAGGAGTTGGAGGAGGCGCGCTGCGGAGGAGGAGCAGCACAGCAGCTCGAGCAACCACGGCGGCCGCGCTCTGTCGTGCGCGCGCGCAGAGGAAGAGCGCCAAGGAGGGCGAGAACGAGGGATGGAGGCGTGGAGACACTCGGGCGCTCGGTTTTGGAGCCGCAGGGCGCGAGGCGACTCGTGGTACAGAGGTCAGACGCGCGTCGGCCATGGTGGGGGCGCGCTCAGTGCATGGCCGCCACGAAGACATTCTGACGAACACGCGGTAGGCGACGGTGAGGGTGAGGTGGGGAGCCGATTTGGGCCGTATCAGGTGCGAATTGGACTTTAGGCCTAAAATGAAGTTTGAAGCCCATGAATTGCTCTTCATTTTTCATTTAGAGACCATGATCATTAGAGCTCTCCATTAGCAGTTAATTAAGCCCCAAGTTGATAGTGTCAACGATTTGACGAGGTTTAAGACTTGCTCTGCTTGTGCTCCAATTACTTGGTCCAAACATGGTCATACTAATCCCAACCTTTTGTATGCTCTTCTCCAATGAATTAGATCCAACTTCTATTTTTGGATCAAGACAAGTTGCTTAACGAAAACATAAGAACATGACATGCCAATGCCGATGATGATGAATTCCTGACTTAAAATATTTTTAAGTCTGAAAATAGTCGCTGATTCAATTTTCGAGCCTCTGTTTGACTTATTTCCAAGCTGATCTGGCTCTTGGTCCAAAAACAAAGTTTGTTCTACTTCACTCAAACTTCAACTTTTATTTAAGGTGCAACTCCATGCAAGCACTGTAACGATTGGTCAACATAGGTCAAAGTAGCATCACGATAAAGCTTAAATCAGAGTTTTAGACCGATTCAGGCATTTTCTTGACCTCTGCTCAACACGAACCCTTCATGACTTTTGTTGTATAGTTCAATTAGAGTCATTTGGGCAAGGTAGCAAGGTTTGGTTGATGACCTGTAATTCCATTCACTTAATAAAGCAATCTAAGACAGATTATAACTTATCATTTCATGTGGCTTCTTGATTCCAAACTTCATGAAACTTTTCCAATCATCCATGTGGGTGGAAATTGATGTGAGGCACATGAAAGAAGCACCTTCAACATTACTTAGGTATATATCTGAAAAGGGTCAATATGCAAGCAAAGGTGTGTTGCCCAAGTTTAAGTTGGAGCTCACTCTTGTAGATTTGATCTTGACACCTTCATCACCACTTAACATGTCATGTTTGAGTTCAAACCCATTGCTTAAATGGTAACAAACACCTTGGGTGTTACAGCCCTCCCCCCTTATGGGAATCTCGTCCTAAGATTCAGTGCGAAAGACTTTGAAGGGAAGAGAAGCATGTCATCCATTTTCCAACATCAGTGATAGCCTTAGGCTACTTAACTTTAGAGTATCAGAGAGGCTAATTTGGTCAAGACACTTTCTGATACTTGTCCTTCGTAGCAAATTTTGTCTGAAAATTTTCCTTCGTTGGCTTCCATGAAGCATTGTTACTTTGGGAGGAATCCAAGATAGCACAATACTTCATTCTCGGGATACAGAGAGTACTACAGAGCATAAACTAATTACCCATAATCTCTATTTTCCCTAGTGAATATAGCATGGACCATGAGAACCTTTCATTTGACTGCAAGCTTCTGAAAACTACTCATTACAATGGTTCCATGTTCATTCACAAAGTTCAAAAAGCAGTCCTCTACCAAAGTAGCTTGAGTACAACTCTTCATAAGGAATGAGATTATAGACGGGGTAAGCATCCTTTGTGGCTGTGAGAAACCGAGCAACCAACAGACAATGTCTATGCTGGTCGTAACCATTCGATCTCTCAAATGCCAACCAATGGAAAAAACTACATAATGTTCCAGGTGTGCAGTTCTCTTTCTCTAATGATAACACTTTATTATCTGAGTCTGTTGAGCGAGCGGTGAAGGTGATATCTGACTCTCTTTGACTCAATGTGTTTCGACGATCATTATTTGAGGGAATCCTTGTATCCAAGCGGCAACAACTATCTAGGTTGAATCTGAGGTAATCTCTGGGGTAAAAACACATCAAAGGTACCAAGGACAAGTCCGCCTTGGAAATCCTTGCTGAAGAAGGATGCCAGCGAGGTCCAAAGGTCACGAAAGTTGCAAGTATACACCGACCGGAAAAATAGTACACTACAAAGCAGGTTGAGCACAATTTGCCTTCATGGTGAAGTGGCGCAGTAAGTTGGGTTGACTTGTACTACAGCAAAACTAGCTTTGTTGAACTACATTGGACATTGAAGCTTCCTTCCTAATGTCAATCAACAACTCATATGCAAAATCTAAAATCTGTTGTTTGACACTTCGCAAATTGGTCTCGACTCACCAAGGCACAAATTGACTTGTAGAACACCTTGAGTACTCACGCATTGTTGATATGAGACGACAAAAGCAAGCCACAAAGTGATGCAAGGAGCCTTCTCTAGGGCATCTAAAGTATTAACAATCATCACATTGCCAACATGACCTGAGCTACAAACACATCCTTCTAATATGAGAGATGATAGTAGTAAATAGAGAAATCACAGATTATGTACCTCTCGGTTATCAGTTCATATACTGCAAACTACTACTCCATTGTGCACCAATTTTGGTAGGCATTTACATCCAAGAGTTCTTTAACTACTGACCAAAATTCAGCTCAAACAGACACCGTTTGACTATCCAAACAAATAATCTACCAAAACTGCTTTGTTCTGAAATTTGGTGGCCGAACTATCAAAACATCTCTCAAATCTGATACTTTACTCAGCCAATACTCAAGCCAACTTAAGACACCAAAGTACCTTAAGTGAGGAATGAAATTACCAAGTTTGGAGTGAATTCAACCATGTTTGAGCCACTAATCACTGGCTTAAGATAACTAGTGGAGTGCCATAAAACCTTTACAGATTGCCCGTTCTTCTTTTTCTTTGCTTCACGCGTTGTGGAGTGTGTTCTGCACTCTCTAATTCTCTTTATAACCACGGCAGCTTTCTCACTAAGGATGGAGGCTAGGGTTTTTCCTCATATGCTTCTCAGGGAACAACTTCAACCTGTCGATTTAGGTACCAGCTCACAATGCACAAGCATTAGACTGGTGGGCTATTTTTACAGGGCACAATGCATACTTCACATGGAGGGGCAGTCCTACAAAGATAAGGGAACGCCTCTGATTATCCTTTTGTGCTTTTTCTAATTGAGTCCTAAATAAATCCTGTGATAACACCATGTACACGATGATGCTGACCGAAACTAGGGACATGCTTTCTCTAGCTCTTTACTTAGCTGATATAGCATCCTGCACTATCTGTGTGATTGTCCAAGATGGAGTTGACTTGATGATATAGGCTTGGAGAAGAAGGCAATACTGGCATCACTGACTGACTTTGCTGTTTCTTTGCTTAACATTGTTTTGTGAGATCTGGCCTTCATAGTTACCAAAGAGTCATTACCTAGCTAGAGATTAATCTTCCTACTAGTAACTAATCAGTTGTCTCTGAACACTTAAAGGTTCCAAATCTTCACTCTTGACAATAAGAATTGTGGTCGAAGCATAACAGATGGTCGCCATTGAAGTCAGTAGAAAGGGGTCACACCAAAGAAGGTCGGTTGATCATCTTGCACCTAAGATCAAGGCTAAGATAGAAAGCTCATAAGCACCAAGTGATCTATCATAGGACATAATATCCTGGTCCATTTATCATCCGACTGATAACTTGTCCATCTTTAAGTGCTGTGTGCCCTTTTGATCCAATGGGGATGACATAAGTTGCTCACTAGATGATCAACATCATTACAGGGACCGTCAAGTAGGGTCACTTGTCTACCATCTCTTGTAGTCTGTTATGTTCTTGTCAGTGACCTGTTCTTCAAGGTTATCCTTTGGACGACTTCAGAAGGAAGCCCTATTGCATCTAGTTCGACATACAGATCTTTCGATAAGATAAGGAGAGATAACCAAGGAAGAGCTCACGTGAAAATAACACATCGGTGTAGTTCTGCAATGGATCATGACTAGAAACCTCGATACCAACGCGTGCCGAGCAGCACAACCTTGTGTGTGCACCCACAGGAGGCTCTCAGTTTCGTCGCGGCACTGTAGATCGCTAATCGTGGCAGCATTACTGAACATACAACCCACAAGGAATTTCACGTGGCACAAATTTGGTTGCATAGGAGCAAGCACCATGAGAAGGAGGGATAGCAAACAAAGGTAGTCATAAGGTAGGAATCAACAAGGAGGTGATCCGAAGATCAAAACAGAGCGTAAGAGAACACAGCCTAATTGCCGAAGACAACTAAGCAAGCGACTCTTGCCTAATTTCCATATACGCCTTGTGTCCACCAAGGTGATCCTAGATAAAGATTAACATGAGATTTGGTCTTGCTGAGCAGCAACATGAGATCAAGACTGATAAATATCCAGAGACTTGAAAGAGTTGGAGGCAAAATAAATGAGATTCAAGGGACAGAGCAAGGCACTAACTAGGGATTCAGTTGATAAAGCAATGACATGATTTGCGAGGAAAAGGTTTCGAAGCTAGGGTAGATAGCGATTAGCGTTGCACAGGATCATTAGTAGGGGAAGGAGCAATGAGGTCCAACAAGGATTTTTGAGCACGGTCCTCCCACACAGGAGCGGAACAACCAAGAAACATGCAAGCATTCAAGGGAACTAAGCTTGGGCCTAAGGTCAAGCAAAGGCATGGATAGAGGTCTTCGTAGCGCAACGTTCAAGGGCTAGCAACCACGTGCATAGGCTTAGGCTCCTAAAAGAGAACTTAATTGGAGACGACAACCATGAGATTATCAAAACTTGGACGTTGTTCTAGGATAGCGCTCTTCAACACTCGTATGCTTACCGAGGACAAAAGAGTGATAGCTATGGTACTACCTAGATAATGAGCATTCACACATACATCATGGTCTTAAGCAAGCATTTCAAAACACTCTTTCCAATTAGCTAAGGCGACTATTACAAAGCACAAAGCTCGCACATAACAAGCAGTCTCCTATAGCAACACCACTACACATAAACATGCGAAACATGGTGGTAAGGTACTGTTATCTTTTATTTCCTTTTTACTGAGTAGGTGGATATCTCTACAAAACAAGTTTTACTACATTAAGCAATTTAGCTTTCAAAAGGGGTGAAGTTTTTGCTAACTATTAACTTGTCATCTATTTCCTTTGGAAGCAAACATACAAGGCAAAGCTAATCACACACTATCTTCAAGCATAGCCATTCAAGCAGCATGGGACAAGACATTTTGTCTAGCTTCACACAAGGAAGATAGTAACATCACATTGATCACAAGTTATTTAGTATTAGAACATAGTGAGGGAAGCATATTTATGCACAAGCACAATCATGATGCATGACCGTCCTATTCGTCCTCACAAAATTGCCAGCCTTAGGCAGCAATCACGTTCTATGTCGGTGGCATAACACATACTCTCTCGATATATAGCTAGTCGTTAGCTACATTCAATCTACACATTCGTGGTTAGCGTACCTGCAGAAGGATTTCATTTCAGCCCAACCCCACAATTATATATGTAGAAATGAAAGTCTAGGCTCAAGGTTGCAAGCTAAATACTTCCATATATATATATACCCATATATACATACTTCCGTATCAAAGCTACCCGATTATTAAATTTGCTACCCACAATTAAATACGCACCATACACACATGCAAGCATGCGTATACAGTCGTATCAAAGCTAGCTCTCCCCGACCGCACACTCACACTTGCTGTCATGCCACTCATCAACTTACCTTCTTACCTAGGCGTAGAGGTATAGTGATCCGTACATTACCCTTCAAGCGAATGGCATCCATACAATAGCACGCCGTATGGACGATGAAATAAAAATTGCAAGAAGTAAACCCCCCATAGTTAGTGTTAGTTTACTTATTGCCACCTAGTAGTCCTTAATTGGGCATAAGGAGGATGCCGCTAGCATAGTGTTGCAATTTAGTTTTGACAAATTTGCCTGTAGCTAAAGTTTTAGTCAAAATAGGCTTTTTAAAACCAAAACTTGGTTTTTAAAACTATGTACATAACAATACTATACTTAATCTTGCTCTGATGCTAGCTGTGATAGAACCGGCCAATTTATACAAGATCAAGTACGGCTATCCCCGATAACACGTTGACATGCGCATACTTTCACTTATATAAATCCGGTAGTCCACCGAGTGTCACGCATGACCTCGGTAAATCAACATCACAACCAAGATCGCGTGATTAAGCAAATACACATCACATATGCAGAGTTGCAGCGGAAATAATATTATAAATAGGTTCACAAATAATAGTACAAGTTTGGGTTTCAAAACCGATTAGTGAAAACAACATAGCTTTGAAATGATTACATTAACATAAGTTCCAAATACATTGCTAGCATAAGTGACATCCTCAGATAAAAGCATATAGATAAGAGATAATATAGAGTCACTGAGCCCACCGGCGGTTAGCCACCATCTTCAACAGGCCAAGAACTTCACCTGCAACATGGTGGGATAAACTCTGATTACTCGAATGTACTCAGCTAGACTTACCCGTCATAAACTAGAAATAAATTGACTCCAAGGAGTAAAGCTTTATAAGTGGAGGTAGCTTGACAACATTTTGCATAAAAAGCGATTAACTCAATTATACAATTATAATTCCATCATGAAGTTTATTATAACTATCCATCTCTAGGTTAGCAACTATCCTGTGCCAAACATGTGGTATATCTTTTAATAGCATACAATAGTAACCATAGCAGGTGTAGTAATTCCATATTTATCCGAACCATCAACTTCTAAAATACAATTACTACGATGTTGGGACTAGCCAAGTTTCTCACTATCTAGGAGAAATGGCGATTCGAATCGATTTCAACCAGCTGGGAATTTATTCCTAACACAAACCCACACTTCCCCCATCGGGGTCGCGTTGGGTCACCTTTGGTACAATTCAGGTACACATTTCGCGGGTTCGTACAGCACCGCATAATCAGGGACTGACGGTAGCCAGGTCGCTCAAGCCATGCCTGCCACGGTCCCGGACCAGGTCGCTCAGGTCATGCTTGCCCATGATCTAATGATCCGCTCCCCACAGAGAGCAGACAACAGGACGAGGCCCGGCTTCATGGTCGGAACAAGTTATCCGGCCAGCTAAGTGATAGGCATGCATTCAATCTTGTCAGAAGTGCCAATAACGGTACAGTCCTTAATCGACACAGACGGGGATAGATCCACACCCAAGACCTCCATGTCTTATTGCTTCTCCATCGACCTCCCGCCCGGTCTCCATTTACATTACCCCATGGTTCTTTTTCACGATAGCAATATAGCCAATAGTGCTTCGGTATCCACCTATATCTCGCAGGTGATAGGAAATCACCCGACTTCTACCGATCTAAGCATGGCTAAGCATATGTTCGATCCTGGACCTACACAGGGTTAAAGGTGTATATATCTGGACAAGGTAGTTCCATGCATCAAGTGTTTCTAGTCAACTCTTATATCCTAATGGATCAATCATAAAAGGACTCAAGTAATATTTTGTAAAACACTAGGAGACTTAGAATGCTCCGGAGCTTGCCTGGAATCCAACACTAGGTCAGTGTTTGTTTGACGACACTCGCTTGATGAGCATCTCCTGTTCAGGCATGTAATCCAGGGGTCCTTACATCTTCGGGATAGGTCCACCATACACTATCTTTGGGTTCATTTCCAACATCACGTCCTTCACGTGGTTCATCTAGCATACCTAGATGAGATGCAAGATGCAAGTGCATGAATATGAAGAATGGTAATATGAGATGCATCACATAATAGCATTCAAGGCAAACATAAGATCATGCAAGACATAGACACCTAGAGTTATTTAGCTAAACATCACACAGCCTATTATAAAGGGATACCAAGCATATTAGGCATGGCACACAAATGAATCTAAGTTCAGACATTACACACATACATCGATCCAGAACTAACCAACATGTTTAGCCAAACAAGAGCAAGCTAAAGCAATAACCTAGCACATGTATAGAAATCTGGACAGCAGCACAGTAGTCACTTGTTTTATCTATAACTGGAGATCCAGACATCCAAAGAAGGTGATCCTAGACTTTCTAGAAAGCTAATGAAATTGTTTACAACATTATTGTTATCACCCAAAGCTTATTCTAAATCTAACCAGGTGATACATGTCAATGTTTCATATTTGCATAGAACTGGAACAAAAAAGTAGTAGTAGTTTCAAAAAGCCATAACTGGAGTTACTGACATCAAACAGGCATGAACCTTAACTTTCTAGAAAGCTTATTAAATTATCTAAAACATGTTTATTATCATCACAAGATGATTTCACCATTAACAAGGTCAATCAAGCACAATTGAGCACCTCTGTCCAGGCTTGGACAGATTCAGCCATGCAACTTCACAAGCTTATAACTAGAGATTTAGACTACCAAAAGGAGTGATATTTAACAATCTAGAAAGCTCGTGAAAAGCACTACACTTATTCTATTATCTCCAAAACATGATTCAAAGCGTAGCTATGTCAAACAACACAATCATTCAGATCTGTACAGAGAGCATGCAAAATCTGACAATGAACTTATAAAATCTATAGCTCCTAAATTATCAGGCCTATGGTCATGAAATTTGAACACAAGCAATATTATGAAATTAGCTACAACTTTGGTATTCACTACAACCATAGCAAACATCATTTCCACCACGAAAATAATTGCACAAGCAAAACTGCACTTGCAGAGAAGCATAACTGGAGTTCTAGACCTCCAACAAACATGAATCATAACTTTTTGAAAATATTATAAAGTTACCTACAACTTTCGTATTCTCATCTTAAGAGGATTCTATAGTTAACAAGGTCAATTAATCCAATAACTGCATCTCTATCCAAAACATGGACAGAAACTGACATACCACTTTAAACAGCTCTAACTAGATTTCTACATGTCCAATAAATGTGGTTATAGACTTTTTAGAAATCTTAGAAAATTATAAACAACTTTGTTATAAACACCTAGTGCTAATTATACTATTAAAAAGGCCCCATAGTACCAACAAGGAAACAGCCACAGATATTTAAGCAACTATAACTTAAGATCTACTTAACCAATAATCATGATATTTAGCTTTTTGAAAAGCTTAAGAAAAGTAATACAACTCATGTATTGTCATCATGACTAACTTAACTAAGTCAATTAATTCAAACATGCAGGCCCATTCAGAATTGGTGCAAAGCAACACAGGACATTTGTTATTTTAATATCTCTTAAACTATCAAGCCTAAAATCCAAAATTTTTTACCAGACATCAATCATCACCTGAGTAGCACTCCATAAAAATTTCAGATTTATTTGAGCACAACCACTATGGTTATGAAAAAGACAAGATACAACTAGTACTATAAACCTAACTGCATAAATCTATTTTTATAGCAAAATATTTAAACTAAAACATGACGTAGTATAGATCTAATGAATATATAATTTCATAAGGATTCAAAAAAGTTCTCATTTACTATTTTACGATTTCCTACTAATTACTACGAATTTTCAAAGTTGATCATTCAAATCTACAAAAATCAAAGAAAAGACATGTAAATCTTGCATCGGGGTCCCTGTAGTTTTCACAAATTAACTCGAACAAAAAGATCCTTTTCGGCACTGTTCAACTGAGTCATGGATTCCTCACTTAACCCCTTCCTTTTTCCCTAATTCAAGCGCGAGCTCCTTCGTCTTCTATATACCACGGGACTGCAGCGAAGCCAGCTCGGCCAGCGGGGAAGCGGCCGACGGCGGCAAGGAGAGGCCGCGCTGGGGCTTGGCCAAGGCCAGCTATGGCTGCGCCTGACCCTGGGCGGCCAAGCTGTAGGCAGCAACAGCGCAACAACTGAGCCGCTTAAGGACGACACTGCCGGCAGCAGCATCTTCGACGATGGCAAGCATGGCGGTGAATTTGGCCGGAGAAGAGACGGTGGCGGAGGAGCAGCGTGGCCGCCACATGATTGGGAGCGGGAGAGGTTGGAGGAGGCACGCTGCGGAGGAGCAATGCAGCAGCTCGGGCAACCATGGCGGCCGTGCTCTGGCGTGCGTGCACGCAGAGGAAGAGCTCCAGGGAGGGTGAGAGCGAGGGAGGGAGGTGTGGAGACACTTGGGCGCTCAGTTTTGGAGCAGCAGGGCGCGAGGCGGTGCGTGGCACGGAGGTTAGACGCGTGTCGGCCATGGTGGGGGCGCGCTCGGTGCATGGCCGCCACGAAGACATTCTAAGAAACACACTGCGAGCGACGATGATGGTGAGGTGGGGAGCCGATTTGGGCCGTATCGGGTGCGAATTGGACTTTGGGCCTAAAATGAAGTTTGAAGCCTACGAATTGCTGTTCATTTTTCATTTAGAGACCATGATCATTAGAGCTCTCCATTAGCGGTTAATTAAGCCTTGCTCTGCTTGTGCTCTAATTACTTGGTCCAAACATGGTCAAACTGATCCCAACCTTTTGTATACTCTTCTCCAATAAATTAGCTCTAACTTCTATTTTTGGATCAAGACAAGTTGCTTAACGAAAACACGAGAACGTGACATGCCAATGCCAATGACTAAGGCTAGATAACGAGCTGGCTCGGCTCGGCTCGGCTCGATCTGGCTTGTTAAGATAACGACCTAGCTCGGCTCGGCTCATTATCCTAACGAGCCAGAAAGCTAGCTTGACTCAGCTCGTTAAAAGCTTGAGCTGGCTCGTTAAGCTCGCGAGCTAGGTATAAAAATACACAAAATATAATATTTGTATTTATCTAAAGTTTGAGAATAATAATAATATAAAAGAAATGCATCTAGACCAGTTATCAGTCAATTTATAGGGTCTAGACCAGTTACCAGTCAATTGTAAAGTACAAGACATGAAGTAATACAAAAACTAATATAAGTTTTGATACTTTTTTCCTAGAAGCTTGGCTCGTTTAGCTCGCGAGCGGCTTGCGAGCTGGCTCGAGTTGGCTCGTTATAGCTAACGAGCTAAAATCTTGCCTCGGCTCGGCTCGTTATCATAACGAGCCGAGCCGAGCCAGCCACGAGCCGAGCGAGCTAACGAGCTTCGAGTTTTTCGTCCAGCCTTACCGATGACGATGAATTTCTGACTTAGAATATTTCTAAGTCTGAAAACAGCCGCTGATTCAATTTTCAAGCCTCTGTTTGACTTATTTCCAAGCTGATCTGGCTCTTGGTCCAAAAATAAAGTTTGTTCTACTTTACTCAAACTTCAACTTTTATGTAAGGTGCAACTCCATGCAAGCACTGTAACGATTGGTCAACATAGGTCAAAATAGCATCACGGTAAAGCTTAAATCAGAGTTTTAGGTCGATTGATGCATTTTCTTGACCTCTGCTCAACATGAACCCTTCATGACTTTTGTTGTAGAGTTTAATTAGAGTCATTTGGGAAAGGTAGCAAGGTTTGGTTGATACCCTATAATTCCATTCACTTAATAAAGCAAACTAAGACAAATTATAACTTATCATTTCATGTGGCTTCTTAATTCCAAACTTCATGAAACTTTTCCAATCATCCATGTGGGTGGAAATTGATGTGAGGCACATGAAAGAAGCACCTTCAACATTACTTAGGTATATATCTAAAAAGGGCCAATATGCAAGCAAATGTGTGTTGCCCAAGTTTAAGTTGGAGCTCACTCTTGTAGATTTGATCTTGACACCTTCATCACCACTTAACATGTCATGTTTGAGTTTAAACCCATTGCTTAACTGGTAACAAACACCTCGGGTGTTACAACTTTCTTATTGCCAAAAACAGTCATCAATCAAATTGATAAATTTCGAAAGCACTGTCTTTGGATTGGTGCTGACTTGAACAACAAAAAACCCCCAAAAGCAGCTTGGCCAATGGTTTGTCTGCCAAAATTAGAAGGATGTTTGGGAGTTTTAGATTTGTCAGTTCAGAATGAAAGCCTATTAATGAAAAATCTGCAGAAATTTTATAATAAAGTTGATGTGCCCTGGGTTCAGTTGATTTGGAACCATTATTATACAAGAGATAGGCTGCCTGGCATTGGTAGAAATTCAAGAGGTTCGTTTTGGTGGAGGGATATGCTTAAACTGCAATCTCAATTTAAAAGTTTGGCAATGATCTTGGTAAATAATAGATCTTCGTGCTTTTTATGGCATGACTTTTGGGAAGGATCTGTATGCTCTCAAGCCTTTCCAGAATTTTATTCCTATGCTAAGAATCAACATATAAGTTTGAAAGTGGCCGTCTCCATTCCAGCTGCTCATGATATGTTCTATTTGCCACTTTCTACTGAAGCTTATACTCAGTTCCAGGAGCTTTAGTCCATTCTTCAGAATTTACAATTGCAGCAGACTAATGATGTATGGTTCTATGTTTGGGGTTCCACCTTTTTCTCTTCGAGAAAGGCTTATAAGTATCTTGTGGGTCATCACTCTGTGCACAGGGCTTATAGATGGCTAGGGAAATCGGCTTGCCAAAATAAAAGAAAGATTTTTTCTGGCTAGTGTTGAAGGATCGTTTGAGCACCAGATCAGTCCTCAGAAGGCGAAATATGCATCTTCCAAACTATAATTGTGTGTTTTGTATGCTGAATGTTGAGGAAGATCTCCTTCACCTTCTTTTTCACTGTCCTTTTTCCCAGGCTTGCTGGTTCACTCTAAATGTTTACATACCAAGCTCAATGACATCTTGGTGATTCTGGAAGGTGTCAAAACTCAGATCAATCAACCTTTTTTCATGGAAATAATCATTACGATGTGCTGGGCCATTTGGATTTTACACAATGATATCATTTTCAAGAATCTTCCTCATTCCATCCAAAGATGCAAGTTTGTGTTTAAGGAGTTTGCTCTAGTTATTCTAAGAGCAAAAGCAGCTTTTCATCCTTTCATAGATTTATGGCTACACAACTATGTGTAATTTCTGCTATTTTCTTTTTGACCTTTTTTGTTTCTTGATTTTACTCTATAAGCCTGCAATTTTTTTTATTCAATAAATTTCCAGTAGGGGTTTTAAACCCCTCCTGTTTCCTAAAAAAAAGAGAGTGGGCGGCGGGCTGGTGGCGTCGCCTGGGCTTTTGTTCTGGCGGCCTTTTTTTTGGCTATTCTGGTGGCTTCAGTCGTGACTCCCTTCCCAGATGACTAGTTCATTAGGCAAAGGATATTTTAGTCATTTTTGGTGGCCCGGGAGAATAAAAGAGATTAGTGAAAATAGAAAAGGAGAAACCCTTTGAAGGTAAAGAACTCATATGTATAGGGGTAAATCTTTAATGATGTGCAAATTAAGTATCAAGTATTATAAGACACATATTCAGGATCGAATGACCTGAAGATAGAATTAGAGAATAATATTAGGCAACATATCAGGTGCAAACCAACCAACCTGTGTAAACTTGGAAACTACCTATTAGGACCACTAGATGCTGATCCAATGGATGGGGTGAGGGGGGCTTAAGCGCAAAAAAAAGGCCGGCGGGTGGGGGGCTTAAGCGCAAAAAAATCCTACCTCTCACCCTAGCCATTGGATTAGCATCTAGTGGTCCTGATTGGTAGTTTCCAAGTTTGCACAGATTAGTTAGTTTGCACATGATACGTTGCCATAATATTAGGCCAATTAGTTAGAAGATGGCCGTGACTTAGTGTTTCCTTCATTCATTGGGGGTGCGGCTACTCCTCGTTGGGCTTGGCATTGCTTGTTGGGCTGCCACAACGAAAGGAGGGACCTGGACCATTAATTGATCGGTAGTGCTATTACCTGACGTCCAGACGCCGGTACGCTCACTCCGTTTCACGCTCTACGCGGGGCCTGCGCAGCCCAAGCAACAAGAGGGTAGGGTGTGCGGCGCGTCCTCCGATTCGAAAGGACCCGACAGCGGCATCGTATGGATGCCCTACCGGTGTCGGGAGAAACGATGCAACAAAAGGTGAGGAGAAGAGATGCAACACGCGATCTATTTTTGAAACATCGAAATACAACAGTTGCAACATACGTCTGAAGGTAGTTAAACACTTGAAACATGCTTCTGAAATACTTGAAAAAAACACTTGAAAACCATTGCAACCATACACAACATCTAAATAAAACACATGCAACGTAAGTATAAAACATATGCAACATCCAGATAAACACACTTACAACATGCGTCCGGGAAAACACAGATGAAACATACCTCTGAAAACATCAGAAACACTCAAAACATACGCTTGCAACATGCCTCTGAAACAGTTGCAACATATGCAACATGTGCGATATCCCTCGATCTACTTTTGCAACATTCATCTGAAACAATTGCAACATACATCTGAAACGTCTGAAACACTTGAAACATACATATGCAACATAGGGGAGGGGAAGCCTGAGCCGGTCGATTTCGGCCGCCGGGGTGGGGAGAGCCACCCACTGCCCTGCAACACCACCGTGCTACCTCCATGGATCTCGCTCGTGCTCCATGGATCTCGCCGAGGTGGGGGAGAGGGCCACAGGATCCGCGGGCGTTGGGCAGTCCTAGTGGGTGAGGACGCCGGGGTGGGGGTGGAGGACGCTGGGGTGGCGGAGCGCGCACGCCGGGATGGGTGAGGATGCTGCCGCCGGCCAGGGAAGCAGCCATGGCCGCGTCGTCGGGGTAGGGCAGGGCGCGAGCGCGGAAGGGATAAGGATGGGAGGGTCACAAGCGCGTGCGGGAGTGAGCGGTGGGAGGCGTCCGTCGGTCCGGATGTCTTAATCGTATCATTATCATTAATCGATTGATGTGTAGCGATACTAAAAACCAAATTTGAAGCGGAACACCGAGTTAGAAAACAAAAGCAGCAATCGAGCCGACCATCAACCACAAAAAAAAAAACCCAAAAAAAAACAATTTTTTTTGCTGGTTCTGCGTGTTCGATTCCCAGTGTAAAAGTGCTCATCCCTATTGTATACTCCTCAGTCCCACAAAGACTGCATTTATAAAACTAGGCACAAAAAACTATCGACTTATGAGAAATTACAAAAATACCTCTATAGAATGCTCTCTTAGTCCGTGCGTGACATTAGGTATGGCAGATTTTATTCCTTTTTATTTTTGACTAGTGCCATGACTTGTATAGAGAGTTCAAGACTCCCGGAGATTTATCTGAGAATGGTTGTTTCTTTTTCGGCCATATGATATTTTCTAATAAGTGGGACCTACCTGATCAAATAGGTATATATAGCACCTATATATGCACTTTTTATGGGACAAAATTCAAACTCTATAAGGCGATTTGCAAAAATAGGACTCGAAGCATCGGTCGTTTGCAGATTTAACACTGGACCCACATTCATAGACACAGATGGACCCACTTATCATCCACCCGAGTGTCATCATAATCAAGGAGTCAATCTTTCGAGTGTCATTTTTGCAATATTTTCCTATAATTGTAGTCCTTTTGGGATGGAGTAAGTACAATATAACCATATCCAGTAAGAAGAGTACTTAATTTGAATTTGAACTATGTAAACATTATTTCTTAATATAATAAACAATGCAAAGACACTCACTGCCTTGTAGAAGGTTCTGGATTGGACGTTTACATTGCCATGTTGACCTGTTGGTACAGCCTTCGCGGTATTTACCTTGTTGGGACATGAGAGCAACATCTCACCAAAACTGGAATTAGGTGCATCCCATAACAAACTTGGGACAGACCTTAAACATTTTTATCATGACCATGTCAAGCGAAGGGAAGACAGTGACCTAGTTACTACTACATGCTAGTGTACAAGGATGGCACCATTTACCTATTCAAGTCACCTTGGCGTGAAGCATCTTAGTAAGAGGTTTATAGCTAGTTATATTCATAGATATGTAGATAAGTCAACCTATGAGCTTGGCAAGTTGAAATATCATGTTGCACGTACTAGCTAATTATGGAACAATCATGTTGCTAACTACTCCATCCCAAATTATAAGTCATTCCAACTTTCTGAGAAAGTTAAAGCATTTCAAGTTTGACCAAATTTATATAATAAAATAATAATATTTATGATACCAAATAAGTATCATTAGATTCTTTATTAATTATATTTTCAATATATACCAATTTGATATCAGAAATATTTGAATTCTCTCTATAATTTTTGTCAAACTTAAGATGTTTTAATCTTCAAGGATGTTGGAATGACTTATAATTTAGAATGGAGGAGTATATACACATATTCACAGCAAAGGCAACAAAAAACAATACAAATGTTTGTTTATGTATGGGCACGAGTATTTTTTACTAAATATATTGATATTCTTATCCTTTTTTTCTATGAATACTGATATTCTCATCTTGTAATGACTGACATCATATAGGTTTTGTATTTTATTAATTTCCATAAACAGAAAAATAAGATCATGTACTATCTATTTTCATTTGAACAGTAGTAAAAATACACACAAGAACAAGAACATACTACAATTTGCCTGCCTACCAACTTTCAATAATTTCAGCTAGATTATTTATTATTTATTATTAATAACTATAAATTCTATTATTTTTCAATTTGGTAAGACAATAGACTTCATAGACTTCAATAATGCTGTAGAAAAAAAACAAGAAATGACAACCAACCAAACCCCCACACCTCCGCGGGCGGTGGACGCCCGTGCCACACCGCCACTTCAAATCCTCTGTCTCCCTGGCCAGATTTAGTTGCTGCACTCCACCACTACCATCTCGCCAAAGACATCAAGCTCCACCAGTAATCTCAGCAACTAGGACATACACACCCTCTCGAGCACGGATCTACGGTTCTTCCTAGCTATCACTCCACTGTCGCCACCATCGATCTGTGCTAGATGACGATCTGGTGGTGCCTCAACACCAAAAATCGGTAGTCGAGGCAGCGGAAGCCTTCCTATGTGGACATGGTCAAAGATCCACCGGTCGCACTCGATCGAGTCAACAAACTGCCCCAACAACAAGGACACCGAAGCTCAAATCCACCATTATGGTGCCAAGGATGAGTACTTTCTTTGGCCTCAACTGACCAGAGCAGTTGTCATGTCGCCGAGCACACAACACCCGCTATGCAGATCCATCACATCGCCGCGCTAAGATGAGGGTTCCCCGACCATGGCACCACGATGCTGCCCTAAGGATCTTCGCCACATTGGATCCTGGATGGACCTGCGTCAAGGACAAGTATTGGTAGTGTCACAACTCCATCCCATACCAACTAGGGCCACTTCTCATGCGTTGCATTCAAGTCGGACAACTCTACCATAGCACTCCCGCTCTGACTACATCTCTAGTATCCTTTGTGTGTTCTAATCCAAAATAGAGGGGAGATGATTTGTGTGTCTAGCCTTCGACCATTGTGTTGTCTCCTATCGTGACCTAGTGAGCTACTTCCACTGCCACCACTCAGGCCACTACGAGTGTGATTGCAGGTGGCCTGAGGATAGGAGACCATGCACCACCGATGTGCACTACTGGAACCTCGAGCCCCTTCTACCACCACCACGTGCTACATACGCGTCGCGGTAGAGGGACAAGGAAAGATACAACAATGACCACCTGGACCTGAACCTTTGGCATGATGGAAGGCTCTTCGGAATGACGTCAGCTATATATGACTGCTACGATCGTGGGGGCCGAGACAACATAGAAGGCACGACACCCAAAGTGATGGTAGGCTCGAGAGCGGGAGCGCCTACCTCATGCTAGGGACAGGGGAGACGTAGGGAGGCACAAAGGCCATCAGCACAAGCAAACGCCTTTGAAGGTTCCTGATTTGCATAAGATGGCTCTCTTAGTTAAGCATGCTTATGCGGGTCAAGGGGGGCAATTTCAAGAATTCTTCAAGGCACAAGCAACAGCTCTCATGAAGTGATGTAGAGTCTTCTCGACTAGACAGCAGACCAGAGCACCCACGGAGTCTCTACTCTATGTGCACTCATATACGACTACATCGACAAAGCTTGCACACTAGCATCCAACCTAGGGCTTATGGAAACACCTCTGCTACTGATGAAAGAGGGCCCAACCCTGACCTCGGAGGGACTACTAAAGCCTTGTCCAACCATCATGACTTTCAGCGTGAGCAAATAAACCTCCAACAGCAGCGCCAGTGGGCATGTCATTTTCACACATTCTCAGCACACTCCCGCCGAGCTAGAATAAGAAGCAGCAGCTACCCCCTCTAACAACTCATTAGTTGTAGTGGATCAAGCATTGCAGGAAATTGAATTGGTGGTGGCCGCAGACACTCCAACTGAGCACTCTCCCCTTGCAACACCAACCATCAAGACTGAGGTCGCACATCTTGAAAGGATCAAGCAAGGCCTAGAGGGGGTGAATAGGCCTCTTAAGAACTTAAACTCAATTGTGGTTAGTAGATTACAGAGGTTCCGTGGATTCTTGCAGAACTTCCGTGTCATGGAAGTTCCAAACAAATCTCCAGAGGTGGTGATAGCCCTCTCTGATCTCTGTATTCCACCACATTCGAGCAAGTTATTAAAATCGTTGGACCACCCCTGCTGGGAGTATTGGCAAAGTTCTATCTATTGCCTTTGGTCATCTAGCCATCCTCGTGTGCACTTGTGTGTGAACCCTTTCTTGCTAGCTATAGCTTGTCTTGCTAAGTTAAACCATACAAGTAGAGATAGATTTTAGGAAACATTTTACTCACTCGTTGTTCTTCCACCTAGCTATACCTTGTTTGTATCTTTGTAAGAGTTATCTTTGTATTCGGTGTCATCACTACCCTATCTATTTATCGTTTACCCCACCATACTTTGATAGATAAGTTGTGGTATATATATCTAAGATCTCTCATTTATTATTACTCTTAGCCATGCTTTCCCTATGGATAAAATAAATAATGATACCTTGGAATACTCCCGGGTGAAGTGCTATAACGGTATTCTGTGCACTTTAGAATAATCTACTTGAGCACATGAAATACCATCAACTAACTAAGAATATGAAGATCGTCCTACGGTAGAAATTAAGGGTGGATGATAGGAAGGGTAGAGAGGATATCTATGGTTAGGATATAAGATAGATCAAGGTTCATACCAAGCTCATTCACTTTGGGATGTTGACCCCGGTAGCAAAGGACAGTGATGAAGAAGGGTGCTGAGTTCTTCCAACATGGGGCCCTATGACTTAAGAACTTGCCTGAACATGGTGGACTATGAAGGTCAAACAGTGCTGTCAACACCTGTTGACTACCATAATCATCCATAGGGTAAGCCACAAACATAGGTAAACTATAGCCTAGAGACCGTACCACATCTACACTATAAGCTTACTACTCTAATCGAGGACTCAAGATAGACTAGAACACTCAATATGAGTGGTGAACTTGTAAACAATAGAAGTAGAACGCTTACTCAATCCACCATTCAGTTACCATAAATGGTCTTAGATGTGCATTCGAGCTGTGAGATTGAATCTGTCGAGGTACAAGTTGGAGAGAAGCTGACATTCTTAGCTCTCCTCCAAACTTCCCCTCATTCTCTCCCTACTATCTCCACTACCATTGGATGTGAGATTACATCCAAAGGAACAGTACTATAAAGTATGATGGGAAGCATAGAAATCAAGTGTAAGTATAGGGTGTAGTGTGTCTTTACAAGTGAGGTGATGCTCCTCTATTTATAGCCTTGAGAGAGTGAAAAATGGGCCCTTCAATCTATAGGAAAGCTCATGTGTTTCCTTGTATTTTTACAAAAAGGAAAAATATCTGGCCTCTGTATCTGTACATAGACAATTGTTACAAGTTTTCCAGCTCAAAAGTTGGAAATATAAATGAGAAATGAGCATAGTTAAATATAGAGAAATCAAAAGAAAAGACTATTATTGTTTTGACACCGATTCTTGGCGAAGAGTTCTAAGACAACAACCTCCAATGCTTTGCTTGCATATGTTTCCTTGCATGTGTCCCATGTTTAGTCGGTTTTCCATAGTGTGGGGTCGAGCGACCAGTGGGAGGTCGATGGAGTTGTCTCTAACACTGTTGGTCCCATCTTCTCCAGGTAGCTTGGTCCACTACCCAAGCACTTGGTTGTGGCTTGCCTCAGTGGATCTGCCAATTTGGTATGGTGTTTGCTAAGTGGGCCATTTGATCCATGCAGCACAATTTGTGAACCATTTGATCATACATACATAGAGACAATGACTTGGATTATTGATTTCATTGTGTTTCTTTGCATGTGGCATAGTTTGGGCTGATTCCGGGCCAAGTCATGGTCAATCGGTTGACCCTAGTATGGTCGTTCAACTCTCCTCTAGGTTTTTTTTGCTGCAGCCCCACTTCCTCTGGGCTTTAGGAAAGGAGTCTCTATACCAACATTGAGCATCATTGGGCTCAGTACAGGGTCAGGCGACTCCCTATAGGTCTACCAACCTGTGAATTTCGCCAAACTAAGCCATCTTTCTTGTTGGAGCTCCCTACAGGTTATTACACTCCAAAACATATGTGTCTAATTTATTTAAAGCAACATATGCATGAGATATGTTTTTTAGATAATTGATATTTCATATCCGGCTTCATCTACGAAAAGTAGAACCAGGCCAATAATTACAGAGTTCAAGTCTTAGACACGCAAAGGAGTTGTAAAGCACACAGTTCACAGCCGCCAGTGGGCTAAACACAACAAAATAAAGTTTTGACTAAACCAGACCAATCCTAATATGTGATAACCATCCATTCGACGCAAAGAACTCCATGGTGGAACTTTCGAGATGCCGACTAGCTTGAACCAAGGTGTCTCACCAGTCGTCAAGTCGCACCCATTGGCGAAGCCAATGCGATCCCCTGAATAGAACCTGCAAGAAATATTTTGGTCTGCACTTATCAAAAACCACTTCATTTCTAGTTAGCCAAATTGCCTAGCAAAGAGCCGCTGCTGCATATCTTCCATATTGGTAGGTTTTGTTATGCCAAACATTATCTGTAGTGCGCCACAAGAATTTTGCATATGAACAATGAAAAAACAGATGTTGAATAGCCTTTGGTAAATGGCAAAAGCAACAATTCTTGTCACCTTTCCAATTAAATCTAGCTAGATTGTCTTTAGTCAAAATCACTCCTTTTTTAGATACCACAAAAATACTTTGATCTTTGTAGATAACTTAGCACGCCAAATTTCTTGGGACACTCTTATACCATTGCTAACTAACGCATCATACATAGATTTTACAGAAAATTGCCCCGATGAATGTAGCGACCAGACAAAAGTATCCCAACCTTCTTGTAAGTTCACATTGCTTAACGAAGAAACAATTTTGTGCCAATCCCTCAAGTTGTTACCCACTAATGATCTACGAAACGAAATATTTAGTGGAACTGAACTGAGTATAGTAGCCACAGTGTCTTGTTTTCTCCTAACAATGTTAAACAACGAAGGATATTTTAACTTCAAGGGCTGATTTCCCATCTAAGTATCTTCCCGAAACCGAGTCTGGGTACATCTTTCAACTTGAATGAATCATACCCCATGAACAAGTCTCACTATTAGAAATATCCACTTCTATGACGAAAATCTTAATGATGAATCTGAGACCGTCATAAAAAATCGCTTTTTATGACGAGTGTTTCGGTTTCGTCATAGATCATCGGTGATGATCCTTGAACCCCCCTTTTTTATGATGAAATAGGATATCGTCACAAAAAAGTCATAGAACAGTGCATGGTTTCATCACAGATCACTCGCGCGATTGTTCCTACTCATCTATGACGAACTTATATAGAACTGTGATGACCAGGGCTTTATCATTGAACTAATTACACATCTGTGATGAATAATATTCGATCTTTAATGAATGGCACTTCGTCATAAATCTCCACATGGTCTTTTCTTCATCTGATGTGTACATGTGGGACTTGCAGTTACTCATCCATGACATTGGCAATTCATCATAAAAGTGTCCGCTCCGGTCCTTTTTCATCATAAAAGTCTCCACTCAGTCCTTTCTCCATCCGACATGTACCTATGGGACCCTTCTCCATCTGACCTGTGGGACCCCTGTGGGACCCGATGGCTTGTGTGTCATGTGTACCTGTGGGACCTTTCTCCATCTCCATCTGACTTGTGGGACCCGATGGCTTGCGTGTCACTTGTGGACCCTTCTCTATCTGACCTTTGGGACCCGATGGCTTACGTGTCACATGTACCTGTAGGACCTTTTTCCATCTCCATCCGACCTATGGGACCTGATAGCTTGCGTGTCACTTGTTGCCACCGGGGTTTAACAAATTCAAACTAAAAAAACCATGAGACCTGGGAGTCAAACTGGGACCCAGAGCAAGGAATAGACCATCTTCACCATTGCGATAGACGTCTAGTTGTGTTGACACGTCTTTGGAGTCCTCATAGTAGTATATGTTCTCTGTGTGGACAGGTTGACTTATATATTAGATATATCCCTTGTAAGTGGAAACAAATCTATGCCCATTGGACTTGCGGCGGCAGCAGCGATAGTGGAGGATCCTCGGTGTGCTGCTGTGGTGGCTCAGGCGTCCTTTTGGTGGCTAGGCGGTAGGTCTTCCTGATGGAGCACAGCGGCACTGGCGTCCATGTTCATCGTGTGCCACGGTAGAGGCGACAGATCCGATCCGTAGGTCTCCTTTCTTGTCTTTTCCTGTTCGCTTCACTGTTTTGGTCCTTGCTTGAACATGAGGTATACAACAAACATTGTAGCATTGTAGATCTGGTTAGGACCAATGCTGATGAAAAGAACTAGGAGGTGGCACTGGTTGGTTTTCTGCTGGTGTCTTGGTTTTCTGCACATGTTCAGTGTTCTTATTGTAAATGCCTATGTAACTAGGCCTGTTAATTGTCAAGTGCTTGCTTGATTATATCTATCAGTCTAGGCAAACATACATGCCCTTCGCTTCTGCCTTAAACTATTTTTTCTATCCAGTGCTTGCTTGATTCTATATTTCTTTTCGTATGCTCTAGTGCCACCTGTGAGTCCTTATGGTATTTTGAACTTGTAACATATCTGAGGCCACATTTTTGTGTCAATTATGTCTACATGTGTAACACCCCAGTGTTAAGCAATGCATTTGGCATTTGCATTTCATGAGCACAAGCATAATCCAAGCATTCATGAGCATGAGCATATGAAGTTTCATTTTATTCACTGTGTCTTTATCACATGTGATGTTGCCCATATACTTAATTGTGCTTGTGATCATATGTGACCAATGCATGAGATGGTTGTGAGGTCACCAAAATACCTTAGACACATCTATAATGATATTTGGAACAATGTTTATATTCATGACTTAAGCCAATTTTGCTTCTAAGTGTTGGTTTACTTTGTAATGCCATTTTCATGATGCTAGTTTGACCAAAGTTGAATAGTAGCTTAGATTGTTTGCATGGCTGTGTGACCTAAATAAAAGTTGTACGTCACATCATGGGTAACAAACTTTGTTTAAGGGTCATGAGCTAATTCAGTGTCTAACACAGTCAAATAGATCTCACAAGTTCTAACAAAATGTTGTTTTATGACTAATATTTTTTCTGTGTAGAATGCTGATTCCAGTTTCAAGGTTCCTCACTTTAGAGCTTTGTAGTTTGAAAACCATTGTGAATTAGACAAAACTCCTTTAAGTAATCTTGTAGTACTCACGTAGCTCTTAAATTTTTATTAAGGAAGTTTTTGCTAAATCGCCACGGATTAGGAGGACTGATCGCTTGAACTTGCTTCGTCAGTCGGGTTCAGTGGTGTTTGAACCAGCGCCGCGCGCGCGCGTCGTGGCCGACTGGCGTCAGGCCGTGACCGCCGTGTAGAGGCCATCCATCGGCATCGGGCCCCGCACGTTAGGCTAGGACGGGCAGCAAAACCACGCGACGCCGCTGCTCTCTCTCACTCGCGCTCACTCTCTCTGCCTTGCTCTCGCTCCCGCTCTCGCCATGCTAGAGCGAAACTGAGGACCATCGCCATTGCCGCCGAGCTCTGCCACGCTCGCTCGCTGCCACCACCGCACCACCGTCCACTAGATCTTGCCCATAGCTCTGCCATCATCTCCTCCACCTCCCCAAACCGCCTATGCCACCATTCGAGCTCAGGTGAGGCCGTAGTTTGAGTTCGCCGTCGCCGCGCAATCATAGGAGCACCGCCAAGCTCGCACTTGCCATGGCCATGCTCCACCGAGCCATCTCGCTCACTCTCTTCCCTCATTAGGGTTAGCATAGGGTCACGTCCTACTCACGCCGCTGGTCGTTGAGACAATGTTGGCCTCGTCGTAGTGGAATGCCGCCATGCCGCCATTGTGCTCATGCCGCCGTGCTACCATGCATGCGGTCATGCCTCATAAATGCCCTCACAAGCCCCAATCCAAACCCTAGGTCTCCTCTAAATCCCTGTAGAGGTGTTGCCACACCCGTCTGAGCTTGCCGTGGCCGGAAACGACCGGTGCGCCACCGTGCGCCGCCGCTGAGCCACCATCGCCACCGTCGAGCTAGCTCTGGTGAGCCTCTAGGCCAACCAAAGGCACCCGTAGATGCGCATGGGAATGGGGAACACAACGGTGGTGACCTCATCGCCGGTGACCTCGCCGTCGGCGAGTTCTCGCCGATCAAAGTGCCGTCCTGCCTCGGTCTCACTGATGTGTGGGGTCGGTTGACTTCCGGGGCCTACACGTCAGTCACAGCGGGGTGTATGGACCGGGTGTACCTAGCAGCAGACCTCGAGTGAATTTGATTTTCTTTATTTGTTTTCAAAGACTTTGTAGCAAACTTGCAAAAATTATATCTTGAGCTAGGAGTATCCAAATGGGGTGAACCAAATTTTGTTGGATTCATATTGAAGTGTATTATTTGATAAAAATATTAAATCTACTGCTTAGGGTATTTTTCTAGAAGAATTAAATTGAGCAAGATAAGTGCTTTTAAAATAGTTTCTATATTGTAAATTGCATAACTTGAGCTAGGAAGGTGATAAAATTGTGATTCCAATTTTGCTGGTCTTGTGTTGACATGCTCTAGCTAGGAAAAATATTAAACTTACAGTAGACATACTTGTAATATGGTCTTCCTATTTAATCTTAATTAATTGCTAGATTCTAGTGAAATTAATTGGGGTAAAAATACATAACATATGATCGTACAATTTTTTACATAGTATTCTCATGCTAGGAGGAAAGTAATAAAAATATTAAATCTGTTGCTTGACACTTTTCACTATGCTAAACTATTTTTGCTAAAATATGCATATGTAACTTGTCATTTTTTACAGGTTGCTATACTTATCCAAATGGCATGAAATTTGTATAGTAGACTATTAGGATCATTTGTAGCCTACTGTAATTGTCTAGGAGTTTATTGAGAACATGAAATATTTACTCTATAAATCACCTTATTATCTAAGGAAATTAATAAATGAATATAAATAAATTAGTTAGGCTTAACCATGATGTTTTCTGTGGTGTGTGTGATGCATATAATCTATTGATACTGTTAGTGAGGCTTTGAAGTATTTGTTTATAGGCAACTAGTTAATTATTGCTTTATAATTCAACTAGATGACTGGATGTGTAGTTTCTGTTGTGATGATGATTTCATGATGATAATGATCTTTTATGTAAAATGGTTAATAAAGTTTGTAGATAACTTACTTATCTACTGTGTGTTAAATTTTCATAGTCATAGGCCTTATGATTTGAGAATTATGGGGTCGGAATTCTACTATATGAAATTCTTGCTCCCTAGATAGATCTGAAAGATTGAATTGTTTGACCTAGATAACTGCTGAATCACCTTAAGATGTTTAAAAGAAAGTTGTGGGCCATTTTGTAATCTTTCTAGAATGTCCACAACCATATTATTTTGATGTGTATAACTCTAGTTATAGTCAAAACAAATGGCTATTGTCTTGTAGTGCAGAAAATGATTTACATAAGTGTTTGTTTAAGTTACTAGAGAAGAGATAAGCACCTACTTAGTAAAAGAAAATGTAACTTGTTATCACCTTAAGGCAATGCTTTTGAGAACACTTAGGAAGATGCATTTCATCACACTATATCCTATGCTACTTGTCATTATATATGCATCCATGATATCTTATTCCGTGCTCATGCATATAGGATCATCCAAAGGGATAACTCTATTGGAGTTCGAAGAAGAGCCGAGGAACAACAGGAGGCACCTCAGCCTGTAGCTCAAGAAGGAGAGGAGCAAACTCTTGAAGACTTACTCGAGTGCCCACACCATAGGCCAACTTCTTTTATCAAAGGCAAGCCTCGGAGCATTAAGCCTCCAATGTTTTACAAAATATCACTTGAGTCCTTTATGTTTGATGCATTAGGTTATAAGAGTTGATTGGAAACACTTGATACATAGAACCACCTTGTCCATATATATATATATATATACCTTTAACCCTGTGTAGGTCTAGGATCGAATATATGCTTAGCTATGCTTAGACCGGTAGAAGTTAGGTGATTTCCTATCACCTGCGAGATATAGGTGGATACCGAAGCACGGTTAGCTATACTTGCCATCGTGGAACAGAACCATGGGGTAATGTAACTGGAGGCCTGGTGGAGTCTATATATAGGTTGACTCATGTGATTCTATCTGTGCCGATTAAGGACCGTATCGTTGTTGGCACTTCTGTCAAGATTGAACGCATGCCTCTCACTTAGCTGGCCGGATAACTCATTCCGACCGCAAAGCTGAGTAGCTCAACTCAGGCCGAGACCCATTCTATAAGAGTGTGCACTCTGGATGGTAGTAAGGATGTGCGGGGAGACAGACGTGAGCCTAAGGGTAGGCCGAGCCTGAACGTCCTGGCAGCTGGTTGTCCTTGATTGTGCGACGCTGATCAAACCCACGAAATATGGACCTAAGTTGTACTAAAGGTGACCGTTGATCTGGTCTACCTAGGTTTGTGTTAGGAATAAATTCCTAGCTGGTTGAAATTGATTCGAATCGCCGTCTCTCCCGGATAGTGAGAAACTTGGCTAGCTCCAACATCGTAGTAAGTGTATTATGGAATGATGGTTATGAAGAACATGGAATTACTACACCGGCTATGGTTATTATTGTTATGCTTGTAAATGATATACCACATGTTTGGTACAGGTTAGTTGCTAATCTAGAGATGAATAGCTATAATTAACTTGATGACCGAATTATAAAAGGTATAGTTGAATTAGTGGCTTTTTATGCAAAATGTAGTCAAGCTAGCTCCACTTATAAAGCCTTGCATGATCCTTAGAGTCACTTTATTTTTGGTTAATGACAGGTAAGTCTAGCTGAGTATCTTCTTGTACTCAAGGTTTATTTCCTATTGTTGCAGATAATACGATGTATCATGGCTACTATAAGAACTGCTTCTGTCCCACCATGGACGAGGAGTAGGGCCCTGGGCAAGGCATTTCTCGTTAATCCCTCTATTATGCTTTTGTGGTTGTGATCCTAAGCTGGCATAGTATTTGAACAATGATGTGAGATGTTCGTTTGAAACTTTAATTGCTTCTGCTACTACTTTATTTGAACCTAGTTTGTAATAACTTTTAATCGTACTCTGATGTATGGAACTGTATTTGTGAACCTTATGTAATGTGACATGTATGTTGAATCATGTACGATCTTGGTTGTATGTTGGTTGAATCGAGACCCTTCGTGGTACTTGACGGACTACCGGGTTTATATGGGCTCAAGTATAACAGTGCGACCGCTTGCGGGCTGCTATTGTACTTGTGCTCTTATAAATTGGACGGTTCTGCTACAGCTGGCATCAGAGCAAGATTCAACATTCATTGCCATATGTGTATTTAAAACAAAGGTTTTTGTTTTTCCAAAACTAGTTTTGGCAACTGATATATATATATATAGGTGTTTAAACCTAAAGTTTGAATCTAAAGTGTGCCAGTGATCACTTCCTTTATACATAGTTAAGGATTTTAGGTGGCTAATTAAGAACTAACTTGGGGTTTTTTAATTTCGTTGTCCATACGGCGTGCTATTGTATGGATGTCATTCACTTGAGTGATAATGTATGGATCAAATGCCTCTGTGTCCAAGGTAAGATGATGAGTGGCATGATCACAAAATGTGAGCGTGCGGTCTAATGGGGAGAGTTAGCTTTGATACTGAAGTATATATATGTCTCATATATATACGGAGGTATTTAATTGTGGGTTAGCTTTGATACAGCTATATATGCATATTTATATGTATATATAGGGCGTATTTACTTTTGGATAGCTTTGATACGGAAGTATATATATAGGGGTGTATATATGGAAGTATTTAGCTTCCAACCTAGAGCCCAGATTTTTATTTCTGCATATATAATTGTGGGGTTGGGCTGAAATGAAATTCTTGTGCAGGTACACTAACAACGAAACATGTAGCCCGACTAGCTATGTTATATATGAGAGAACGCATGTATGCCACCATATATGCCGTTAGAAGTTTTAATTTTCCTAAGTTTGTGAGGACGTACGGAACATGCATGCATCGTGATAAATCATTTATTACATACTTGCATTGTTCCTCCCCTTATAAGTTTCTTATTCGGTTAAGTAACTCTTTTCTATTATTACATTGTTTTCACAGGAGTTGCACCATTTTGTTGGTACAGATGGCAGCATCAGTCGGGAGTGAAACTTTCCTAGAGATGTTTGATACCCTTGCCCTACTTTGGAGAGTCCTGCATTATGCGGGGTATACCGAACCGCCCCTCTATTTCTAGAATGAGGAATACCTGGAAGGACATCCATGGTATGAGGTGCAGCTAACCATACTAGCTCGTACCCAAGCACCCCTGTGGCAGGAGTGAAAGGTGGAATCTGAGGGCAAATCTCCTTGGGAAGGTGCATAGGTAGTTGCCTTTGAGGTGCTAAGCCAGATATGTCAGCAACACGGAGATGAGCTTACCGGTAGTGCCGCTGGTACTTTTCCTAGGGTGGATCCATCCACAATAGTATGGGCACAACGCAACCACAATGCATTGATCCGAGACCAGGATGAGTGAGCAGATAGTTCTAGTCCCGCTATGAGTGCAATGTTTGCCGTGTTGAAGATGACAGTTGGGAGGAATAAGAATTGGATCTAGAGGATGAGGATGATGCTATCTCTGACCTCGACAATGAGCATGCTGAAGAGTAGAGCCATCTAGGGACTAGTCAATGCGCTAGTTGTATCCCTGCTATCTATGTAATAGACCTGTAGTTTGAATTTCAGTATTCGTAACTTAACTTCGGTGTAATATTGGCACTTTGCATGTTGTGTCATTATGGATCGAACTTTGATAAAATTCCAGTTATCGTTTTACTGGTGAAATACGACATGCATGTTAACGCGTTGCAAGTACAATAAGTGATCTAATTGGTGATGTTATGTTACGAGAATGAATTATTATGCCTCTATTTTATTGTATGAATTTAAGATTCTCACCAGTAATTTCAGTTTGGCATGATTACACAATTCATCTGCAATCTCCTGACATCAATTAATAATCACTTATGGTTGCAATTTTGTAGATGACTCGCACCCGTACGGGGGCAGGCAACATCCAGGGTGGCAATGATGGTGATTTACCACCACCACCGTCACCTTCTGCGAATGAGTCTTTCGCACAATTTCTAGGAAATCAGCGAGCAATGGAAGATACACTGCGCCTCATTACGCAGAACACTACGCATGCCTGTCAACAAAATCAAGGGCCTGAACCAAATCAGTACAGCTCATTCAAGGACTTTCAAGACACCAAGCCTCCTATCTTCAAAGAGGCAGAAGAACCGCTCTAGGTGGATGAGTGGTTAAATACGATCGAGCAGAAATATCGCTTGTTGAGGGTCATCGAGCATCTGAAGGCAGAATATACGTTCCATCAATTGTAGGGACCGGCAGGGATTTGGTGGACCCATTTCCTATCTTCACTACCTGCAAACACACAGGTCACAGGGGAATGGTTCAAGATAGCCTTTAGGGGGCATCACATTCCCCCAGGGCTGATGCTCATGAAAGCAGCTAAGTTTATGAGACTCACCCAAGGGACCAAGACCCTTATCGAGTGCATGCATGCCTTCAACAATTTGTCCCGATATGCCCTAGGGTTCATCGATACAGATGAAAAGAAGATAGAAAGCTTCAAGAGAGGCTTTTGCACCAAACTAATGAAGACTATGGCCATCTCAAGATGTGGTACATATAATGAGTTTGTTAGTGATGCCCTAACCCAAGAGAACTAGAATAATTTACATGCAGTAGCAAAGGGCCGCAAGAGAGCCGTTGAGGTAGGTGCCTCAGGGTCATCTCAGTCTAGAGCTCTAGTGGTATCCATACCATAGTTCCATCCACTAGCGCCTAAGTATAGGCCTCCTCAGCCAGAAGCTCAAGCCAATAGCCCTCAGAAGACATTTCATAGGGCATTCACCATTGCCATACCTAAGGGCAATGCAGGCCAGGGAAGCTCAGTAGGACCAAGGAACAACCAGCCATGCTTCAACTGCAATCAGTTGGGTCATTGGGCTAAGGAGTGCCCCCATCCCAAGAAGAATGGCAATCAAAACTAGGGTAATCAGAAACAGGCCAATCCAAAAACACATGGAAGAAATTCCCACGGGAGAAGTGACCGCCGGTATGTTTCTTGTTAACAAACATCCCATGATTGTTTTATTTGATTCTGGAGCTTCTCATTGATTTATGAGCCAAACATTTGCATCTAAGCATCATCAGAAGATGATTGCGGTAGACAAGGATGGTTATATTATAAGTTCAACTAGGGCCACTATTTCTACTAATCAATTAGTGAGAGATGTGTTCATCTCTATACAAGAGAGGGAGTACACTATGTATCTTATAATATTGCCAGGACTAGCAATAGATGTGATTTTGGGCATGAATCGGATGAGGGGTCATGGAGTTCTCATTGACACTACCACTAGAACAATTATGTTGAGAGAACCAAAGGGGAGTAATGCTTTTCTAGTACCACTTCCCCGGAGTTAAGAATCTTCAAAACTTGTCTTGTGCTATTCAAGCTACTACCCAATGCGATATTCCAGTAGTTTGTGAATTTCCTGATGTATTTTCAGATGAGTTGCTAGGTTTATCGCCTGATAGGGATGTAGAATTTAAGATCGAGTTAGTGCCGGGTACAACACCTATCTTGAGAAGACCCTATAGGATGCCACCAAATGAGTTCACCGAACTTAAAATTCAGCTACAGGAACTATTGGACAAAGGTCTCATTCGACCTAGTTCATCTCCATGGGGTTGTTCAGCTTTATTTGTAAAGAAGAAGGACAAATCCTTGCGGATGTGTGTGGATTATAGGCCGCTTAATGCTGTAATCATTAAGAACAAGTATCCTTTGCCTCATATTGATATTTTGTTCGATCAACTGGCAAAAGCAAATGTATTCTCTAAGATTGACTTGAGGTATGGTTATCATCAGATTAAGATCAGGCCAGAAGATGTACCTAAAACAACTTTCTCCACTAGGTATGGCTTGTACGAGTATTTGGTCATGTCTTTTGGACTGACAAATGCTCCTGCCTACTTCATGTACTTGATGAATTCGGTATTCATGCCCTAGCTCGAAAAGTTCGTGGTTGTGTTTATCGATGATATCTTGATTTACTCAGAGAATGAGGCAGATCATATAGAGCATTTGAGAGTTGTTTTGTCCAGATTGAGGGAGCATTAATTATATTCCAAATTTAGTAAATGTGAATTCTGGTTGAAGAAAGTACTTTTCTTGGGTCACATCTTATCTAAAGATGGAATTTCTATAGACCCATCTAAAGTACAAGAGGTCATGGATTAGAAGGCCCTGACTTTGGTTCATGAAGTTTGGAGTTTTTTAAGGTTAGCAGGCTACTATCGTCGTTTCATTCTTGATTTTTCCAAGATAGCTAAGCCCATGACCAGACTACTCCAGAAGGATGAGAAGTTTAATTGGATGCCAGAGTGTGAAGCTGCTTTTCACACCTTACGGACCTTATTAACTACAGCTCCTGTTTTAGCACAACCCGACATTGAAAAGCCTTTCGATGTGTTCTGTGATGCATCGGGTATAGGTTTGGGGTGTGTGCTCATGCAAGAAGGAAGAGTTATTGCCTACGCTTTCCAACAATTGAGAAAGCATGAAGTCAACTATCCCACCCATGATTTAGAACTCGCCGCAGTTGTTCATGCATTGAACATATGGAGACATTATTTGTTGGGAAACATATGTCATATATACACTGACCACAAAAGTCTCAAAAACATCTTCACTCAACCTAAGCTAAACATGAGACAACGTAGATGGTTAGAGCTAATCATGGACTATAATTTGGAAGTGCACTACCATCCAGGAAAAGCCAATCTTATACCAGATGCACTTAGTCAAAAATCTCATTGTAACACCTTAGAAGCCTTGTTGGAAGATGGATTTAATTTGTTACATCTTGTTGTGCTACCTAGTATCACTGTCAGTTGTTCACTTGAAAGCAAAATCATTGAGCTACAGAAGACAGATGTAGGTATATTTCACATTAAGAGAAAGATGAAAGAACATGAAATCAAACATTTTAGGTTGGATGAATGAGGTGTGCTATGGTTTGAGGACCAACTAGTGATACCAAAAGACCGAGCGAGTGAACAAGATCTTAGAAGATATATTGAGAGCTTGTGTTATATCCTCCAAGGGGTCATGGGAAAAGTGGCTACCTTTAGCCAAGTTTTTCTACAACAATAGTTATCAAGAGAGCATCAAAATGGCTCCTTTTGAAGCCTTGTACGGTCGGAAATGTAGAACTCCTTTGAATTGGATTGAGCCCGGAGAAAGAAGATACTATGGCATAGATTTTGTCACCGAAGCAGAAGAGCAAGTACGCATCATTCAACAGCATATGAGAGCAGCTCAGTCTAGACAAAAGAGTTATATTGATAAAAGGAGAAGACCACTAACCTTTGAAGTGGGAGACTATGTGTACTTAAAAGTTTCACCCATGAAGGGAGTGCAGAGATTTAGAGTAAAAAGGAAGCTTGCACCTAGATATGTAGGGCCATACCAGATTATTGAACGGAAGGGAAATGTCACCTACAAGTTACAACTTCCTCCAGAGATGAGTACTATATTCAATGTCTTTCATGTTTCTCAGTTAAAAAGATGCCTCCGCATACCTAATGAAGCTATTGTACCCACCAACATTAAGCTCCAATTGGATTTGACTTATGAAGAGAAACCAATTCGAGTGCTAGAAGAAATCGAAAGAGTAACCCGGAGCAAGGTCATTAAGTTCTACAAGGTGGTGTGGAATAACCACAGTGAACAAGATGCCACATGGGAACGGGAGGATTATTTGCGTGAAGTCTATCCCGCTTTTTATGAAGAATGGTAGGTCTTGCAAATCTTGGGATGAGATTTCTATAAGGGGTAGGGACTGTAACACCCCAGTGTTAAGCAATGCATTTGGTATTTGCATTTCATGAGCACAAGCATCATCCAAGCATTCATGAGCATGAGCATATGAAGTTTCATTTTATTAACTTTCTCTTTATCACATGTGATGTTGCTCATATACTTAATTATGCTTGTGATCATATGTGACCAATGCATGAGATGGTTGTGAGGTCACCAAAATACCTTAAACACATCTAGAATGATATTTGGAACAATGTGTATATTCATGACTTAAGCCAATTTTGCTTCTAAGTGTTGGTTTCCTTTGTAATGCCATTTTCATGATGTTAGTTTGACCAAAGTGGAACAGTAGCTTAGATTGTTTGCATGGCAATGTGACCTAAATAAAAGTTGTAGTTCACATCATGGGTAACAAACTTTATTTAAGGGTCATGAGCTAATTCAGTGTCTAACATGGTCAAATAGAGCTCACAAGTTCCAATAAAATGCTATTTTATGACAAATTTTCTAAGTGTAGAATGCTGATTTTAGTTTCAAGGTACCTTACTTTAGAGCTTTGTAGTTTGAAAACCATTGCAAATTATACAAAACTCCTTTAAGCAATCTTGTTGTACTCATGTAGCTCTACAATTTTTATTAAGGAAGTTTTTGCTAAATCACCACGGATTAGGAGGACTGATCGCTTGAACTTGCTTCGTCAGCCGGGTTCAGTGGTGTCTGAACCGGCGCCGCATGCGCGCGTCGTGGCTGACCAACGTCAGGCCACGACCACCACGTGGAGGATATCCACCGGCGTTGGGCCCGCACAATAGGCTGGGGCGGGCAGCAAAACCGCGCGATGCCGCTGCTCTCTCTCACTCACGCTCATTCTCTCTGCCCCGCTCTCACTCCCGCTCTCGCCGCGCCAGAGCGAAACCGAGCACCATCGCCATTGCCACCGAGCTCCACCATGCTCGCTCGCTGCCACCACCGTACCACCATCCACTACATCTCACCAACAACTCCGCCATCATCTCCTCCACCTACCCAAATGCCTGTGCCACCATCCGAGCTCAGGTGAGGCCGCAGTTCGAGTTAGCTGTCGCCGTGCCAACGCTGGAGCACTGCCCTGCTCGTGCTCGCCGTGGCCGTGCTCCACCAAGCTGTCTCCCTCACTCTCTTCCCTCATTAGGGTTAGCATAGGGTCACGTCCTACTCACACCGCTGGCCATTGAGCTAATGTCGGCCTTGTCGGAGCAGAACACCACTGTGTCGCTGTTGTGCTCGCACCGCCGTGCTACCATGCATGCGGCCGTGCCTCACCATGCCCTTACAAGCCCCAATCCAAACCCTAGGTATCCGCTAGATCCCTATAGAGGTGTAGCCACACCCGTCTGAGCTTGCCTTGGCTGGAAACGACCGGAGTGCCACCGTGCGCCACCGTCGTGCCACCATCGCCGCCGTCGAGCTAGCTTCGGCGAGAGTCTGGGCCAACTAAGGGCACCCGTAGATGCGTGTGGGAATGGGGAACACAACGGTGGTGACCTCATCGCCGGTGACCTCGCCATCGATGAGTTCTCGCTGGTCAAAGCGCCACCCTACCTCGGTCTCACTAAAGTGTGGGGTCGGTTGATTTCTAGGGCCCGCACGTCAGTCATAGCAGGGTGTATGGACCAGGTGTACCTTGCAGCAGACCCCGAGTGAATTTGATTTTCTTTATTTGTTTTCACAGATTTTGTAGCAAACTTGCAAAAATTATATCTTGAGCTAGGAGTATCCAAATAGGGTGAACCAAATTTTGTTGGATTCATATTGAAGTGTACCATTTGATAAAAATATGAAATCTACTGCTTAGGGTATTTTCTGGGAGAATTAAATTGAGCAAGATAAGTGCTTTTAAAATAGTTTCTATATTATAAATTGCATAACTTGAGCTAGGAAGGTTATAAAATTATGATTCCAATTTTTGCTAGTCTTATGTTGACATGCTCTAGCTAGGAAAAATATTAAACCTACAGTAGACATACTTATAATATGGTCTTCCTATTTAATCTTAATTAATTGCTAGATTTTAGTGAAGTTAATTGGGGTAAAAATATATAACATATGATCATACAAATTTTTACATAGTATTCTCATGCTAGGAGGAAAGTAATAAAAATATTAAATCTATTGCTTGACACTTTTCACTATGCTAAACTATTTTTGCTAAAATAAGCATATGTAACTTGTCATTTTTGTAGATGTAGCTATACTTATCCAAATGGTATGAAATTTGTACAGTAGACTATTAGGGTCCTGTGTAGACTACTATAATTTTCTCGGAAGTTATTGAGCACTGGAAATATTTACTCTGTAAATCACTTTATTATCTAAGGAAATTAATAAATGAGTATAAATAAATTAGTTAGGCTTAACCATGATGTTTTCTGTGGTGTGTGTGATGCATATAATTTGTTGATACTGTTAGTGAGGTTTTGAAGTATTTGTTTATAGGCAACTAGTTAATTATTGTTTTATAATTCAACTAGATGACTGCATGTGTAGTTTCTGTTGTGCTGATGATTTCAGGATGATAATGATCTTTTCTGTAATTATGGTTAATAAGAAAGTTGTAGATAACTTATTTATCTACCTTGTGTTAAATTTTCATACATAGGCCTTATGGTTTGAGAATTATGGTGGTCAGAAGTCTGCTATCTGAAATGCTTGCTCTTTGGATAGATCTGAAAGATTAAATTGTTTGACATAGATAACTGCTGAATCACCTTAAGATGATTAAAATAAAGTTGTAGGAAATTTCGTAAGCTTTCCAGAATGTTTAGAACCATATTATTTTGATGTGTATAACTCTAGGTATGGTCAAAACAATTGGGTGCTATCTTGCAGTCCAGAAAATGATTTACATAAGTGTTTGTTTAAGTTACTAGAGAAGAGATATGCACCTACTTAGTAAAAGAAAATGTAACTTGTTATCACCTTAAGGCAATGCTATTGAGAACACTTAGGAAGATACATTTCATCACACTATATCCTATGCTACTTGTCATTGTATATGCATCCATGATATCTTATTCCGTGCTCATGCATATAGGATCGTCCAAAGGGATAACTCTGTTGGAGTTTGAAGAGGAGCCGGAGGAACAACAGGAGGCACCTTAGCGTGTAGCTCAAGAAGGAGAGGAGCAAACTCTTGAAGTCTTACTCGAGTGCCCACACCATAGGCCAACTTCTTTTATCAAAGGCAAGCCCCGGAGCATTAAGCCTCCCATGTTTTACAAAATATCACTTGAGTCCTTTATGTTTCATGCATTAGGTTATAAGAGTTGATTGGAAACACTTGATTCATAGAACTATGTTGTCCACATATATATACTTTTAACCCTGTGTAGGTCTAGGATCAAATATATGCTTAGCCATGCTTAGACCGGTAGAAGTCGGGTGATTTCCTATCACCTGCGAGATATAGGTGGATACCGAATCACGGTTGGCTATATTTGCTATCGTGGAACAAAATCATGGGGTAATGTAACTGGAGGCCGGGTGGAGTCTATGTGTAGGTTGACTCATGTGATTCCATTTGTGCCAGTTAAGGACCATACCATTGTTGGCACTTTTATCGAGATTGAACGCTTGCCTCTCACTTAGCTGGCCAAATAACTCGTTTTGATCGTGAAGGCAAGTTGCTCAACTCAGGCTAGGCCCCATTCTGTAAGAGTGCACACTCTGGATGGTAGTAAGGATGTGCGGGGAGACAGACATGAGACCAAGGGCAGACCGGGCCTGAATGTCCTGGCAGCTAGTCATCCCTGATTGTGCGATGCTGATTGAACCCACAAAATGTGGACCTAAGTTGTACCAAAGGTGACCGTTGATCTGGTCTGCCTAGGTTTGTGTTAGGAATAAATTCCTAGCTAGTTGAAATCGATTCGAATCGTCATCTCTCCCGTACAGTGAGAAACTTGGCTAGCTCCAACATCGTGGTAAGTGTATTATGGAATGATGGTTATGAAGAACATGGAATTACTACACTGGCTATGGTTATTATTGTTATGCTACTAAATAATATACCACATGTTTGGCACAGGTTAATTGCTAATCTAGAGATGAATAGTTATAATTAACTTGATGACCAAATTATAAAAGGTATAGTTGAATTAGTGTCTTTTTATGCAAAATGTTGTCAAGCTAGCTCCACTTATGAAGCCTTGTATGATCCTTGGAGTCACTTTATTTTTGGTTTATGATGGGTTAGTCTAGCTGAGTACCTTCTTGTACTCAGGGTTTATTTCCCATTGTTGTAGATAATACGACGTATGATGGCTACTATAAGAACTGCTTCTGTCCTGCCATGGACAAGGAGTAGGGCCCTGGGTAAGGCATCTCTAGTTAATCCCTTTATGATGCTTTTGTGGTTGTGATCCTAAGCTGGCACAGTATTTAAACAATGATGTGAGATGTTGGTTTCAAACTTTAATTGCTTTTGCTACTACTTTATTTGAACCTAGTTTGTAATAACTTTTAATCATACTCTGATGTATGGAACTGTATTTGTGAACCTTATGTAACGTGTGACATTTATGTTGAATCATGTTTGATCTTGGTTGTATGTTGGTTGAATCGAGACCCTTCGTGGTACTCGACGGACTACTGGGTTTATATGGGCTCAAGTATGATAGTGTGACCGCTTGCAGGCTGCTATTGTACTTGTGCTCTTATAAATTGGATGGTTCTACTACAACATGGCTATTGGATATATTAGGATGCAGCTCATATGTTTGACAAACAAGTTATCCATTTGGTTCCAAACAAGAGGAAGGCATTGGAAGTAAATCAATGCTTTGTGTCCATCATTCACATCACTGAGGCCAATAATGTTTAAGCTGCACATGTTGCTACTGATGCCAATGGTGATCACTACCACCTGTTCACTGACATTCTACTTGTGAAAACTAAGGAAGCTCAATTAACTGTTGAAATTGTAATGGTTATAGCTCCATTAACTGCTACTCTAGTTTGAGTTATATATATCTATGTGGTGCTACTATAAATTTACATGAGGTAGTTGCACTTTGGTATGAGTTGTGGACTTCACTGATGAATCTTTGTTGGATTATTTTCCTCTTCAGTGATCTCATTACTGGGGAAGCTCTCATCGTATTCTATGTGCATTAGTTTATACCAACAAGCATTTCTAGCGCCATTACCGGGGAACGGTTGCTGAGTTAACTTTGAGTCTAGCTTAACCTTGTACTATACTTTTATCCTTTTATCTTTTCTTTCTTTTTTACCATGGATCTAGAATCCACCCCTATCTACCAATATGGTGCACCCACGGGCATAATCCTACAACCACAAGAATCTTCAAAGCCTATCCTAACACCTAGCTATGAGTTGCTCCCACGATTAATCAACATGTTTCAGCATAAACCTTTTTCAGGCGAAGATGATGAAAACCCCTATTCTCATTTAAATGAGTTTGAGCAGACCTGTGCATGCCTACACATTGTGGGCATGTTAGATGAAACTTTATGATGGAAACTTTTTCCCTTCTCTTTGACGGGAAAAGCTAAACGTTGGTGCAATCTCACCATTGAGAGTAGACAAGGAGATTGGGAAGCCCTGTGCTCTTGTTTTTGCTTGAAATTCTTTCCATCTCTACGGTAGTCAGACTTCGTTTAGAGGTTCTATCTTTTAGATAAAAGAAAAAAGAATCTTTAGGCATGGCATGGGAATGTTTTAATACTCTCATTAAAACTGGCCCTAACCTTGCCATTCAAGACCCTATTCTTCTTCAACACTTTTATATGGGTCTTAATAGGAAAACCTCGAAGCATCCTAATACGGCCTAAGGAGGCTCGTTCTTGTATGTCTCCAGCAATGCGGGGAGAAGCATTCTTACTAAAATCTTAGGGGACGTGTGACAGAACCGCCCAATTTATACAAGAGCAAGTACGGTTGTCCCCGCTAACACGTTGACACGCACATACTTTCACTTATATAAACCCGGTAGTCCGCTGAGTGTCACGAAGGACCTCGGTAAATCACCATCACAACCAAGATCGCATGATTAAGAAAATACACATCACATACATAGAGTTGTAGTAGAAATAATATTACAAATGGGTTCACAAATAATAGTACGAGTTTGGGTTTCAAAACCGATTAAAGGAAAACAACATAGCTTTCAACATATTACATTAATATAAGTTCCAAATATATTGCATAGCATAAGTGACCTCCTCTGATAAAAGCATATAGATGAGAAATAAATATAGTTACTGAGCCCACAACTGGTTAGCCACCATCTTCAGTAGGCCAAGAACTTCACCTGCAACATGGTGGGATAAACCCTGAGTACTCGAATGTACTTAGCTAGACTTACCTGTCATAAACCAGAAATAAAGTAAAGTGACACCAAGGAGTATGCAATGCTTTATAGGTGGAGCTAGCTTGACAAAATTTTGCATAAAAGCCACTAGTTGAGCTATACATTTTATAATTTGATAACCAAGTTAATTATAGCTATTCATCTCTAGATTAGCACCTATACTAGAGCATTGGTGTGATTAAGCTAACAAACATTAGTAACCATATCCGGTGTAACATTTCCATATTCATCATAACCATCAAATTCTAACAATTAATGCTATGTTGCCGCTGCTTAGTCAAGTTCTCACTATCCGAGAGAGACGACAACTTGAATCGATTCCAACCAGCTCGGGAGTTATTCCTAAGACAAACCTAGACATACCTGTGCCTCACCTTTGGTACAACTCAGATACAGTTGCAGGTCTGAGCAGCGCCGCACCCTCAGGGATACTACTAGTCTACCAGGAAGTTCAGGCCTAGCCTACCCTTGGATTCACGCCACAGGCTCCCCATACATCCTTACTTCCTCCAGTGTGCGCACTTTCACTTACCGGGTCCTGGCCTAAGTTGAGCTACTCGGCTTCACGGTCGGAACGACTTATCCGACCAACAAAGTGCTAGGCATGTGTTCAACATGACATGAGGACGTACAGCGAATCGGTCCTTAACCAACACAGACGGGGATAAATAGGCACCAAGACCTCCATGCCTTGTTGCTTCTCTATCACAATCCCGCCCGGTCTCCTTTTATTTATCAACACATGGTTATTTCCATGATAGCAAATATAGCCAACCGTGCTATGGTATCCACCTATATCTCACAGGTGACAGGAAATCACCTGACTTCTACTAGTCTAAGCATTGCTAAGAATACATTTGATCCTGGATCTCCATAGGGTTCAAGGTATATTTCTGGGCAAGGTAGTTCTATGCATCAAGTGGTTCCAATCAACTCTTATAACATAATGCATCAAACATAAAGGACTCAAGTGATATTTGTAAAAACATAGGAGGCTTAGAATGCTCCGGGGCTTGCCTAGGATCCGACCCAAGTTAGTTCAGTTAGCTCGCACCGTCTTGGTGACATCTCCGGTCCTAGCACTTGCTTAGTCCTTTCATCTTCAGGATAGGTCCACCAACACCGTCTTCTGGTTTAACTCCATCATCACATCCTTCATGTGGTACATCTAGCATACCTGGATGAGATGCAACAATGCAAGTGTATGAATGCGAAGAATGGCAATATGAGATGCCTCACATAAAAGTATTCAAGATGACCACAAGTTTACACCGAACATATATAAGCACTCCAGGTTACTTAATTAAACATCCCATAACCTATCATGCTAGGATGGCAAGGAAGGTAGCACCAAGCATGACACAAGTTTCACAATGTTTTCGGTATATTAACTTAACACCATCAGAGGCAGGAGCCATACTTAACAACACACAAAGCAAGGCAAGGTGAAGCAAACAATTTTAGATACAAACATAGATTCTAAACAGCACCACCACAATCACTTGTTTTAATCATACCTAGAGTTTTAAGCATGGAAAAAGTGTGATTAAAGACTTTATGGAAAGCCAATGAATTTATCTAAAACTTTGTTATTAACACCAAAAGCTGATTCAACAAATAACAAGGTCAAAATACATCATGAAGCAGAGCTTATGCAACTAAGGACAAAAAACTGATATTAACATCAGAAATGCATAACTGGAGTTCTAGACATTTAGCAAACATTATTCCTAACTTTATGGAAAGCTTATTAAGTTATCTATAACTTTATCATTATAATTTTAAGATGATTCTACAGCTAACAAGGTCAAACAACACCAAGTAGACATCTCTGTTTAGATTTGGACAGAAATCTACCATTTCACTTTGAACAGCTATAACTGGAGTTCTAGACCACCAAAAAGGGTGTTCTCTAACATTTTAGAAAGCTTAGGAAAAGCACCACAACTCTCATATTATCACCAATACATGATTCCATGCTTAATTAAGTCAACCAAAGCAATCATTCAGATCTGTTCAAAGCACATGCAAAAGTTTGACAGCAAACTTGTAAAATCTATAACTCCTAAACCAGCAAACCTAAAATCATGAAATGTTAGGACAAGCAAGATAAAGAAATTATCTACAACTTTTGTATTCCACATATCTACAGAAAACATCATTTGCATCACGAAAATATCACCACCACAGAAACTGTACATGCAGCCATAACAGCAGAAATACAACTATATGCATTAATCATTTATGTTATAAACAACTTACATTTTGTTGCTATATATGCAGCTCTATGCAACTCCTAACTATAACCAAGCAATCACATTACTGAGCACGAATTATTAGAAGTATTACATGGCATAAACACAAGCATCTACTAACAAACATTCATTAGCTTTTCTATATATAAAAACTTATATATTAATTATAGGTGATGCTACAAACATCTCATTTGGATCTCAAATTTTTATGTGAGATAGATGATGACAAAACATGATTACTATACAAATCTTACATGCTCAGGTTTTATAATTTAATTGCTATGAAAAAGACAAATCTTAATTATTAATAAACTTGTGAGAACAAGACAAATCTAAAGATCATTATTTTCTATAAGCATATAGCCATATTAGTGTTTCTCAAGTCACAATATCACCATGCAAGGGCAAAGGAACCACACTTCACATTTTTGCATATGTAAATTATTTATAAACCATTTAAAACCATTTATCAAGCATTAATCAAGTTAAATCAATAACTCAACCATACTGCATCTACTAAACATGAAATTGTTACCACAGCACGCATATAGCATCACTAGCCTACCATAAAAATTTCACAGCAATTGGAGCGCCACAAATTTAGATATGAGAATAACAAGCAAAACAAGCTAAAATTACCTATTTAACAAGATTAAATCAAAACATTATAAAAACAGTACACATGTAGCATGTTTAATATTTTTATTAGCTAGATCATGTCATCACAAGATTAACACAACAGGAATTACCATTTTTTTACTTCTATAACTCAAGATATGCATCCGACAACTTAAAAGGATTTTTAAAAGCACTTTGCAAGAATAAATAAAAACAGCATAAACTTTCTACTAACATATATCGTATTATGACTCTACTGCATAGATATACTCTGAAGGATTCCAAAAAGTCCTCATTTGCTATTTTACAATTTTTCTATGATTTATTATGATTTTCCAAAGTTTCATCCATAAAAGAAAAATAGATTTGCGTAGAGGACCCCAAACTTTCATGAAAACAGATTCTAGCAAAAAGGTCCTTCTAGGCACTATTCAACTGAGTCATGGACTTTGCAGTTAGGCCCTCCCCTTTTGTTGAATTCTTATGCGAGGTCCTTGCCGTGAATCAGAGTAGAGGAGGCGCGGGAGCTCGCCAATCCCGACCGAAGGAGGCTCGTCGATAGCGGTGGAGTGGCATAGAAGCATTAGGGGACCGGCACGCACCCGTGGGTGGCCAAGGACGGCTGTGAGGTAGGCCATGGTGTCCTAGCCTTGACCATAGGAGCCCGTGATGGAGGCGGCTCCGGTAGTGGCGACCACGATGATGAAAGCGGCCGAAAAAAGGGGCGCTACGGCAGTGCGGTCGGCAACGACCCATGGAGGTGGGACCACGGTAGTAGAAGGTGGCAACAGAAATGGCTCTGGCGGTTGGGGCTATAGGTGATGGCACGGTTTGCGAAGTGGCACGACAGAGGCAGCATGACACAAGGAAGGGGATGGCAAGGCTGGTTGGTGTAGAGGCGGTGTGCAGCAGCGGCAGCGAGCTCTTCTCGGGAGTCAGCCAAGGTGGGTGTGCTCTAGCATGCACATGTAGCGCAGCGGGCGAGGGAGGAAGATCGAGTGAGCAAGAGAGAGCTGAGGGCACCAGGTCTCCATTTTCTTGAGCAGGCGGGGCGATGTGGTGTACATGCAGGTGAGCGCACGAGGCACGCGACAGCGAAGCACTGCGGCCGGTCGGCCATGTTCTCCCCCATTGGCAGCTTCAGGCACCATTGCCTCACTAAAACCTCCAAATTCTCCCCTCTCTATCTCCTAATCCAAGCAATATCAGCTCAAGGCACTATGGTAAAATTGGTAGAGCTACATGAGATGAACAGCTTTACTTAAGAGCTCGAGGCCAGATTCTTCATGGTTGAAGAGATCCGGGGCTCCAACGATTAGTACTTGAAACTGAAATCACGATTCACACATTCAGGTTAAATCCACGAAGTTCAGTGAAAACTAGCAGTTTTGGGAACTGATTTTAACGGTCCAAACGTGCTCCAAAAGTGATAAAACTTATTTTGTTGTTTCCAACACAAAGTGTACTTCAACTCATAGTAAGGAACCCACTTGAGCTGCAATATAAATTTGGAAGATAAAATGTCACAAACTTGCCATCACGCTGCTACTGGTCGATGACTTAGAAATTTTTCAGAGGGGTCAAAACATCACTGCATTCAAACTTGAGACCACTATGAGATACTTAGAAGTTGAATCAGGTCTTGGTAGAAAAATAAAGTTTGTTGTACTCCACTCAAACTTCAACTTTTATTAAAGGTCAAACTTCATATCTAGTACAAAACCATTGCTTCATCTTGGTCAAAGCAGCACCTCGGTAAACCCTAGAATTAGGGTTTTCGACAAATTGAGGCATTTTCTTGACATTTGTTCAACATGAACCCTTCATGACTTTTGTTGTAGAGTTCAATTAGAGTCATTTGGGCAAGGTACCAAGGTTTGGTCAACATCTCAAATTCTCATTTGCTCAATAAAGCAATTCAATCAAGGTTATAACTTATCATTTCATGTGAATTTTTGGCTCCAAACTTCATGAAACTTTTCCACTGGTCAAGATGGATGCATGTTGATTTAATGTTCATAAAATAAACATTTTTAACATTACTCATGCCTAATCTTAACCAGGGTCCACATGTAAGCAAAGTGTATTGTCCGAGTCCAAGTTGGGGCTCATTTTCATAGAGTGGACCTCAACAGCTTCATTATTACTTCTAGATTATTAACTAGAGATCATAATCATTGGTTGACATAGTTTACTTAAGTCCAAATCCACTGCTTAACTTGTGACTAACACCCGGGGTGTTACAACCCTCTCCCCTTATAGGAATCTCGCCCCGAGATTTGGTGCGAAAGACTTTTAAGGGAAGAGAAGCATGTCATCCATTTTCCAACATCAGGAATAGTTTTAGGCTACTTAGCTTTGAAGTATCAGAGAGGCTAATTTGGTCAAGACAACTTTCTGATATTTGCTCTTCATAGTAAATTTTGTCTGAAGAATTTCTTTCATTGACTTCCATGAAGCATTGCTACTTTGGGAGGAATCCAAGACAGCACAACACTTCATTCTCGTGATACGGATAGTACTATGGAGCATAAACTAACTACCCATAATATCTATTTCCCTAGCGAATATAGCATGGACCAAGTGAACTTTGCACTAGACTACAAGCTTCTAAAAGCTACTCATTACAATGGTTTCATGTTCGTTCACAAAGTTTGAAAACACAGTCCTCTACCAAAGTAGCTTGAGTACAACCTTTCATAAGGGATGAGATCACAAATGGGGTAAGCATCCTCTGAGGCTATGAGAAACTGAGTAACCAGCAGACATTGTCTATGCCGGTCATAACTGTTTAATCACTCAGATGCCAAGCGATGGAAAACTACATAATGTTCCATGTGTGTAGTTCTCTTTCTCTAATGATAACACTGTATTAACTGAGTCTGTTAAGGGAGCGATGAATGTGATAGCTGACTCTATTGACTCAGCGTTTTCTATGATCATTATTTGAGGGAATCCTCATATCCAAGCGGCAACAGTTATCTAGGTTGAATCTGATGCAACCTCTTCGGTATAAACACATGGTAGGTACCAAAGGACAAGTCCGCCTTGGAAATCCTTGCTGAAGAAGGAGGATAGCGAGGTCTAGAGGACAACAAAAGTTGCAAGTATACACTAATTGGAAAAAATAGTATGCTACCAAGCAGGTTGAGCACAATTTGCCTTCATAGTGCAGTGGCACAGTAAGTTAGGTGGACTTGCACTGTAGCAAAACTAGCTTTGTTGGACTACAATTGACATTGAAGCTTCCTTTCTAATGTCAATCAACAACTCATAAGCATAATCTAAAATATGTTGTTTGATAGTTTTCAAATTATTTTTGAATCGCAAAGGCACAAATTGACTTGTAGAACACCTTGACTGCTCAAGCATTGTTGATATGAGAGGGCAAAAGCGAGGCACAAAGGGATGCAATGAGTCTTCTCTAGGGAATCTAAAGTATTATCTAATGGCCACAAAAAATTGACCCAGTTGCAAATCTTGGCATCAATTACAAACACAACATTTCTGATGTGAGGGATGATAGCAGTCAATAGAGAATTCATAGATTCTGTACACCTTGGTTTTCAGTTCACATCTCACAAATTACTGCTCCATTGTCCATGAATTTTGGTGGGCACATAGATCCAAGAGTCCTCTAACTAGTGACCAAAATTCAGCTCAAAAGGACACTATTTGACTATCCAAACGAATTATCTACCAAAACTGCTCTGTTCTGAAATTTTAATGACCTGAACTAACAAAACATCTCTCAAATCCAATGCTTTACTCAACCAATCCTCAAACCAACTTAAGACATCGAAGTACCTTAAGCGAGGAATGAGATCACCAAGTTTGGTGTGATTTCAACCATGTTTGAGCCACTAATCACTGGCTTAAGGATAACTGGATTAGTGCCATGAAATCCGGACAGATTTTCCGTTCTTCTTTTTCTTTGCATCACACATTGTGAAGTGTGTTCTACACTCTCTAACTTTTCGTATAGAAGCAACAGTAGCTTTCTCACTGAGGATCGAAGCTAGGGTTTTTTTCCTTACATGCCTCTTAGGAAACAACCTCAACCGTTGATTTAGACACCAACTCGATGATGCACAAGCACTTGATTTGTGGTTTTTTTGCGGGGCACAATGTATACTCCACGTGGAGGGACAGTCCTACAAATATAAAGGACCATTTCTAACTATCCTCCTGTGCTTCATCCAATAGAGTCCTAAACAAATCCTTTTACAGCACCTAGATGCATAGTAACGCTATTGTGACAGAACCGCCCAATTTATACAAGATCAAGTACGGTTGTCCCCGCTAACACGTTGACACACCCATACTTTCACTCATATAAACCCGGTAGTCCGTCGAGTGTCCCGAAAGACCTCGGTAAATCAACATCACAACCAAGATCGCGTGATTAAGCAAATACACATCACATACATCGGGTTACAGCAGAAATAATATTACAAAGGGGTTAACAAATAATAGTACAAGTTTGGGTTTTAAAACCGCTTAGTGAAAACAACATAGCTTTCAAATGATTACATTAATATAAGTTCCAAATATATTGCTAGCTTAGTGACATCATCCGACAAAAGCATATAGATGAGATGTAAGTATAGAATCACCGAGCCCACCGGCGGTTAGCCACCATCATCAACAGGTCGAGAACATCACCTGCAACAAGGTGGGATAAACCCTGAGTACTCGAATGTACTCAGCCAGACTTACCCGTCTTAAACCAAAATAAAGCGACATCAAGGATTATGCATGGCTTTCTTTAGTGGGCTAGCTGACTTGTTTGCGAAAAGCATAAGCTATCATGAAGAAACCATTTTAAGTACTTTGCATCATCTTTATTATGACCTATCCATCTAGGTAAGCACCTGTACTATAGCAATCACTTGATTAACCAATAACATCTAGTTACCAATTTAGATTTAGCATGTCCCATATCATCCAGATAACCATCCTTGTTCCATAATAATTACTACGATGAAGTAACTCGAGTCAAGTGCTAACTATCCAGGAGCGATGGCGATTTGAATCGATTCCTAACCAGCTGGTGATTTATTCCTTACACAAACCTCACTCACCCGCTAAAGTGAGATATTGATCACCGAGTCAACTATCCAGGAATCTCGAGTTTGCCAGGAACTACATGTACCCGGGGGCCGACCGACTGCACTTTGGTCTTATCATCTCGCTCCCGTGTCCTACCACACCTGCTCCGGCACAGTGCGCTGCGGGCAATCTACTCGGCCCGAATAATCTCCCAGCTTCACGGTCGGAAGGTACTTTATCCGGCCAGCTAAATGTAAGGCATGCGTTCAACATGACTCGAGGGCCAACAACGGTCGGTTCTTAATCGACACAGACGGAAACTAACAGCACCCCAGAACCCTGTCTGGTTGCCTCCAACTTTTCCGTCCGGTCTCCAATTATCCATCACACATGGTTACTTCCAGGATATCATTCTTTCCATAGCTAAATTTTTCCAGTAACCACCTATAATGTAGGTGATCGGATATCACCGATCGCTACCGGTCTAAGCAAGGCTAAGCAGTTATTCGATCCTGACCTAACAGGGTAAAAAGGTAATAAGATAGGCAAGGATAGTAATAAATGCATCAACGGTTTCAATCAACTCCTACAACTTAATGCAACAATATATAACTCATATATAGAAAGAATTTCTTTTATAAATTAGGAGACTTATTAATGCTCCGGGGCTTGCCTGGGATCCGACACAAGTCAGTTCAGTTAGCTTGCACCATCCTGGTGATATCTCAGATCCTAGCACTCGCTTAGTCCTTCCATCTTCGGGACAGATCCATCAAACACCGTCTTCGGGTTTGGCTCCAACATCACGTCCTTCACGTGGTTCATCTAGCGTACCTAGATGAGATGCAATATGGAAGTGCATAAATATGAAGAATATTACCATGAGACACATCACAAATTAGCAAGCAAGACAAGCATAGTTTACACTAACACACTTAAGTACTTTGCGATGCTTAACTTAAACATCACATAATCTGTCATGCTAAGATGGCAAAGAAGACGACAACACCAATCATAACACAAGTTTCCCAAGATCTCAAGTGCTCTAACTCAGTCATCATTCAAGGCATACGTCACACTTAACAATATACAAGCAAGCACTATAATTGGAATCTGCTAATTTCTGGACATGCAAACAGCAGCTCCAAGATTTAGCTATAACTGGAGTTACACAAATCCAAATGACTTGAAAGAAGACATTATGGAAACCTTGTGAAATTTTCTACAATTCATATTTAATCATCTTAGCATGATTCTCAAGTTACCTAAGTCAAATATATCCATTTACAGAAACTGGTCTACAATTGACAGAAAGCAGCCATTTCTGAAACCCAACTTTAAACAGCTATAACTCTTAAACTACTCGGCCAAATGACACCAAATTTTAATAGAAGCTAGATACATGAATTATCTACAACTTTTGTATAAACAAGTTTCACAACAAAGCATATTATCATGAAGAACTTTGCTAAGTAACCAGATCTGTCCATAAACCACATCGGCAAGAAAATAATTATTAACTTATGTTGCAAATACATAATTGGGCAAAACCAACTTTACCAACATTTCACACATGACTAAAGAACACCAGAAAACCTAGTGTCCATGACCAAATAAATTCTTTTAATGCATTTCTTAATTTATTTTAGATAACAAGGTGATTTAATGAACATATACCAAAAGTGCACAATAACTTCTACAAAAATTACAGTGGCTCACATATCCTCTCAATAGTCTACTGTACAAATTTCACTCCATTTGAATATGTATAGCAACCTCTATGAAAAAGACAAGTTGCTAAAGCAAGAAATCAAGTGAGAGCAAGATAAACCAATAACTCACTCATACTTCATCCAATACTCATGAAATTTTTACCACACAGCAACTATCACATGGGTAGCGTGCCACAAAAATTTCACTTCATTTGGAGCCCTAGATCTACAGTTATGAAAAATAACAAATTCAACTAGCATTACAACCTTACTGCACAATTCTATTTTTACCGCAAAATATTTAAACTAAAACATGTCATATTATAGATCCACTGCATAGACAATTTCACAAGGATTCCAAAAAGTCCTCATTTACTATTTTACGAATTTTCTACGATTTACTATGAATTTCCAAAGTTACTACAAAATAATTACAAACCAGTCCTTACGGCACTATTCACATGAGTCACAGGTTATGCAGTTAGGCCCTCCCCTTTACTCGAATTCTTGCGCTACGTCCCTGGTCGGAAAAACAGAGCAGAGGATGGCCGGAGCTTGCTGTTGCGGCCGGAGAAGGTACGTCGTCGGTGGGGGAGTGGCGGCGCAGCACATGGGGGACCGAGCGCACTGGTGCAGGACTTAGTCACGGGCCGCGGCGACCTGCAGTGGCCCAGCCACGCACGAGCGAGCGGCCGCGACGGCAAAGTGCGCCGGTGGCGGCCCGAAGGCGGTAGCAGCAGGCTGCTACGGGCCAGGAGGAGCGGCACGCGATGGCGAAGGTGGTGGCACACGCGGAAGCACGCGAGGGAACACAGGGCGGTTGGGACGCGACGGTGGCAAGCTCGGCCAGCCGGCCAAGGCGGACGCGCGTCCCGGCGCGGAGCAGAGCGAGGAAGAGCAAGTGAGGGAGAGCGCTGGGGAGTGGGAGCTCGGCGTCCACCTCTATACCGCGCAGGGGACGCAGGGCACGCAGCAAGGAAGCTCGGCAATGGTGGCCACGTCCACGGACACGCGGCGTCCTTGAGGCCTTCTACCGAGCACGTGGCGGGCGATGGTATGACCGACGTGGGGAGCCAATTTGGGCCGCTTCCGGGCTGAATCAGACCTTGGGCCAAAAATGAAGTTTGATCACCTCGGCCTGCTCTACATTTTTCATTAAGGTACTCTAGTCATTTGAGCAACATAACAGTGGGTAATTAATCTCCAAAGTGGCATTGTCAATGCATTGATGGCAATTAGCAAACTCCAAAATTGAGGGTCATAAAAAGGTCCAACGAGTGCCATCCTTTTGCATGGTCTTCTTCTCGATGTATGCTCCAACTTTTATTTTGGGGTCAAGTCAAGTTGCTTAACGAATTTTGGAGAACGCGAGACGTCAATGTCGATGTCGATGAATTTCAGACTTAGAATATTTCTAAGTGCTGAAATCAGCAGCAGGTTCCAACTTCGAGCCTCTGTTTGACTTATTTCCAAGTTGATCTAGCTCTTGGTCCAAAAACAAAGTTTGTTCTACATGATATGGACTACAACTTTCATTTAAGGTCCAACCTCAAAACTGGTATAGAACCTGCTGTTCTACTTTGACCAAAGTAGGATCACGATGAAGCTTAAATCATCCTTTTTGATCCATTGGAGCATTTTCTTGGCATTTGCCCAACATGAACCTTTCATGACTTTTGTTGTAGAGTTCATCTAGAGTCATTTTGGCAAGGTTGCAAGGTTTGGTTGACATCTCATGTTCTCATTCACTTAATAGTGCAATTCAAGCACTTAGTAAAATCATTCCAACAAGGATATAACTTATCATTTTATGTGACTTTTTGATTCCAAACTTCATGAAACTTTTCGAGTGTCCAATATAGATGGGTATTGATGTGAGACACATGAAGATATCCCAATCACACCACCCAAGCATATATCTTGAAAAGGGGTCTATAGGCGAGCAAAGGTGCAATATCCAAGTTTAGGTTGGGGCTCGTTTCTATAGGTTTGACCTTGACATCTTCATCATCACTTAATATACCATGTTTTAGCTCAAACCCATTGCTTAACTGGTGGCAAACACCTGGGGTGTTACAGCCCTCCCCCCTTAAAAGAATCGCGTCCCGAGATTCAGGACGAAAAGACTTTAATGAAAGAGAGACATGCTACCAGTTTCCAATATTAGCCAGAGCTTTAGGCTATATAGCTTTAAGCATAAGAGAGGCTAATTTGGTCAAGACACTTTCTGATACTTGTCCTTTGTAGTAAGTTTTGTCTGAAGAATTTCCTTCGTTGGCCTTCGTGAAGTATTGTTACTTTGGGAGGAATCCAAGATAGCAATGTCCTACGTACTTCGTCCTTGATGTACGAAGAGCGATACAAACATAGACTAAATACTTGTAGCATCTACTTCCCTAGTGGATACAGCACATACCATATGGACTTTGCACTAGACCGCAGTCGGTTGACGGATATTCCTTGCAACGGTGCTATATTTGCTCCCAAGGTTTGAAAAGCAGTTCTCTATTAAAGTGGCTTGAGCACAACTTCTCGTAAAGGATGTGATAATAAACGGGTAAACGTCCTTTGAGGGTATGAGAAGCTAGTTAACCAATATCCAAACTGGTTATAGCGGTGCAATCACTCAAATGTCAACTGATGGAAAGCTACATAATGTTCCATGTGCACAGTGCTCTTTCTTTGATAACAATATTGTATGGTCTGAGTCTGCCGAGTGAGTGGTAAACGTAATAGCTGACTCTGTTGGCTCAACGTTCTTGATGATCATTCCTTAGGGAGCCTTTGGATCCAGGTTGCAACAAGGATCTGGGTGGAATCTGATGCAACCTCTTGGGTACAAACACATATAAGGTACCAAAGGCATGTCAGCATTAGAGAACCATTGACGTAGAAGGATGTTAGTGAGGCTTGGAGGACAACACAAATTGCAAGTAATCACAAAACTAGGGACTGGTTCACTACCAAGCAGGTTGAGTACAATTTGCCTTCGTGGTGCAGTTGCACAGCGAGTTGGGTTGACTTGCATCGTAGCAAAACCAACTTTCTTACTACATTTGTCATCGAGGCTTCCATTCTAAGGCCAATCAATATCTCAAAAACCATAATCTGAAAATCTACGGTTTGACACCTTTCCCATTGCTTTCGAATTGCAAGGGCACAAGTTGACTTGTAGAACACCTTGACTGCTCACGCATTACTGATCTAAGAGGGCAAAGGCAAGGCACATAGGGGTGCAATTAGTCTTCTCAAGGGTATGGAGGGTTGTCTAACAGCAATACACCTACAAGTTGTAATTTCTTGGCAGGAATGACAAACACAACCGTCTAATGCAAATGATGATCGCAGTCACAGCGAAATTGCAGATTCTGTACCATTTTGTTTTCTATTCATATCTCACAAACTACTGCTCCAATATGCACAAATTTGGGTGGACAGGTAGATTCATGGGTCTTCTAACTACTCACCAAAATTCAACTCAAACGGACACCGTTTGACCATCCAAACAATTCATCTACCAAAACTGTTGTGTTCTGAAATGACAGCAAACCGAGCCGACAAGATATCTCTCGAATCTGATGTTTTACTCAACCAATACTCAAACAAACTTGAGACATTGAAGGGCCCTAAGCAAGGAATGAGATCACCAAGTTTGGGGTCAATCCAACTTCGTTTGAGTCGCTAACCACCGGCTTAAAGATAACCGGTTTAGTGCCACAAAATCTGGACAGATTTCGTGTCCTCCATTTTCTTTGCTCCACACGTTGAGGTGTGTGTTTGGCACTCTCTAATCTTTCTCATAGTAGCAGCAGCTTTTCTCTAGCCAAGGATGGAGGCTATAGTCTTCCTGCCATGCTTCTTAGGTAACAATTTCCGCCGTTGATCTAGATACCAACTTGACGATGCACAAGCATTGGACTTGTGGCTGTTTTTATAGGGCACAAAACATTATTCCACATGTAGGGCATTTCTACATTGACAAGGAACCATTCCTATATATCCTTCGGCACTTCATCCAATAGAGTCCGGGCATATGTGTAATTGGCACCTTAGGGCATAAAGATGCTGACTAAAATCAGGGACGTGCTTTCACTAGCTCCTACCTAGCCGATACAACGTCTTGTACTATATACGTGATTGTCAAAGATGGAATTGACTGGATAGCACATTTGGAGAAGAAGTAGCACTTGCATTGCGGGGCCAGGTTTGTTGTTTCCTTGATCAACATTGTTCTATGAGATCTGGCCTTCATAGTTACCAAATAGTCGTTACTTAACTGAAGACTAACTTTCCTACTGGTAACAAATCAGTTGTCCCTCAACACTTAAAAAGGTTCCAATTCATCACTCTTGATAATAAAAATTTTGGTCAAAGCCTATAGATGGTCGCTATTGAAGTCAGCATGAAGGGACACACCAAGAAGGTCGGTTTGTCTATGTGATCCTTATGCACCTAAAGATTGAGAACTTGGACAGGAACTCATATATACCAGGTGACCTATTACAGCACATAATATCTTGGTCCATTTATCATCCAACTGATAACTTGTTCAACCTTAAGTGTGGTGCACCTTTCTGATCCAATGAAAATGACATAAGTTGCTCACTAGATGATCGACATCATTACAGGGACAGTCACGTCGAGTAGAGTCACTTGTCTACCCTCTTGCAGTCTGTTTAGGTTCCTATTAGTGACCTGCTCTTCAAAGGTTAACCGTTGGATGACTTCACAAGGGAGTCCTATTGCATCTAGTTCGACATATATATCTCTTGACATGATAAGGAGAGATAACCAAGGAAGAGCTCAAGTGAGAATAACATATCGGTGCAGTTCTGCAATGGATCATGACTAGAAACCTCGATACCAGCACGTGCCGAGCAGCACAGCCTTGTGTGTGCACCCACAAGAGGCTCTCGGTTTCGTTGCGGCACCATAGATCGCTAATCGTGGCACCATTACTGAACATATAACCTACAAGAAATCTCACATGGCACAAATTGGGTTGCATAGGAGCAAGCACTATGCGAAGGAGGGATAGCAAACAAAGGTAGTCACAAGGTTGGGAGTCAACAAACAGGGGATCCGAAGATCAAAACACAATGCAAGAGAGCATAGCTTAATTGCTAAAGACAACTAAGTATGAGATTCTTGTTTAAATTCCACGCACGCCTCGCGTCTACCAAGGTGATTACCAGATGAAAGATTATCATAAGATCCGGTCATGTTGAGCAACAACATGAGACCAAGACTGATAGACATCCCGAGATGTGGGAAGGTTGGAGACAAAATAAACAAGATTCAAGGGACAGAGCAGAGGCACTGACTAAGGATTCGGTTGATAAGGCAACGACATGATCTAGCGAGGAAAAGGTTCCAAAGCAGGGTAGATAGCGATTAGCATTGCACCAGCTCATCAGTTGAAGAAGGAGCAATGAGATCTAACAAGGATTTTTGAGCAAGGTCCTCCCACACAATAGCGGGACAACCACGATACATGCAAGCATTCAAGGGAATCAAGCTTGGGCCTAAGGTCAAGCAAAGGCATGGATAAAGGTCTTCGTAGCGCAACGTTCAAGGCTAGCAACCACATATACAGGCTTAGGCTCCTAAGAGAGAACTTAATTGGAGACGACAACCATGAGATTACCAAAACTTGGACGTGGTTCTAAGATAGCGCTCTTTAACACTCGTATGCTTACCGAGGACAAAAGGATGACAACTACGACACTACCTAAATAACGAGCATCCGCACCTACATCCTGGTCTTAAGCAAGCATTTCGAAATACTCAATCTAATTAGCTTAAGCGACCATTACTAAGCACAAAGCTCACACCTAACAAGTAGTCACCTACAACAACACTGCTACACATATCACGCAAAACATGGTGGTAAGGTATTGTTATCTTTTATTTCCTTTGAAAGCAACATACAAGGCGAAACTAATCACACACTATCTTCAAGCATAGCTATTCAAGCAGCATGGGACAAGGCATTTTGGCTAGCTTCACACCGGAAAGATAGTAACATCACATCGATCATAAGTTACTTAGTACTAGAAAAAAAGGGAGGGAAGCATATTTATGCACAAGCACAATCATGATGCATGCTCGTCCTATTCGTCCTCACGAAATTGCCAGCCCAAGGTGGCATAACACGTACTCTTTCGATATATAGCTAGTCGTCAGCTACATTCAATCTACGCATTCGTGGTTAGCGTACCTGCAGGCAAATTCATTGCAACCCATCTCCATAAAGAGATAAATAAGCACATAATGAAAGCAGTAAACTAAGATACTCTCCATATATACATCCCCAGATGTATATACTTTGATATCCATAGCTACCCGATACATATACCCGCAATTAAGTACCTTCATATATACATGTGTGTAACATATAAATATTCCAGTAACCACAGCTAACTCTCCCCTAGACCGATAGTTGGACGGTCATACTCTCACAACTCACACTTACCTAGGCGTAGAGGCAATTGATCCATACAGTACCATTCAAGCGAATGACATCCATACAATAGCACGCCGTATGGACGACGAAAGAAAAATTGCAATACAGTACAACCCTCAAAGTTAGTACTTAGATAGCCACCTAATAGTCCTTAACTGGGCATAAAGGAGGATGTCGCTAGCATAGTTTTGCAAATAAGTTTTGACAAATTTGCCTGTAGCTAAAGTTTTAGTTAAAATAGACCTTTTAAAACCAAAACTTGGCTTTTAAAATTATTTACCTGACAGTATTATGCTTAATCTCGCTCTGATACCAGCTGTGACAGAACAGCCCAATTTATACAAGATCAAGTACGGTTGTCCCCGCTAACACGTTGACACACCCATACTTTCACTCATATAAACCCGGTAGTCCGCCGAGTGTCCCGAAAGACCTCGATAAATCAACATCACAACCAAGATCGCGTGATTAAGCAAATACACATCACATAAATCGGGTTGCAGCGGAAATAATATTACAAAGGGGTTAACAAATAATAGTACAAGTTTGGGTTTTAAAACCGCTTAGTGAAAACAACATAGCTTTGAAATAATTACATTAATATAAGTTCCAAATATATTGCTAGCTTAGTGACATCATCCGACAAAAGCATATAGATGAGAAGTATAGAATCACCGACCCCACCGGCGGTTAGCCACCATCATCAACAGGTCAAGAACATCACCTGCAACAAGGTGGGATAAACCCTGAGTACTCGAATGTACTCAGCCAGACTTACCCGTCTTAAACCAAAATAAAGCGACATCAAGGATTATGCATGGCTTTCTTTAGTGGGCTAGCTGACTTGTTTGCGAAAAGCATAAGCTATCATGAAGAAACCATTTTAAGTACTTTGCATCATCTTTATTATGACCTATCCATCTAGGTAAGCACCTGTACTATAGCAATCACTTGATTAACCAATAACATCGAGTTACCAATTTAGATTTAGCATGTCCCATATCATCCAGATAACCATCCTTGTTCCATAATAATTACTACGATGAAGTAACTCGAGTCAAGTGCTCACTATCCAGGAGCGATGGCGATTCGAATCGATTCCTAACCAGCTGGTGATTTATTCCTTACACAAACCTCACTCACCCGCTAAAGTGAGATATTGATCACCGAGTCAACTATCCAGGAATCTCGAGTTTGCCAGGAACTACATGTACCCGGGGGCCGACCGACTGCACTTTGGTCTTATCATCTCGCCCCCGTGTCCTACCACACCTGCTCCGGCACAGTGCGCTACGGGCAATCTACTCGGCCCAAATAATCTCCCAGCTTCGCGGTCGGAAGGTACTTTATCCGGCCAGCTAAATGTAAGGCATGCGTTCAACATGACTCGAGGGCCAACAACGGTCGGTCCTTAATCGACACAGACGGAAACTAACAGCACCCCAGAACCCTGTCTGGTTGCCTCCAACTTTTCCGTCCGGTCTCCAATTATCCATCACACATGGTTACTTCCAGGATATCATTCTTTCCATAGCTAAATTTTTCTAGTAACCACCTATAATGTAGGTGATTGGATATCACCGATCGCTACCGGTCTAAGCAAGGCTAAGCAGTTATTCGATCCTGACCTAACAGGGTAAAAAGGTAATAAGGTAGGCAAGGATGGTAATAAATGCATCAACGGTTTCAATCAACTCCTACAACTTAATGCAACAATATATAACTCATATATAGAAAGAATTGCTTTTATAAATTAGGAGACTTATTAATGCTCCGGGGCTTGCCTAGGATCCGACACAAGTTAGTTCAGTTAGCTTGCACCATCCTGGTGATATCTCAGATCCTAGCACTCGCTTAGTCCTTCCATCTTCGGGACAGATCCATCAAACACCGTCTTCGGGTTTGGCTCCAACATCACGTCCTTCACGTGGTTCATCTAGCGTACCTAGATGAGATGCAATATGCAAGTGCATAAATATGAAGAATATTACCATGAGACACATCACAAATTAGCAAGCAAGACAAGCATAGTTTACACTAACACACTTAAGTACTTTGCGATGCTTAACTTAAACATCACATAATCTATCATGCTAAGATAGCAAAGAAGACGACAACACCAATCATAACACAAGTTTCCCAAGATCTCAAGTGCTCTAACTCAGTCATCATTCAAGGCATACGTCACACTTAACAATATACAAGCAAGCACTATAATTGGAATCTACCAATTTCTGGACATGCAAACAGCAGCTACAAGATTTAGCTATAACTGGAGTTACACAAATCCAAATGACTTGCAAGAAGATATTATGGAAAGCTTATGAAATTTTCTACAATTCCTATTTAATCATCTTAGCATGATTCTCAAATTAACTAAGTCAAATATATCCATTTGCAGAAACTGGTCTACAATTGACAGAAAGCAGCCATTTCTGAAACCCAACTTTAAACAGCTATAACTCTTAAACTACTTGGCCAAATGACACCAAATTTTAATAGAAGCTAGATACATGAATTATCTACAACTTTTGTATAAACAAGTTTCACAACAAAGCACATTATCATGAAGAACTTTGCTAAGTTCCCAGATCTGTCCATAAACCACATCGGCAAGAAAATAATTATTAACTTATGTTGCAAATACATAATTGGGCAAAACCAACTTTACCAACATTTCACACATGACTAAAGAACACCAGAAAACCTAGTGTCCATGACCAAATAAATTCTTTTAATGCATTTCTTAATTTATTTTAGATAACAAGGTGATTTAATGAACATATACCAAAAGTGCACAATAACTTCTACAAAAATTACAGTGGCTCACATATCCTCTCAATAGTCTACTGTACAAATTTCACTCCATTTGAATATGTATAGCAACCTCTATGAAAAAGACAAGTTGCTAAAGCAAGAAATCATGTGAGAGCAAGATAAACCAATAACTCATTCATACTTCATCCAATACTCATGAAATTTTTACCACACAGCAACTATCAGATGAGTAGCATGCCACAAAAATTTCACTTCATTTGGAGCCCTAGATCTACAGTTATGAAAAATAACAAATTCAACTAGTATTACAACCTTACTGCACAATTCTATTTTTACCGCAAAATATTTAAACTAAAACATGCCATATTATAGATCCACTTCATAGACAATTTCACAAGGATTCCAAAAGTCCTCATTTACTAGGATTCCAAAAAGTCCTCATTTACTATTTTACGAATTTTCTACGATTTACTATGAATTTCCAAAGTTCCTACAAAATAATTACAAACCAGTCCTTACGGCACTATTCACATGAGTCACAAAGTTTATGCAAGGTTAGGCCCTCCCTTTACTCGATTCTGGTGGCACAAGCGCTACGTCCCGGCGGTCGGAAAAGGTCATAAAAGGGAGGTCCAACGACCTCTATACCACCGTGCCATCCTTTTGCATGGTCTTCTTCTCGATGTATGCTCTACAACTTTTATTTTGGGGTCAAGTCAAGTTGGGCCAAAATGAAGTTTGAACCTCGGCCTGCTCTAATTTTTCATTAAGGCACTCTAGTCATTTGAGAACATAACAGTGCGAATCTCCAAAGATTGTCAATGCATTGATGGCAATTAGCAAACTCAATGCATAAATAGGATGTCGATGAATTTCATGACTTAGAATATTTCTAAGTGCTGAAATCAGCAGAAGAGTTCAACTTCAGAGCCTCTTTGTTTGACTTATTTTCAAGTTGATCTAGCTCTTGGTCCAAAAACAAAGTTTGCTCTACATGATATGGACTACAACTTTCATTTAAGGTCCAACCTCAAAACTGGTATAGAACCTGCTGTTCTACTTTGACCAAAGTAGGATCATGATGAAGCTTAAATCATCCTTTTTGATCCATTGGAGCATTTTCTTGGCATTTGCCCAACATGAACCTTTCATGACTTTTGTTGTAGAGTTCATCTAGAGTCATTTTGGCAAGGTTGCAAGGTTTGGTTGACATCTCATGTTCTCATTCACTTAATAGTGCAATTCAAGCACTAAGTAAAATCATTCCAACAAGGATATTACTTATCATTTCATGTGACTTTTTTATTCCAAACTTCATGAAACTTTTCGAGTGTCCAATATAGATGGGTATTGATGTGAGACACATGAATATATCCCAATCACACCACCCAAGCATATATCTTGAAAAGGGGTCTATAGGCGAGCAAAGGTGCAATATCCAAGTTTAGGTTGGGGCTCGTTTCTATAGGTTTGACCTTGACATCTTCATCATCACTTAATATACCATGTTTTAGCTCAAACCCATTGCTTAACTGGTGGCAAACACCTGGGGTGTTACAGCTATCCTCAACTAAGGGCGTGCTCTCTCTAGCTCTTTACATAGCCGATGCGACATATTGTACTATCTGTGTGATTGTCCAAGATGGAATTGACTTGATAGCACATGGTTTGAAGAAGAAGAGGTACTTGCATTGCTGGCCGGCTTTGTTGTTTCTTAATCTAACATTGTTCTATGAAACATAGCCTTCGGAGCTACCAAAGAGTTATTACCTAGCTGTAACTTAACTTTCCTATTGGTAACTAATTAGTTGTCTCCCAACATTTAAAAGCTCCAAAACTTCCTTTTTGATGGCAACAATTGTATTTGATGTGTAAACAGACAGTCACCATGGAAGTCAGCAGAAAAGGGGTCACCGAAGAAGGTCGGTTATTTGACTGTAGGATCACCTTGCACATAAAGATCAAGGCTGAGATAGAAAGCTCATAAGCACCAGGTGACCTATTATAAGACATGATATCTTGGTCCATTTATCATTCGACTGATAACTTGTCCAACTTTAAATATTGTGTAGCCTTCTGATCCAACAGGGATGACATAAGTTGCTCACTAGATGACCGACGTCATTATAGGGATAGTCAAGTTGAGTCACTTGTCTACCACCTCTTGTAGTCTGCTATTGTTTATGTCAGTGATCTGTTCTTCCAGGTTATCCTTTTTCCAACTTTAGAAGGAAACTCTACTACTTTTGGTCTGATATATGGATCTTCCAATTAGATATGGAGAGATAACCAAGGAAGAGCTCACGTGAAAATAACACATTAGTGTAGTTTCATAATGGATCATGACTAGAAACCTCAATACCAGTGCGCACCCAGTAGCACAACCATGCGCTAGCCGACCACAAGGAGGCCCTAGGTTCTGTCGTGGCATCGTTAGTCATTAACCAAGACACCATTCCCGAACATACAACCTACAAGAAATCTCATGTGGCAGAAATTGGGTTGCATAGGAGCAAGCACTATGCAAAGGAGGGATAGCAAGCAAAAGTAGTCACAAGGTTAGGAGTCAACAAGGGGTGGTCCAAGGTAGAGACATGGCACAATAGAAACATAGATTAGCTAACGAAAACAACAGAGCATGAGACTCTTGCTTTATTTCCATATATGCCTTGTGTCCACAAAAGTGATTACCAGATAAAGAATAACATGAGATTTGGTCTTACCGAGTAGCAACATGAGATCAAGACTGATAAACATCCACAGACTTGAAAGAGTTGGAGACAAAACAAATGAGATTCGAGGGACAGAGCCAATGCACTAACTAGAGATTTAGTTGATAAAGCAACGACACGATTTGTGAGGAAAAGGTTCCAAAGCCAGGGTAGATAGCGATTAGCGTTGCACCAGATCATCTGTAGAAGAAGGAGCAATGAGGTTCGACAAGGATTTTTGAGCAGGGTCTCCCACATAGGAGCGAGACAACCACAACACATGCAAGCATTCAAGGGAACTAAGCTTGGGCTTAAGGTCAAGCAAAGGCATGGATATAGGTCTTCATAGCGCAACTTTCAAGGGCTAACAACCACGTGTACAGGCTCAGGCTCCTAAGAGAGAACTTAATTGGAGACGACAACCATGAGATTATCAAAACTTGGACGTTGTTCTAGGATAGCGCTCTTCAACACTCGTATGCTTATCGAGGACAAAAGGGTGACAGCTACGATACTACCTAGATAACGAGCATCCACACATACATCATGGTCTTAAGCAAGCATTTCGAAACACTCAATCCAATTAGCTTAAGCCACTATTACTAAGCACAAAGTTCGACCATAACAAGAAATCACCTACAACAACACCACTACACATATCATGCAAAACATGGTGGTAAGGTACTATTATTTTTTTATTTCCTTTTTACTGATTAGGTGGATAACTCTTCAAAACAAGTTTTACTTACGTTTAGCAAATTAGTTGTCGGTCATGCACAACATGACCATATGGTTACAACAAGTTATCCATTAATAGAACAAGGGTGAGAGGAGCATGTTTATGCACAAGCAACAATCATTATGCATGCTCATCCTATTTGTCCTCATGAAATTGCCAGCCTAAGGCGGCAATCATGTTCTATGTCAGTGGCATAACATGTACTCTCTCGATATATAGCTAGTCATCAGCTACATTCAATCTACGCAATCGTGGTTAGCGTACCTGCAGAAGGATTTCATTTTAGCCCAACCCCACAATTATATATGCAGAAGTGAAAGTCTGGGCTCTAGGTTGCAAGATAAATACTTTCATATATATATATATACCCATATATATATATACTTCCATATCAAAGCTACCCGAAAGTAAATACATCTATACATACATATAGAATATGCATATATAGCCATACCAAAGCTAACCCACAATTAAATACTTCCATTTATATATGAGATATATATACTTAAGTATCAAAACTACCTCTCCCCTTTGACCGCATGCTCACATCTTGCAGTCATGCCACTCACCATCTTACCTGGGCATAGAGGTATATTGATCCATACATTACCATTCAAACGAATGGCATCCATACAATAGCATGCCATATAGATGATGAAATAAAAATTGCAAGAAAGTAAACCCCCCATAGTTAGTGTTAGTTTACTTATTGCCACCTAAAGGTCCTTAATTGGGTTTAACTGGAGGTTGTCACTAGCATAGTTTTGCAAATAAGTTTTGAAAAATTTGCCTATAGCTAAAGTTTTAGTCAAAATAGGCTTTATAAAACCAAAACATGGCTTTTAAAACTATGTACATGACATTATTATGCTTAATGTTGCTCTGATACTAGCTGTGATAGAACCGCCAAATTTATACAAGATCAAGTATGGCTATCCCCGCTAACACGTTGACACGCATATAAACCCGGTAGTCTGTCGAATGTTACGAAGGACCTCGGTAAATCACCATCACAACCAAGATCGCATTAAGCAAATACACATCACATACATAGAGTTGTAGTGGAAATAATATTATAAATGGGTTCACAAATAATAGTACAAGTTTGGGTTTCAAAACCGGTTGAAGGAAAACAACATCGCTTTCAATAGATTACATTAATATAAGTTCCAAATACATTGCTAGAATAAGTGACCTCCTCTGATAAAAGCAAATAGATGAGAAATAAATATAGTCACCGAGCCCACCGGCGGTTAGCCACCATCTTCAGCAGGCCGAGAACTTCACCTACAACATGGTGGGATAAACCCTGAGTACTTGAATGTACTCAGCTAGACTTACCCATCACAAACCAGAAATAAAGTGACATCAAGGAGTATGCCAGGCTTTATAGGTGGAGCTAGCTTGACAAAATTTTACATAAAAGCCACTAGTTGAGCTATACATTTTCTAATTCGGTAACCAAGTTAATTATAGCTATTCATCTCTAGATTAGCACCTATACTAGAGCAATCATGTGATTAAGCTAACAAACATTAGTAACCATATCCGGTGTAACATTTCCATATTCATCATAACCATCAAATTCCATCAATTAATGCTACGTTGCCGCTGCTCAGTCAAGTTCTCACTATCCGAGAGAGACGGCGACTTGAATCAATTCCAACCAGCTAGGGAGTTATTCCTAACACAAACCTAGACATACCTACGCCAAGGTAGTCTTAGGTCACCATTTGTACAACTCAGGTATAGTCGCGGGTCCGAGCAGCGCCGCACCCTCAGGGATACTACCAGTCTGCCAGGAAGTTCAGGCTCGACCTGCCCTTGGACTCACGCCACTGGCTCCCTGCACATCCTTACTTCCTCCAGTGTGCGCACTTTCACTTTTTGGGTCCCGGCCTGAGTTGAGCTACTTGGCTTCGTAGTCGGAATGACTTATCTAGCCTACTAAGTGCTAGGCGTGTGTTCAACATGACATGAGGACGTACAACAAATCGGTCCTTAACCAACACAGACGGGATAAATAGGCACCAAGACCTCCATGCCTTGTTGCTTCTCTATCACAATCCCACCCGGTCTCCTTTTATTTATCAACACATGGTCATTTCCATGATAGCAAATATAGCCAATCGTGCTATAGGTATCCACCTATATCTCACAGGTGACAGGAAATCACCTGACTTCTACTAGTCTAACCATTGCTAAACATTCATTTGATCCTGGACCTACATAGGGTTCAAGGTATATTTCTGGACTAGTTCTATGCATCAAGTGGTTCCAATCAACTCTTATGACATAATGCATCAAACATAAAGGACTCAAGTGATATTTGTAAAAACATAGGAGGCTTAGAATGCTCCGGGGCTTGCCTAGGATCTGACCCAAGTCAGTTCAGTTACCTCGCACCGTCTTGGTGACATCTCCGGTCCTAGCACTTGCTTAGTCCTTCCATCTTCAGGATAGGTCCACCAACACCGCCTTCTGGTTTGACTCCATCATCACATCCTTCATGTGGTGCATCTAGCGTACCTAGATGAGATGCAACAATGCAAGTGCATGAATGTGAAGAATGGCAATATGAGATGCCTCACATAAAAGTATTCAAGATGAGCACAAGGTTACCCTAAACATATATAAGCACTCCATGTTACTTAATTAAACATCCCACAACCTATCATGCTAGGATAGCAAGGAAGGTAGCACCAAGCATGACACAAGTTTCACAAGGTTTTAGGTATATTAACTTAACACCATCAAAGGCATGAGCCACACTTAGCAACACACAACGCAAGGCAAGGTGAAGCAAACAATTTTAGGTACAAACATAGATTCTTAACAGCAGCACCATAGTCACTTGTTTTAATCATACCCAGAGTTCTAGGCATGCAAAAAGTTTGATTCAAGACTTTCTGGAAAGCTAATGAATTTATATAAAACTTTGTTATTTACACCAAAAGCTTATTCAACAAATAACAAGGCAAAATACATCATGAAGCAGAGCTTATACAACTAAGGACAGAAAACTGATATTAACATCAGAAATGCATAACTGCAGTTCTAGACATTTAGCAAACATTATTCCTAACTTTATGGAAAGATTATTAAGTTATCTATAAGTTTGTAATTATCATTTTAAGATGATTCTATAGCTAACAAGGTCAAACAACACCAAAAAGGCATCTCTATCCAGATTTGGACAGAAATCTACCATTCCACTTTGAACAGCTATAACTGGAGTTCTAGACCACCAAAATGGGTGTTCTCTAACATTCTGGAAAGCTTAGGAAAAGCACCACAACTCTCCTATTATCACCAATACATAATTCCATGTTTAAATAAGTCAACCAAAGCAATCATTCAGATCTATTCAGAGCACATGCAAAAGTTGATAGCAAATTTGTAAAATCTATAACTCCTAAACCAGCAGGCCTAAAATCATGAAATGTTAGGACAAGCAAGATAAGGAAATTATATACAACTTTTGTATTCAACATATCTATTGAAAACATCATTTGCATCATGAAAATATCACCACCACAGAAACTATACATTCAGCCATAACAGTAGAGATACAACTATATGCATTTATCATTTATGTTGTTAACAACTAACATTTTGTTAGTATATATGCAGCTCCATGCAACTCCTAACTATATACCAAACAATCACATTACCTAGCACCAATTATTAAAAGTATTGCATGGCATAAACACAAGCATCTACAAACAAACTTTCATTAGCTTTTCTATATATAAAAACTTATATATTAATTATAGGTGATGTTGCAAACATCTCATTTGGATCTCAAATTTTTATGTGAGATAGATGATGACAAAACATGATTACTGTACAAATCTTACATGCTCAGGTTTTATAATTTAATTGCTATGAAAAAGACAAATCTTAATTATTAATAAACATGTGAGAACAAGATAAATCTAAAGATGATTATTTTCTATAAACATATAGCCATATTAGAGTTTCTCAGGTCACAATATCACCATGCAAGGGCAAAGGAACCACATTTCACACTTTTTCATATATAAATTATTTATAAACCATTTAAAACTATTTATCAAGCATTAATCAAGTTAAATCAATAAATCAACCATACTACATCTAATGAACATGACATTTTTACCACAGCACACATATAGCATCAGTAGCCTACCATAAAAATTTCACAGCAATTAGAGCACCACAAATTTAGATATGAGAATAACATGCAAAACAAGCTAAAATTGCCAATTTAACAAGATTAAATCAAAACATTATAAAAACAGTCACAACTAGCATGTTTAATATTTTTATTAGCTAGAGCATGTCATCACAAGATTAACACAACTAGAATTACCATTTTTTGACTTCTATAGCTCAAGATATACATCCAACAACTTAAAAGGCTTTTTAAAAGCACTTTGCAAGAATAAATAAAAACAACATAAACTTTCTACTAACACATATCATATTATGACTCTACTGCATAGATATACTCCGAATGATTCCAAAAAGTCCTCATTTGCTATTTTACAATTTTTCTATGATTTATAATGTTTTTCCAAAGTTTTAGCCATAAAAGAAAAACATATTTGCATAGAGGACCCCAAACTTTCACGAAAATATATTCTAGTGAACAGGTCCTTCTAGGCACTATTCAACTGAGTCACAGACTTTGCAGTTCGGCCCTCCCCTTTCGTCGAATTCTTGCATGAGGTCCTTGCCGTGAATTAGAGCAGAGGAGGCGTAAGAGCTTGCCAATGCCGGCTGCAGGAGGCTCGTCGGCAGCAGTGGAGTGGCGGAGAAGCATCAGGGTACCGGCGCGCACCCGTGGGTGGCCAAGGACGGCCGTGAGGTGGGCAATGGCATCCTGGCCATGAGCATAGGAGCCGGCGATAGAGGCGCTTCGGCGGTGGCGACCACGATGACGAATGCGGCTAGAAAAAGGGGCGCTACGGTTGTGCGGTGGCAGGGTGCACCCGCAGAAGGTCTCAGCGTGGCCAGCGATGGTCTGTGGCGGTGGGACCATGACAACAGATGGTGGCGATAGAAACGGCTCCGGCGGTCGGGGCTGTAACACTCTAGGTGTTAAGAATGCATTTAACCTTGACATTGCATGATCACAAGCATCATTAAGCATTCATGAGCATAAGCATATCATGTATTCTATCTTTGTTGGCTTATATTGCATGTATTGTTACTTAATTGCCTTACTTATGCTAGGGTTTCCTTGTAACCAATGTATGAAATGCTTGTGTGACCATGGGAGTACCTTAAACATGTTTAGAATATCATAAGGAACAACTTTGGTATTCATGACTAAGGCTAGTTTGGTCTCTAAGTCCTAGTTATGTTGTAAGTTATCATTTAAAGTGGTATGTTTGACCTAGGTTGAACTATGTCATAGAGTCTTTGCATGGCAAACACCCTTAAGAAAACTTATAGTATTTGAGTAGAGCAACAACTTTTATTTTTGGGTCATGAGCTAATTTAGTGTATAGCTTGGTCTTTTTGAGCTCACAAAAATTAGTAAAACACAAGTTTTCAACACTTAGAAAATTTCTAGGTCATTTCTGGTTTACAGTTTCGTTGAGCTGACATTGTGATGATTTTACTCCTTATTCATTGAGAATTAGACCTTGATATTTTAAGAGAAATTAGAGATGGTATATAGGGATACACCTTTTGTTAAGATAGTTTGCGCTAATGTGCCGTGGTTTAGGAGATTAAGGACGTCGAAATAGCGCTGTCAGGCTCGGGCGCTGGCTCTGATGGCCTAATCGGCCTGGCCATCAGTGGCTGATTGGCGCAGGACCTGCCACCATGTGACGGCCGTACATCGCTGACGGCCCGGCCGGTCAGGCCACATCGGGCCACGATGCGCACTAACACGCCCAACGCTCGCCTGTTCTCTCCCGTGCTCTCATTTCCTCCCCTGCCTTCCTTCGCCTTTGCGCAGCAGCCACAGCAGCGCGGCCATCGCCTTGCTGGCTGCTCGGCCTCGCATTGCGCCCACATCGCTCCTTTGCCACCGCCATAGCTCCGTTGTGCTTCCACCGCCTCACCGCACCTACCTTGACTAGCTAGCAGCGCACGGTAAGCCTTTGAGCAGCGCGCGGCCCTCGCCGATGTTTCGCTGCCGTGCCACGTCGCCGTGGCCGGGCCACCTCCCACCGCCATTCGCCGTGATAGTGGGTGCGCTAGAATCGCTGTTGGATGTAGAAGCTCAGTGAACCCCTAGATGGTGTCGTCTCGGCCAGCTCCAGCGGCTCGCCGTCGAACCGCGTGCACCGTGCCGCCATGAGCGCCGCCGTCACCTTTAGCGTCTGCAATCGATCCATCTAGATAGCTTAGAGTGTGTGGGATGGCTTAGGGATCACTGTGGTGCTGGTGTCGTCGTGGGAGAGCTCGCCGTCGACGAACTCCGGTCGGTCAGCGCCGATGCCCTGTTTTGTGTCACTGTCAGCGGCTTAGGTTTAGAAGCTAGTTCTTTTATGTTAGATTTGTATGCAAACTTTGAAAAATCATAAGTGGAGTTCTAGATGTCCAATTCTTGTGAACCAAATTTTGTTGTAATCCTCATGAAGTGTAGTGTTTTATAAAAATATGAAATGTACAGTTTCTGGTATTTTTCTTGGTGATTAAAATATAGTTAAATAAGTGCTTTTTGAATGTTTACAATCTTGTAAATTATATATCTTGAGGTAGAAAACTCATAAAATTGTGATTCCAATTTTGTTGGTGTTATGTTGACATGCTCTAGCTAGGAAAAATAATAAACTTGATTGAAGTAGGGTCTTTCTATTTATCTAGTAATAAATGGTATTTTTGAGGAAAATTGTAGGGATAAAAATATGTAACATATTGATATGCAAACTTTTGTACAGTAGTATGGCACTAACATAAAGCTAAGAAAAATATATAATCTGTTGTTTGATACTTTTCTATAGGGTTAACTATTTTCACTAAAATAGACCTTGCTAGCTTGTCATTTTTGTAAAGGATGTTATACATGGTAAATGGCATGAAATTTTTACAGTAGTCTATTGGGAGCACTTGAAGACCACTGTAATTTTCTGAGAATTTATTCTGCAAATTTGTTATATGTTTGTTATTTTCCCTAATTATCTAATTAAATTAATAAAGGCATTTAAATGAATAGATTGGGCTTGACCATTATGTTTTCTTGAGTGTATTTGATGTTACTGAACTATTGGTGTAGTTGGTGATGTCAGATTTGGAATGCTTATATGTAGTAAAAATATTGTTGCTTTATAATTCGATTTAGAAGTGTTTTCTAATAGATTCTGTTGTTCAGCATGTTGCTTAGTCAAAATGATGTTTTCTGTAGAAATGGTTAATAACAAAGTTGTAGGGAACTTCTTCATCTATCTTTTGTTAAAATTTTAGGGCAATAGGCCAAATGATTTAGGAGTTATAGCTGTTTTAAGTTAGTCTCCCAAAATGCTTGTTCTCTGGAATTTCTAGATAGCACTGGATTGATTGCCTATTTTGGTTAGGATAGAGTGTGAATTAGTTTTTGGTGATTAAATAAGAGTTGTAGCCAATTTTATAAGATTTCCAGAAAGTCCAAGATCATAGCATTTGGATAAGTATAACTTCAGTTATGATATAAACTTGTAACTGCCATGTGTAGCTTAGACATTGCCTTGTGTGAAATTTGTAAGTAGATAGAGAAGAGATATACACCTACTCAGTTAGCATGGAGTTTGTAATTGTTATCATTGTGCTACTTAACCTCATTGTCATAGCATGTACATTCCCCTATCACATCATCTATGATCCTTCTTATGCATTCATGAGACTTACTTATGCATATGCATGCAATAGGTGCCACCGAGGAGATCACGTTGGTGGAGCTCGATGTCGATCCACAGGAGGAGATCCAAGAGGTGCAGCACTAGGAGGTTCCCGTAGAAGGAGAGCCTGAAGCCGATCACCTTCCCAAGTGCCCGGATCACCAGCCTGCAACGTTCATGAAAGACAAGCCCCGGAGCATTATAAGTCTCCCTATTTTATTAATGTCACCTAAGTTACTCATATTGATGCATCACATGACAGGAGTCGTTTGGAAACACTTGTTGCATATTACCTTCCTTGAACAGAAATATCTATCATGAATCCTATTTAAGTCTAGGAACGCTTATTATGCTTAGCAATGCTTAGACCGGTAGAAGTCATGTGATTTCTTGTCACCTACGAGCTATAGGTGATAACTTGATCACTGTTGGCTATATTGTGCTACCATGGAACATAACCTGGTACTGTTGAATAAATGGAGACCGGGCAGAGTCTTATGTTGTGGTATCATAGTGATTCCATCTGTGTTGTTTAAGGACCAGACGTTGGAGGTCATCTTGTCATGTTGAACGCATGCCTCTCACATAGTTGGCCGGATAAGTCGTTCCAACCGTGAAGCTGAGTAGCTCAACTCAGGCCGGGGACACGAGCAGTTAAAGTGTGCACCCTAGAGGTAGTAAGGATGTGCAGAGAGGCAATGGCGTAAGCCCAAGGGTGGGTTAGAGTCCCAAGCACCCTTGGTAGATTGGTTGTATCGGTGCGGCGCTAGTCCTACCCGTGATTGTACTTGAGTTGTCCCAAAGGTGACCTGATGTGACCCTGATGGGGGAAGTATGGGTGTGTGTTAGGAATAATTCCCCAGCTAGGTAGGAATCGATTTGAATTGTCGTCTCTCCCAGATAGTGAGAACTTGACTAGAGTACACTTCATCGTAGTAAATGATGGAAATGTTGGTTATGAGATTATGCAAGAACTCAACTGGATATGGTTATTATTGTGATGACTTAATGGTACCAACATGTTTGGCATATGATAGTGCTAATGTAGTATGAGATAGGATTAATAACTGGCGATTCACAATTAAAGTGATATTAGATAACTTATGCTTTTTATGCAAATAATGTCTACCAACTCTACTTATAAAGCCTTACATACTCCTTGGTGTCTTAGTATATTAGTTGGATGGGTAAGTCTAGCTGAGTACCTTCTCGTACTCAGGGTTTTACTCCCATTGTTGCAGATAATGTTATGTATCACGGCTACTGCAAGAACTACTTTGCTCCTGTAGTGGATGAGGACTAGGACCATGGGCAATGGTCATTCTATATATCATCTCACCCTTGTACTTTTGGTTGGAGATGACTATGAAGCTAGCTTTGTATTAAACTATGTGTGATGTCGATGTTAAACTACTTTACTTCCGCTACTTTCAAACTTGGTTTGTAATAATTCTTTGAACTCTAATGTATGAGAAATATTTGTGAACTGTGATGTAACATGTGACTGGTTATGTTGAATCTCTATGATCTTGGTTTGTATGTTGGTTGTTTGAGATCCTTCGAGATTTCATTGGACTACCAAGTTTATATGGGCTCAAGTATGATAGTTTGATCGCTTTGGTGATTGCTATTGTACTTGTGCTCTTATAAATTGGATGATTCTATGATAGTTGGCATCAGAGCAAGGATTCAACATTAAACATGTCATATGTGTATTTAAAAACAAAGGTTTTGTGTTATAAAAATCTAAAGTGTGCCGGTGGTCATCTCCTTTATGCCTAGTTAAGGACTTTTAGGTGGCTATTTAAGTACTAACATGGGGGTTTTTACTTTCATCGTCCATACGACATGTTATTGTATGGATGCCATTCACTTGAGTGGTAATGTATGGATCAAATGCCTCTATGCCAAGGTAAGAAGGTAAGTTGATGAGTGGAATGACCACAAGACATGAGCATGCGGTCGGGGAGAGCTAGTTTTGATACGGCTGTATATGCGTGCTTGCTTGTGTGTATGGTGCGTATTTAATTGTGGGTATATATTGTCATCATGTAGCTTTGATACGGAAGTATATGTATGGATATACATATATGGAAGTATTTAGTTGCAACCTAGATCCTAGATTTACATTTATGTACTTATATCTGATGGGTTGGGCTGAAATGAATTTTCTGTAGGTACACTAACAACGAAACATGTAGCTCGTTTAGTTACGATTATATTGAGAGAACGTATGTATGCCACCGCGTATGTCATTAGGAATTATTTTTCTAAGTTTGTGAGGATGTATGGAACGAGCATACATCATGATACACCATTCATTCATGTTCTTGCATTGTTTCCCCCTTAAATGATCTTATGGTTAAGTAACTCGTATCTATCATCGCGTTGTCTCACTCAATTGTAACCTTTTGTTACAGATGGCAGCCCTAGGAGCCCCTATTGCTAGCGACACCTTTCTGGCATTGTTTGGGACTCCCACCTTACTGTGGCGGGTGTTGAACTCTGTCGGGTACCTTGAACCGCCTCGCTACTTTTGGAGCGAAGTGGTAACTGAAGGACAGAGGTGGTATGATGTGTGAGTCACTGTCGCAGCTCATGAGGACAATCCTCAGTGGCAAGGGTGGAGTGTAGAGTCAGATGGACAGACCCCTTAGGAAGGTGCCCAAGTGGCCGCATTTGAGGTTCTCAGCGAGATTTGTCAGGAATTCGGGGATGAGCTTGTGAATGGGCCAGTTGGATCTTTTCCCCGTGTCGATGCATCATAGACCGCTTGGGCCTAGCAAGGCAGTAATGCTTTAGTTAGAGATAGGGATGAAAGAGCTAGAAGCAGTAACATTGCAATGAGTGTTATGTATGCAGTCATGAGGATGTTTTATGCACGCCAAGATAGCTACATCAACTGTATGCAAGAGCTCCAAAGAGCACAAGCTGCACAGCGCAGAATGCAAGCACATGTGCGCATGCACCAAAGGGCAGTCAAAGCAGACTAGCATGAGATAGATAACTTCGTGATAGCCTTAGAAGCTCGCCGGAGGTAGTTTGGCCTTGTAGTTGTAGAAAGAAATGCAGCAAGGGCTGAATTACAGGGCGTCCGTGCCGAGAGGGATGAGGTTATTCGTCTTGCTAAAACAAGAGAGGCAGCTAGGATTAGGATAGTATTCCAGGCTACTAGGCAGGCCACTGAGTTCGACAGCCGAGAGCAAGAGCTCATTCGCCAAATCGAGGAGCTTCAGATTGATGTTCATCGCCTCAACAACATAATCAACCCAATTATTCCTCCAGCTCCAGTGGTGGAAGAAGGCCCTAATGTGTTGATTGTGGAAGATGATGGCATAGAGATGGATGCCAAGGAGGAGCCCAAAGATGAAGAGGTGGAGCCTTGGGAGGACGACCACGGTGATGGTGTGTCCGACATCAACAGCGACCACCCCGAGGAGTAGATTAGCTGTGGTCGTAGCGAGCTTGATGTCTTAGCTTTTTATTCTCGATCATTATGTAAGGAACTCGTGTTGTAGGTCTAAATTTCATGATGTACCCTTGGGATGTTATTGGAATTATGCATGTACTACTTGTGACAATCACATTGTTTAATGGATTTCCAGTTGTTTTTAACATGAAAAATTTGGCATGTATGGAACGCGTTGCGAGCACGATAAGTGATCCTTTGGTGATGTTGTGTTGTGGAAATGAATTATTGTGCCTCTATGTTATTGTATGAAATTACGATTCTCTCTAGTAATTATAGTATGCATGATTATACAATTCTTCTGCAATCTCTTGACATCATCCAATAATCACTTGTTGTTGTAATTTCGCAGATGATGCGCACTCGTAGGGGAGCTGGTGGTGACGATGCGGGTGGTAGTGATGGCCGTGGCAATGGCAATGAGAATCTTCCCCCCTCGCATCCTACCCTAGCTTAGATGATGGCTCAACTCATGGAGACTCAACGTTCCATGGGAGAAGTGTTGCGCAGTCTCACGTAGAATGTTGGCCAAGGACGTGGAAGAGACCAGCATCAAGGACCTGAGCCTAACCAGTTCAACACTTTCAAGGACTTCCTTGACACCAAGCCTCCTGTTTTTAAGGAAGCAGAAGAACCATTGCAGTCAGATGAGTGGTTGAATACCATCAAACAGAAGTTCCGTCTTTTAAGGCTCACTGAGCACCTAAAGACAAAGTATGCATCGCACCAGCTACATGGACCTACGGGCATATGGTTGAGTCATCATCGATCCACTTTGCCTGAAGATGCCCAAATCACCTGGAATCAATTCAAGGCTGCATTTAGGGGACATTATATTCCCTCAGGTCTGATGAGTATGAAGCATATAGAATTCATGAGGCTGACGTAGGGTACTAAGAGTTTAACTGAGTATTTGCATGTCTTTAACAACCTATCAAGGTATGCCATTGAGTTTGTGGATACTGATGCAAAGAAGATTGCTAGTTTCAAGCGGGGACTTAGCCCGAAGCTGATGAAGACACTAGCTAACAACAAATGTGCTACTCTCAATGAGTTTGTTAGTGATGCATTAACCCAAGAGAATCATAACAACATCTATTCAGCATCCAAGAATCACAAGAGAGCTTTTGAAGCAGGTGTATCTCAGTCAAAAGTTCCTACTGTTGCGAGACCCTAGTTTCGCCCTCCCGCTCAAAGTATAGACCACCTTAGAAGAAGGCACAGCCCAGTCAGAACTAGAAAGTATATCACAAGGCCTACTCTATTGCCCTAACAAAGGGTAGCACTAGACAAGGTAGCTCCAACGTTCCACCTAGCAATATACCATGCTGGAACTATAACAAGACTGGCCATTGGTCAAGAAATTGCTCTTATCCCAAGAAGAACAACAATCAAAAGCAAGGTAATTCAAATGGACGTCAGGGACATGTGCACTATACCACCATGGAAGGGATTCCCTCTGGTGAGGTTGTCACGGTTGGTATGTTTCTTGTGAATCATCATCCTGTAGTTGTTTTATTTGATTCTGGAGCTTCGCATTCATTCATGAGTCCAACGTTTGCATCCAAGTATGATCAGAAAATAGTTGTAGTTGACAAGGGTGGTTACTGTATAAGTGCTGCTGGGAGTAACATTTCTACCAATCAGATAGTTAGAGATGTATGTATCCAAATAAGTGAACAGGAATATACTACAAACTTAGTGATATTATCGGGATTGGGTATTGATGTGATCTTGGGTATGAATTGGATGAAGAACCATGGTGTTCTTATCGATACCTCAACTAGAACCGTTATGTTGAGGGATCCCAAGAATAATGAGGCTTTTCTAGTACCCCTTCCTAGGGAGTTTGATCTCCATAATGTGGCCAACGCTATCTAGCCTGTGGCCCTTGCTGATATTCCGGTAGTATGTGAATTCCCTGATGTCTTTCCTAATGAATTACCGGGGTTACCACCGGACAGAGAGATAGAGTTCAACATAGAATTGTTACCTGGTATTGCACCTATTTCCCGAAGACTGTATAAAATGCCTCCCAATGAGTTAGTAGAATTGAAGATTCAATTACATGAACTTTTAGAGAAGGGTCTCGTTCGCCCCAGTTCGTCACCATGGGGTTGTCCGGCTATATTTGTGAAGAAGAAGGACAAGTCTTTGCGGATGTATGTGGACTATCGACCACTCAATGCTGTTACTATCAAGAACAAGTATCCTTTGCCTTGCATTGATATCTTGTTTGATCAATTAGCAAAAGCAAAAGTGTTCTCTAAGATTGATTTGAGGTCAGGTTACCACCAAATCAAGATTAGGCCGTAAGACGTACCTAAGACGCCTTTTTCCACTAGGTATGGCCTTTATGAGTATTTAGTCATGTCCTTTGGATTGACCAATGCTCCTGCCTATTTCATGTATTTGATGAAATCGTTGTTCATGCCCGAACATGACAAGTTCGTGGTTGTGTTCATCGATGATATCTTGATTTATTCTGAGATGGCAGAAGAACTTGAAGAGCACTTGAGAGTGGTATTGTCGAGACTAAGAGAGCATAAGTTGTATGCAAAGTTTAGTAAATGTGAGTTTTGGTTAAAGAAGGTACCTTTCCTAGGTCACGTATTATCGGAGGATGGAATTTCTGTAGACCCATCCAAAGTGTAAGAAGTGATGGATTGGAAAGCCCCAACCTCAGTGCATGAACTTCGAAGTTTTCTTGGTCTAGCTAGATACTATCGTCGGTTTATCCTAGATTTCTCCAAGATATCCAAGCCTATGACGAGGTTACTTCAGAAGGATGAGAAGTTTGTATGGACACCAGAGTGTGAAGCAGCTTTTCACACTTTGCGGACTTTGTTAACTACTGCTCCTGTGTTGGCACAGCCTGACATTGAGAAACCATTTGATGTATTTTTTGATGCCTTAGTTACTGGTTTATGGTGTGTTTTAATGCAGGAAGGCCGAGTCATTGCTTATGCCTCACGCCAGTTGAGAAAGCATGAAGTCAACTATCCAACGCATGATTTAGAGCTTGCAACAGTTGTCCATGCTCTAAAAATTTGGAGACATTACCTGCTTGGTAATGTTTCCCATATCTACACCAATCACAAGAGCCTTAAGTGCATTTTCACTGAACCTGAGTTGAACATGAGGCAGCGCAGATGGTTAGAATTGATCAAGGATTACAACCTAGAAGTGCATTATCATCCGGGAAAGGCCAATGTAGTTGTCGATGCCTGAAGTCGAAAGTATCATGGTAATTCTTTATTGGAAGATGGTTTCAACTTATTTCATCCAACAGTCCTACACAATATCACTGTTAGTTGTTCCCTTGAGTCAAAGATTATTGAGCTACAAAAGACTGATGTTGTTATATTCCATATCAAGAGAAAGATGAAAGAAGAAGAGAGCAAGCATTTTCGATTGGATGAGAATGGTGTTCTATGGTTTAAAGATCGACTTGTAGTGCCGAAGGATAGGGAGTTGAGAAACCAAATCCTAGAGGAAGCTCATTCTTCCAAGCTATCCATTCACCCGGGTAGCAGCAAGATGTACCAAGATTTGAAGACTAGATTTTGGTGGACAAATATGAAAAAGGAAATTGCGGCATATGTTGCTAGATGTGATAACTATTGCCGAGTTAAGGCCATCCATATGAAACCAGTAGGGTTACTTTAGCCACTATCCATTCCATGTTGGAAATGGGAGGACATTAGTATGGATTTCATTATCGGACTTCCGAACACCCAAAAGGGCCATGATTCTATATGGGTAATTGTTGACCGTCACACCAAGTCTGCACATTTTATTCCTGTCAGTGTCAAGTATCGACCTCATCAATATGTAAAGCTATACATTGAACAAATTGTTAGATTGCATGGAGTACCTAAGAGTATTATATCAGATTGAGGGCCCCAATTTGTTAATCATTTTTGGGAACACCTGCACAAGTACTTAGGTACCACATTAATTCGTAGCTCTGCTTATCACCCCCAGATCGCAGGTCAAACTAAATGTGTGAATTAGATCTTGGAAGATATGTTGAGAGCATGTGTGATTTCTTCCAAGGGTTCATGGGAGGATTGGTTATCTTTGGTTGAATTCTCCTACAATAATAGTTATCAAGAGAGCATCAAGATGGCTCCATTTGAAGCTTTATATGGTCGCAAGGGTAGGACCCCTCTGAATTGGATTGAGCTTGGTGAAAGAAGATATTATGGGATTGACTTTGTCAAAGAAGCCAAAGAGCGAGTTCAAATCATTCGACAACATATAGAAGCCGCTCAATCAAGACAAAAGAGTTATGCAGATAAGAGGAGAAGTCCTATTGTGTTCCAAGTTGGAGATTATGTGTATCTGAAGGTATCCCCAATGAGGAGAGTACAAAGGTTTGGAGTTAAGCGAAAACTTGCTCCTAGGTATATTGGACCATACCAGATCATTGCACAAAAAGGACCAGTAGCCTACAAACTCCAGTTACCTCTGGAAATGAAAGCTATATTTAGTGTTTTTCATGTCTCCCAACTCAAGAAATGTCTTTGTGTGCCCAAAGAAGCTATTGAACCCACTAGTATCAAGATTCAGTCGGACTTGACCTATGAAGAAAGACCTATTAGAGTGCTTGAAGAAATGGAAAGGGTGACTCGTAGTAAAGTCATCAAGTTCTACAAGGGGATTTGGAATAATCATAGTGAGCAAGACGCTACGTGGGAACGTGAGGACTATTTTCGTGAGGTTTATCCGAGTTTCTACGAGGAATGGTAGGTCGTGCAATCTCGGGACGAGATTTCTTTTAGGGGGGAATGGCTGTAACACCCTAGGTGTTAAGCATGCATTTAACCTTGACATTGCATGATCACAAGCATCATTGAGCATTCATGAGCATAAGCATATCATGTATTCTATCTTTGTTGGCTTATATTGCATGTATTGTTACTTAATTACCTTACTTATGCTAGGGTTTCCTTGTAACCAATGTATGAAATGCTTGTGTGACCTTAGGAGTACCTTAAACATGTTTATAATATCATAAGCAACAACTTTAGTATTCATGACTAAGGCTAGTTTGGTCTCTAAGTCCTAGTTATGGTGTAAGTCATCATTTAAAGTGGTATGTTTGACCTAGGTTGAACTATGTCATAGAGTCTTTGCATGGTAAAGCACCCCTAAGCAAAGTTGTAGTATTTGAGTAGAGCAACAACTTTTATTTTTGGATCATGAGCTAATTCCATGCATAGCTTGGTCTTTTTGAGCTCACAAAAATTAGTAAAACACAAGTTTTTAACACTTAGAAATTTTCTAGGTCATTTCTAGTTTATAGTTTCGCTGAGCTGACTTTGTGATGATTTTACTCCTTATTCATTGAGAATTAGACCTTGATCTTTTAAGACAAATTGGAGATGGTATATAGGGATACAACTTTTGTTAAGGTAGTTTGTGCTAATGTGCCGTGGTTTAGGAGATTAAGGACGTCAAAATAGCGCTGTCAGGCTCGGGCGCTGGCTCTGATGGCCTAATCGGCCTGGCCATCAGTGGCTGACCGGCTCAGGACTTGGCCGCCACGTGGCGGCCATACATCGCCGATGGCCCAGCCGGTCAGGCCACATTGGGCCATGACGCGCACTAACACACCCAGCGCTTGCTCGTTCTCTCCCGTGCTCTCATTTCCTCCCTTGCCTTCCTTCGCCTTCGCGCAGCAGCCACAATAGCGCAGCGCCGCCATCGCCTTGCTGGCCGCTCGGCCTCGCATTGCTCCTGCATTGCTCCTTCACCACCGCCATAGCTCCTTCGTGCTTCCACTGCCTCACCGCACTTGCCTTGATGAGCTAGCAGCGCACGGTAAGCCTTTGTGCAGCGCGCGGCCCTCGTTGGCGTTTCACCGCCGTGGCACGTCGTTGTGGCCGGACCTCCTTCGACCACCATTCGTCGTGATAGTGGGTGCGCTAGAATGGTCGTAGGATGTAGAAGCTCGGCAAAACCCTAGATGGTGTCATCTCGGCCAGCTCCGGTGGCTCGCCGTCGAAACGCGTCCGCCGTGCCGCCATGAGCACCGTCGTCGCCTTTAGCGTCCGCAATCAATCCATCTAGATAGCTCAATGTGTGCGGGATGGCTCAGGGATCACTGTGGTGCCGGTGCCGTCATCGGAGAGCTCGCCGTCCGCGAACTCCGACCGGTCAGCGTCGATGCCCTGTTTTGTGTCACTAACTCATGGGCCCTTCTGACTCGGGGACCCCAGCTGTCAGCGGCTTAGGTTGAGAAGCTAGTTCATTTATTTCAGATTTGTAGGCAAACTTTGAAAAATGATAAGTGGAATTCTAGATGTCCAATTCTTGTGAACCAAATTTTGTTGTAATACTCATGAAGTGTAGTGTTTTATAAAAATATGAAATGTACAGTTTCTAGTATTTTTCTTGGTGATTAAAATATTGTTAAATAACTGCTTTTTGAATGTTTGGAATCTTGTAAATTATATATCTTGAGGTAGAAAACTCATAAAATTGTGACTCCAATTTTGTTGGTCTTATGTTGACATGCTCTAGCTAGGAAAAATAATAAACTTGCTGTAAACTTGATTGAAGTAGGGTCTTTCTATTTATCAAGTAATAAATGGTATTTTCTGTGGAAAATTGTAGGGATAAAAATATGTAACATATTGCTTTGCAAATTTTTGTACAGTAGTATGGCACTAATATGAAGCTAAAAAATATATATAATCTGTTGTTTGACACTTTTCTATAGGGTTAACTATTTTCATTAAAATAGACCTTGCCAGCTTATCATTTTTGTAAAGGATGTTATACATAGTAAAATTGCATGAAATTTTTACAGTAGTCTATTGGGAGAACTTGAAGGCCACTGTAATTTTCTAAGAATTTATTGTGCACATTTGGTATATGTTTGTTATTTTCCATAATTATCTAATTGAATTAATAAAGGCATTTAATGAATAGATTGGGCTTGACCATTATGTTTTCTTGAGTGTATTTGATGTTACTGAACTGTTGGTATAGTTGGTGATGTTAGATTTGGAATGCTTATATGCAGTAAAAATATTGTTGCTTTATAATTCGATTTAGAAGTATTTTCGGACAGAGTCTGTTGTTGGGCATGTTGCTTAGTTAAAATGATATTTTCTGTAGAAATGGTTAATAACAAAGTTGTAGGGAACTTCTTTATCTATCTTGTGTTAAAATGCTTGTTCTCTAGAATTTCTAGACAGCACTGGATTGATTGCCTGTTTTGGTTAGGATAGAGTATGAATTAGTTTTTAGTGATTAAATAAGAGTTGTAGGCAATTTTATAAGATTTTCAGCAAGTCCAAGATCACAGCATTTGGATAAGTAGAACTTTAGTAATGATGTAAAGTTGTAACTGCCATGTGTAGTTTAGACATTGCCTTGTGTGAAATTTGTAAGTAGATAGAGAAGAGATACGCACCTACTCAGTTAGCATGGAGTTAGCAATTGTTATCATTGTGCTACTTAACCTCATTGTCGCAGCATGTACATTCCCCTATCACATCATCTATGATCCTTCTTATGCATTCATGAGACTTACTTATGCATATGCATGCAATAGGTGCCACCGAGGAGATCACATTGGTGGAGCTCGATGTCGATCCACAGGAGGAGAACCAAGAGGTGCAGCACCAAGAGGTTCCCAGAGAAGGTGAGCCTAAAGATGATCACCTTCCTAAGTGCCTAGATCACCAGCCTACAACGTTCGTGAAAGGCAAGCCCTAGAGCATTATAAGTCTCTATTTTGTTAATGTCACCTAAGTTACTCGTATTGATGCATTATGTGACAGGAGTTGTTACCTTCCTTGATGCATATTACCTTCCTTGACCAAAAATATCTACCATGAATCCTATTTAAGTCAAGGAATGCTTATTATGCTTAGCTATGCTTAGACCGGTAGAAGTCGGATGATTTCCTATCACCTACGAGCTATAGGTGATAACTTGATCACGGTTGGCTATATTGTGCTATCGTGGAACATAACCTGGTACTATTGAATAAATGGAGACTGGGCGGAGTCTTATATTGTGGTATCATAGTGATTCCATCTATGTTGTTTAAGGACCAGACGTTGGAGGTCATCTTGTCATGTTGAACGCATGCCTCTCACATAGTTGGCCGGATAAGTCGTTCCGACCGCGAAGCTGAGTAGCTCAACTCAGGCCGAGGACATGAGTAGTTAAAGTGCGCACGCTGGAGGCAGTAAGGATGTGCGGAGAGCCAATGGCGTAAGCCTAAGGGTGGGTTAGAGTCCTGAGCCCCCTTGGTAGATTGGTTGTATCTTTGAGGGTGCGGCGCTGGTCCTACCGTGATTGTACTTGAGTTGTCCCAAAGGTGACCTGATGCGACCCCGACGGGGGAATTATGGGTGTGTGTTAGGAATAATTCCCTAGCTGGGTAGGAATCGATTCGAATCACCGTCTCTCCCGGATAGTGAGAACTTGACTTGAGTACACTTCATCGTAGTAAATGGTGGAAATGTTGGTTATGAGATTATGCAAGAACTCAACTAGATATGGTTATTATTGTGATGACTTAATGGTACCAACATGTTTGGCATAGGATAGTGCTAATGTAGTATGAGATAGGATTAACAACAGGTGATTAATAATTAAAGAGATATTGGATAACTTATGCTTTTTATGCAAATAATGTCTACTAGCTATACTTATAAAGCCTTGCATACTCCTTGGTATCTTAGTATGTTAGTTGGACGGGTAAGTCTAGCTGAGTACCTTCTCGTACTTAGGGTTTTATTCCCATTGTTGCAGATAATGTTATGTATCACGGCTACTGCAAGAACTGCTTTGCTCCTATAGTGGATGAGGACTAGGACCATGGGCAATGGTCATTTTGTATATCATCTCACCCTTGTGCTTTTGGTTGGAGATGACTATGAAGCTGGCTTTGTATTAAGCTAAGTGTGATGTCGATGTTAAACTACTTTGCTTCCGCTACTTTCAAACTTGGTTTGTAATAATTATTCGAACTCTGATGTATGAGAAATATTTGTGAACTGTGATGTAACATGTGACTAGTTATGTTGAATCTCTATGATCTTGATTTGTATGTTGGTTGTTTGAGATCCTTCGAGATTTCATTGGACTACCGGGTTTATATGGGCTCAACTATGATGGTTTAATCGCTTTGGTGATTGCTATTGTACTTGTGCTCTTATAAATTGGACGATTCTATGACAGGGGCTGTAGGCGATGGCACGGCGTGTGAAGTGGTGTCACAGAACCGACCAATTTATAAGAGTACAAGTACGAAAACAATCGCCGAAACGATCAAATTCTCGAACTTGCGCCCATATAAACCCGGTAGTCAACTGAAATCACGACGGATTTCAAACCAACTTGCATACAACCAAGATCACAGTAATTCAACATAACATATCGTCACGTTACAACATTTCGCAGACGTTAGCAAATAGATTACATCAACACAGAGTCATCGTTATTACAAAACAAGTCTTGTAACATAGCGGAAGCAAATAGTTTAACTCACACACACGAGTTCAATACCGATGCAGGTTTGCTTTGATCACATCCCACAAAAGCATTCGGTAAGATAAAAGGAGATCATGCCCGTGATCTAGTCTTCACACCAGCAGGGGGAGACAATACTTACAGAATCCCCGATAGAAAGGTCATACGCAACAAGAGGAATAAACCACGAGTGCGGGAATGTACTCAGCTAGACTTACCCGACGAAAACAAAATAAAGGACACCACGGATCATGCATAGCTTTATTTAGTGGATCCGGTGACTCTTTCTTTTTGCGAAAAGCATATGTAATAATGATTAACTTTTATCCCGAACTAGCAAAGGACTTTAAGCCATTAACTTTGTCATCTATATTAGCACCGCACTAATCAACCACTTGATTAATATGCAAACATTAATAACCATAGCAGGGTATAATTCTCGGCAACATTATCGTCGTCATCATCATTATCCATTTAACCATATCGTTAAATTAATTGAATCTATGTTGCCACCGCTCAAGTCAAGTTCTCACTATCCGGAGAGAGACGGCGATTCAATCGATTCCTATCCAGTGGAGGGTATTCCTAACACAAACCTGCTCTCCGTCGTGGTCGCAAACAAGTCACCTTTGGTACAACTCGGGAGAAGTAATGAGAAGAGCGGGTCCGGGCATCTGCATTCTCGAGAGAACCACTCACCGTGAAGTGCGGGATCTCAAATCCTGACTCCCCTTGGACTTATGCCAATGGCTCTCCGCACATCCTTACTACCTCCAAATGCATCCAACCCCCACGGTTCCCGGCCCGAGTTGAGCTACTACTCGGCATGGTTCGAACGACTTATCCGGCCCAGACTAAGTGTTAGGCTCTTCAACATGACATGAGGACGCGTCAGACAGATCGGTCCTTAAGCGACTGAGCCGGAGTCACTATGTTCAAACCTACACAAGACTCCGCCCGGTCTTAATTCATTATTCACATGGTTCTTTTCCACGATAGCAAATATAGCCAACCGTGATCCACCTCATCCTAAATCTCGCGGTGATGAAATCACGACTTCTACCGCACTAAGCATGGCTAAGCATTTAACTTTCGTTCTGAACTTAAATAGGATTCCAGGTCGATATCTGGACAAGGAGGGATATATAATGCAGCAATTGGTTCCAACCAATTCCTATACTTAATGCATCATCAACAATAAAGATACTCAATATATTTGTAAAGACAGGGAGACTTATAATGCTCATAGCTTGCCTTTTCAGGAAAGAGGAAGGTCCATCGAGGGCACTCGGGCAACTCCTCGGCGACCAGGCCGCTTCTTCGACTTCCCGCACCTCGGGCTCCTCCTCCTGGTTGGCTCCCTCGAACTCCAGCAACGTCACTCCCTCCGATAATGAATGCGCAAGATAAATATCATGGATGCACATGTACGAATGTCGTGGATGCTCGGGGAATGCACATGTTCATTGTAGTTTGCATATTTCAACTTAAGCCCTATTCAAATCACTTTACTTACCAAGTTTATACAACCTAATGTATAATTGCTCATCTTCAGTTAATGACCTAGCACCTGCACCTAAGCATATTCTCAAGTTAGGCTAACCTCCAAACAATTAACGATTACGTTGCAACACACTTCAATCAAGCATGTGTATTTCAGCAATTGAAGACTATATATATCGGTACATTAAACTAGCCATAACTGGAGATGTATAATTCCAAATGACATGAAACAAGACAATCTGGAAAGCTTATGAAATTGTCTACAATTCATTTTAGACCTCAAAGCATGATTCAAACCTTTACCAGGTCAATTCATCAATCAACAGAAGTCTATCCACACAAGGCAGAGAATCAGCAAAAACTGCAACCTAACTTTAAACAGCTGTAGTTTTTAAACTACTGGGCCAAATGCCCTCAAATTTTGACAGGAGCTAGATACATAAGTTATCTACAACTTTTGTATTCAACACAAGCACAGAAAACCACATTATCATGGGGAACTTTCCAAAGTCCCCAGATCTGTCCAGAGGGACATAATGCCAACAAATAATTAGCAACTTATGATGTAAACATATAATTAGACAAAACCAACTTTACTATCTTATCACACATATCCTAAGAACACCAGAAAGTAGGATGTCCATTACCAAAACATTTCTTTTAATACCTTTCTTAATTTATTTAATTAATTAGGGAAATAGTAAACCTATATGAAAACTGCCCCATTAATTCTACAAAAATTACAGTAGACACTACATACTCTAAGTAGACTACCATAAAAATTTCACACCATTTGAGCAAGTAGAAAAGCCTACACAAAATGACAAGGCATAATGGCTTAAAATGGCATAATTAGGAAACCCTAATGAAAAGTGTCAAGCAACAGATTTCATATTTTTCCTAGCATCCTTAGGGTACTAGGATACTACCTACCAATTTTCATGGCCATTGGATTCATAAATAAATTACTAAAATTTACACAAGAATTACACGATGATAAAAGGAAAATCTATAACTCAAAAACTACACATGCAATGACTCTCAAATTTTAACCAGAGCTTCTACTATACAAGACTAGCTCACCCACAAAATTTCATAATTTTTGGATCACAGAAACTCAAGATATGATTTAAAACAAGTTTGCATGCATTCAAAAACACTTTTCAAGTTCCTATTTAATTCACCCAAAATTTCTACATAATATGCTCAAGATATATTTTTCTTAAATACTAGACCTAACAGTGAGTCTAACAAAATTGGAAGTACTCAATTTGGATCTACTAAACTCAAGATATGGATTTTACAACATTGCATTCAAATCTGTAAAACTGAACTATCTTAAGAACAACGCCACCGACGTGTGGGACCCGTGTCGGCCGACCCCAATCGGTCGGCCGACAAAGAAAGCAGAGGCGGCTGCGCGCCGCTGAAGATTTACAGGCGTGGCTCGCCGGCGGTGACCTCACCGGCGACGAGCGGCACTAACGTGACCGCCTTAGACCTATCAAGGTCGATTGGCACCCTAACAAACCCTACCGACCTCTAGGTACCCGACCCTGGCTTCGGCGGGCTCGGCCATGGCGCCGGCGGCGTGGCGTGTTCCGCTTGGCTGGACCCGGCGTGGTGGTGACATCATCACCCGAGCATCAGCGCATGACAGGGAAAGACGAGGCGCGGGCTAAGGATGGAGGAGTGGTGCGGTGGTGCGGTGGCCGCGATGGAGCGCCATCTCCGGCGAGGGTGCGACGGTGCGGGAACGCCGACAATGGCCTCACACGAGGTCGAATGACCGCGCGGAGATGACGACGAGCAAGAGGGGATCACGGCGGAGCTTTGGTGAAGGTGTAGTCTGCGCGTTTTCGCGGTGGTGAGTCTTGCGAGAGCTTGCTGCTCACGGCGGCAATGGGAAGCGGTGGTTCCACTGCTTCCTGCCGGAGGAGAAGGGAGGAAGCGAAGAAATGAACCGAGGCACAGGGGGGGCTCTCGGTGGCGTCTTTGCGGCTTGTCTTGGCGCTCTCAGGCCCGACGTATCTTGGCGCCGCCGGCCGGCGGTGACGCTGGCGCCATACCACGACCCGTCGAGTTCTGAATCGGTCGGGTCATTTGTAGGTGTCAACTTTCGTTTCGATTTCGACAATACCGGTCGACAGGTGAACTTCAACGATGATTATCTCCTAAACCGTGTTGATTTAGCTCGTGGTATAATTAACAAAGTTGTTCATCCATATGCGAACTACAATCTTTACAATTGGAGCTCGAGCTGTTTGGGCTTGGTTTGTGAGATACAGTGCTCCAAACATCAGATCAAGAAACTGAAAATTGGTTTATGACTTAGAAAATTTTCAGGGTTTCAAAATAGATCTCAATTCTAACTTGTGGGGCCCTTTAGAGCATGTTGTGCACATTTTCAAGACTTGACTTCTAAACAAAGTTTGTTCCTTATATAATTCCCTACATCTTTGCTTTAGGTTGCTCAGACATGCAAACATCCTAAGCCACACTTTTTAAACAGTCAAACACAGGAGCTTTAGGGGTCCAAATTGGTCAACCATGACTTGGAAACCTAATTGGGCAAAATGATCAACATGAACATTGTTCCTAATGACATTCTAAGTATAACTAAGTTACTTACACGCATTTCTAGCCACACCATGCATTGGTCACACAAGAATCAATCAAGGTATACACTGAAACGATGAAAAACACAAGAAATGTTGCAAATGTTTCATAGTCATGTTTCACATATTTCATGATTGTGTTGCATAGCACTAACTAACCTTGTTTTACTAAGTGAGTGGCACATGTTGCACTTAAGCGTTGCACACTTTACATTTCATAAAGAACAACACACATGAAATCTACAACACGTTGCAATGTTTCGAATTTATGTTTCATGTGCTATAAGTTCACAAAGGGATGCATGATGCTCATGTTCATGAAATGCAGTGCAAATGTGGAAGCCAAACACCTGGGGTGTTACAAGTGGCATGACAGAGGCAGCGTGACACAAGGAAGGGGATGGCGAGGCTGGCTGGTGCAGAGGCGTTGCACAGCAGCAATAGTGAGCTCAGCTGAGGAGTCGTCCATGGCGGGCGTGCTCTGGCATGCGCGTGCGGCGCAGAGGGAGAGGCAGGAGGAGCGAGTGAGCGAGAGAGAGAGAGAGAGCAGAGGGTGCCAGGTCTCTATTTTCTTGATCTGGGGGTGAGGTGGCGTACATGCAGGCAAGCACACGAGGCACGCGACAGCGAAGCGCTGCGGCCGATCGGCCACGTTCACCCCCATTGGTAGCTTCAGGCACCATTGCCCGACTAAAACCTCCAAATTCTCCCCTCTCTATCTCCTAATCCAAGCAAGATCAGCTCAAGGCACTGTGGTAAAATTGGTAGAGCTACATGAGGTGAACAACTTTACTTAAGAGCTCGAGGCAGATTCTGCATGGTTGAAGAGATCCGGGGCTCTAATGATTAGTACTTGAAACTGAAATCACGATTCAGACATTCAGGTTAAATCCATGAAGTTCAGTGAAAACTAGCAGTTTTGGGAACTGATTTTAACGGTCCAAACATGCTCCAAAAGTGATAAAACTTATTTTGTTGTTTCCAACATAAAGTGTACTTCAACTCATAGTAAGGAACCCACTTGAGCTACAATATAAATTTGGAAGATAAAATGTCACAAACTTGCCAGGACACTACTACTAGTCGAGGACTCAGAAAAATTTTAGAGGGGTCAAAACAGCACTGCATTCAAACTTGAGACCACTATCTGAGATACTATAAGTTGAATCAGCTCTACATCGCAAGACCAGGACGCTACCCGCTCATCGTCGACCCCATCGTCCGCAAGAAGTGTCTCACCAAGGTGCTGATGGATGGGGGGAGCGGCCTCAACATCCTGTACATCGACACCCTGGATGCCATGTGCATCCCCCGATAAGAGCTCCGCCCGGCGGGCTCCCCCTTCCACGGGGTAATCCTAGGAGCGCAGGCATACCTGCTCGGACAGATCGACCTACCCGTCACGTTCGGCAGTTAGACCAACTTCCGCTCGGAGGTCCTCACCTTCGAAGTAGTGGACTTTCCAGGGTCTTACCACGCCATCTTAGGACAGCCATGCTACGCGAGATTCATGGCGATCCCCAACTACACCTACCTCAAGCTGAAGATGCCGGGTCCAAACGGCGTCATCACCGTGAGTAGCGCCTTCTCGCATGCCTTCGCGTGCGACCGTGTGCACTACGAGCTCGCCACCGCGGTCGTCAACTCCTCCGAGCTCCTACAGCTTGGGGAGTCATCAACCCCAACAATCCCAGATTGTAACAAACCGACCTCCTCGACGGCCTTCTGCCCGCTCGAGGAGACCAAGGCGGTGGGTGTCGACCCCACCGACTTAGCCAAAATGGTGCGAATCGAGACCCGGCTCCTGGCCAAATAGGAATGCCAGCTCGTCGACTTCCTACGCGACAATCGCGATGTCTTCGCATGGCAGCCCTCTGACATGTCGGGGATACCACGGGGGGTCGCTGAGCACACACTAAGCCTTATCCCGGGCTCGAAGCCTGCCAAGCAATGCCTGCGTCGTTTTGACGATGAGAGGCGCAGGGCCATAGGTGAAGAGATCGCCAAGCTCTTGGCAGCCGGATTCATCAGGGAGGTTTTCCACTCTGACTGGATCGCCAATCCCATCCTTGTCAGGAAAAAGACCGGGAAATGGAGAATGTGCGTCGATTACACCGGGCTTAATAAAGCATGTCCGAAGGATCACTTTCCTTTACCATGCATAGACCAGATAATTGACTCCACCTTGGGTTGTGAGATCCACTCCTTTCTGGATGCCTACTCAGGCTATCACTAGATCGCCATGAAAGATTCCGATCAGCTCGAAACCTCGTTTATCACCCCGTATGGTTCGTACTGCTACGTGACCATGCCTTTCGGTCTGATGAACGCTGGCGCCACCTACCAAAGGTGCATGCAGCAATGCTTCACCGACCAAATCAACCCGCCTGATCAACCCGATCAGGTTGAATGGCCAAAACCAACAATCGCCGTCTATGTTGATGACATAGTGGTCAAAACGGCTCGAGCTTGCGACCTGATCGCAAACTTGGCCGCAATGTTCACGAACCTCCGAAGGTTCAACATCAAGCTAAATCCCAAAAAATGTGTTTTCGGGGTCCCAAAGGGGAAGCTGATTGGATACGTCGTGTCCGAGCGCAACATCGAGGCCAACCCCAAAAGGATCACAGCCATCTCCAACATGGGCCCCATACCCAATGTAAAGGGCGTACAAAGGCTCACTGGCTGCCTGGCGGCCCTTAGTCGCTTCATCTCCTGGCTCGGCGAACGGGGGATGCCACTCTATAAGCTCCTCAAAAAGATGGACGCCTTCGTTTGGACCGAGGAAGCCCACTAGGCTCTCGAAAGACTTAAAACATCCCTAACGTCAGCCCCGATCCTCGTCGCTCCCGAACGGGGAGAACCCCTCCTCCTTTACGTCGCGGCAAGTAACCATGTGGTGAGTGCTGCCCTGGTGATCGAAAGGGAGGAACCGGGACACCAGCTCAAGGTACAGTGACCCATATACTTCGTCGGAGAAGTGCTTACCGACACCAAGGTCCAGTACCCCCAGGTGTAGAAACTCCTATATGCCGTCCTAATGGCCACTAGGAAGCTCCTACACTACTTCACCGACCACGAAGTCACAGTTGTCACTTCATACCCACTCGGGGACATCATCCGCAACCACGACGCCACAGGATGAATCTCTAAGTGGGCCCTTGAACTCATGGGCCATGACATCAGGTATACCCCCCGTACCGCAATTAAATCTTAGGCTCTCGCGGATTTCGTCGCCGAATGGACGGAGGTCCAGCTACCGACCCCGGACGTCTCCCACGAGTACTAGACAATGTACTTCGACAGGTCCATAATGGTGCCCGGCTCAGGGGCAGGAGTGGTCCTTATCTCTCCAGAAGGGAGTAGGCTCCGCTACGCCATCCGCCTCCACTTTTTGGCTTCAAACAACGCCGCAGAATATGAGGCCCTTATCAATGGACTACGCATCGCCATCGAGCTCGGTGCTACGCGACTCTATGTCCGCGGTGACTCGGAGCTAGTCATTGATTAGGTCATGAAGGAGTCCTGCAGAAGCTCCCTCATGACAGCATACTGCCAAGAGGTGCGTAAGCTCGAGAAAAAATTCCAGGGAATCGAACTGCATCACATGCCTCGAAGGGACAATGATGCCGCCGATTTCCTCGCAAAACTAGCCACCAGGCAGGATCCATCCCCGAGTGGGGTCTTCATCAACGACGTCCACGAACTGTCCGCCCGCATCATGGAAGATCCAACCCAGACACACCCCAATGGCCAGTCGACGCTCGGGGGCTCTGACCCCAACACCGGTCTGGCACTCGGGGGCTTCGATCCCAGCACCTCTATAACGACGTCATCCACGGACGTCGCTGTAGAGGCACTCGATCAAACCGACTGGCGAATACCACTACTCGCCTACCTCCTCGAGGAGGTTCTCCCACCTAAAAGAACTGAAGCCCGATGAATCGCTCGACGCGCCAAGACCTTCATCGTGCTCGATGATGAACTCTACAAATGGAGTCCGTCAGGAGTGCTCATGAAGTGTGTCCCCGCCAGACGGGGGAAGCAGATCCTCCTCGAGGTCCATGCCGGGATCTACGGGCATCATGCGGCCCCAAGGTCCCTAGTCGGAAAAACCTTTCACCAAGGTTTTTACTGGCTCACCGTGCTACGAGATGCAGAAGAGGTCGTCCGCAGGTGCGAAGGATGCCAGTTCTACGCTCGGCAAACCCATTTACCGGCGCAAGAGTTGCAAACCATCCCAATCACCTGGCCATTCGTGGTCTGGGGTCTCGACATGGTAGGACCCCTCAAGAAGGGCTTGGGCAGCTTCACTCATCTACTTGTAGCAATCGACAAGTTTGCCAAGTGGATAGAGGCCAAGCCCATCACCAATCTCCGCTCGGAAGAGGCAGTCAAATTCTTCCTCGACATCATCTATCGATTCGGCGTTCCTAACTGTATTATCACTGACCATGGGACTAACTTCATCAGGAAGAAGTTCCTAGACTTCAGCAATGGATACGGCATCAAAATTGACTGGGCTTCGGTCAGACATCCATGAACTAACTGTCAGGTCGAACGCGCCAACGGCATGGTCCTCCAAGGACTCAAGTCGCGCATCTTCGACCGACTCAACAAACACGACGGGCAATGGGTTGCAGAGGTCCCAGCGATCCTCTGGAGCCTGAGAATGACCCCAAACCGATCCACAGGATTCACACCTTTCTTCCTGGCTTACGGAGCCGAGGCGGTATTGCCCTCCGACCTAGACCACGGCGCACCAAGAGTGAAAGCTTTCGACCACGACCGAGCCGCAGAGGCTCAACAAGACGCAGTCGACCTGCTCAAAGAGGCCCGTGAGACGACCCTCATCTGCTCCGCTTGTATCAACAAACCCTCTGCAGGTACCATGAAAGGAAGATCAGAGGAAGGATACTCGAAGTCAGCGATCTCGTGCTCCGAAGGACCCAATCGACGAAGGAAAAACACAAGCTCTCTCCACCCTGGGAAGGACCCTATACGGTAACCAAAGTAATCCGACCGGGCACCTACCGACTGGAGGACAACAACGACGATGTTCTCAACAACACTTGGAACATTGAACAGCTACGTCATTTTTTCCCTTAAATTTGGTCTAAATACTTTCGGTTAAAACACACGCTCCTGTAAGAGCGCCCCCGCCCGAACACTTTCAACCCGGGTCACTCAGGGGCTCCATAAGTATACAAATGTTGAGTATTACCTCTCTTTCTCTTTACTATCACATGGTATACAACTTTATCCCCGAACGAAAACACATTCCATTCCTTTGATTACCCTACGTAACCCTGTTCTTACTCCCAAACCGAACGCACCCTGCCTTTCCCTACGGATACGAGCAACCGAGCCTCGCGGGCCACGCCCCGGCCTCCCAAGATCGCACCCTATGGGACAAACGGGCAGGTATGAGAGAGAAAGGATAAAAACAAAGGTTATACTAGGACATAAACAAGGAAACAGATATGGTGGTGTTGTCACATGGGTAGTATGGTTGTATTCATTAATACAAAGAAAACTATTTACACGGGGACTTACCAATAGAACTTAACTATTACATTTTCTACTACTACAAATAATACTGCGGCCACTCGACAATTTCGCCTGAACGCTAGGAATCGCTTGATTCCGCTCCTTCAAAACTTCAGCAAAATGCAACGGGTACCTCAAGGCGTCACACCTATAGATGCTCAGCAGAAGAATGGAGCTCCTGACCTTCTCATGCAGTCGAGGCAGCTCCTTGATGGGGGCGCCGCTCCCAAGGTATGGTCGCCATGGCTGGAAGGAATCTCATCAAACTTTATGAACTGGCCAACTTGAGCAGCTGTAGGCACGGAACCCTCCACCGACACAATCATGATTAACCTCCCCTCCGACGAGGCTCACCCAGAAAAGATCCACCAGAGGGAGTCTACACACGGCTCCATCCCAAAGAAGGCCTCACAGATCAGATCCAGCATCACTTCCAGCTTGACATCACGCCCCGGGTTCACAAAAGGATATGTAAGTTCTCCCCCTCGCTCACTCTCTCTCTCTCACTTAGGAACCGCCACGGCATATAGGCACTCTCGGTGAGAAGGAAGAAGGAGGAGACAATAGTTGGAGAACAGGCAAAGGACTACGACGGAGAGCCCTCTCCCTCCCTCTATATAAAGAAGAAAAGCAGACGATCAAAGCGCAAAACTCTGCCCCCATTCAATGCAGATGGGAAACGACGGGACGCGCCCTGGCTGAAGGGATGCACATTGACTGACGGAGCAACGCCAGGTCAGACGAAACATCGCTCGGCAGGGCGAGATGTGGCCTGGGCATGGCCCACCACTATTGCACGACTCGGCATGAAAACCAAAGCATCACACACGCAGACAGCTCCCCACTCCCCCAGGCCAGGGGAGACCTAAAACGAAATCTCCGCCGGGAGACCAACTTGCCCCCTGAGTCGACCGAGTCGCTTAGTATCCACACTAGGACACAAGTAGGAAGCAAAGGGACACCCCATGCAGGCCATGCCGACTCCGTTACAAACGACGAGCACGGGTCCCGGTCGGACGTTTCCGACTGAAGCTCTCCGAGCCCCGTCACTCCAGCCGCGAAGGTAAAAACTATCAAAACCCCCTCTATTTCATTATAAAATCATTCATACATCCATACGCACATTCATCTCATACGCCTGAACCCCCGGATGGTTAGGGCATGAACCGCCCGGGGGCTCAGGAACTAAGCATCGCACGTGCAGCGAAATGCACCAGAACGCTCCGTGTTGCGTCATGAAGCGGCGGTTGCCTCATTCGACATGGGCAACCAACAGAGCCAGGGGAGAATACCATAGATGAGCACCGTGCGGCCCTAGCCTGGTCCGGCAGATTGGGTCATCTCCAGGCCCACAGAATCTCCATCGAGGGGAGGCCGATAGGCCACCCGGGTCGGTCTCCGGAATGACCTAGGCATCTGTCGGGTTGCAGGTAAAGGAGTAGTGGAATGTCACAAGAGGGCTATGCTGACCCCATCATGAATGACGGACCCAAATTCTACTCAATAATACCCGTTAGCGAACTCACAGAGCTAGTCTTCGAGCCCGAGCGATTGGGACAGGAGACGAAACTCAGCCCCTCTGGTTGTGAGGAACCGACGATGGGGTAACGCATAATACTCACATCGACCCCCACAAAAGGCCCGATAGGGCTCAGGGGCTCAAGATAAAAACTGCAAAGGACGGCGACCTCAAACTCGCCAGATCCACGACTCCGACTCGGCTGGTCCCGCGGCGCGCACCGACGCCAGGATCCGCGAGCATCGCCTCATCCGATCTTTAACCAAACTAACTACGCTTTGGCTTCAAAACGGCTTCACTTCCGACTGCGCTCCAAAAAACCTTGTGACCGTGACTCCGAACTAGCGTCGACATGATCTATGATATCCGGCTACGGCTCTTGGGACCGCGACCCCAAACTCACGTAGACAGGATCTATGACATCCGGCTACGGCTCTTGGGACCACGACCCTGAACTCGTGTCGACATGATCTATGACATCCGGCTACAGCATCTGGGACCACGACTCCTAAACTCGCGTAATGGCTTTAGACGGCTTCACTGCACTCCAGTAAAACCTAGGACCGTGACTCCTAAACTCTCATAATGACTTCACTTCCGACTGCGCTCCCAGGATCCACGAGCTCCGACTCATACGATTCCTGAACTAACTAAACTAACTCCCTCGATCCATGGCGCACACCGACGCCTGGGTCCATTCGCGGCTCCACCTCGCGTGATCCCACAGCGCACATCGGCGCCAAAGATCAGTGAGCTCCGTCACATCCGAACCAGGCTATCTCCATCCGCGGCGAGCACCGACGCCAGGATCAGTAATTTCTGTCTCATCTCCATGCCTAAAAGCCACCTCGTCTGCGCAATGATGCCACGGCTAAACAAAGTTCCATCTCAAACTAAAAAACACTCACACACGCCCGGTGAAACAAACACCCCCTGACGGTTTGGCCTGAACTGCCCGGGGGCTCGGGGGCTACACCCGTGGGTGCGCTCGCGCGCACCCACCGACACAACACAAGAAAACCTCTCCCGCTGACAACACAGAAAAACCTCCCAGTCGGTTCTACTCGAACCGCCCGGGGGCTCGGGGCTACACCCGTGGGTGCGCTCGCGCGCACCCGCCGTCAAGACAAAAAATCCCCCAGATGATTCGGCTCAAATCGCCCGGGGGCTCCTATCAGGTTCATAAACCCGGGGTCCCTCGGGGACCGGCTTCCACGCCAGGGCTCGGCCCAGGAAAGTAGCATGCAGTCCATGGGCCGGCCCAAACGTCTAGAAAACAATGGGCTGGGAGGGCAGTCCGGTCGTCGACCGGGAGGCCTACCCGTAAGGGCAAACACCTGCTCATCAACTTCTTCGGCCCACCTCTCCGACCGGAGTGCTCGCTTCAGGCACCGACCGCCTCCAGGCGGTCCCTCCGATCGGAAGGCCTGGCCCAAAAACACCGCCTCCTACTCTGACCCCCCGACTCCGACTGGGGACCCATAGGAAGCCTGCGTACCGCTCTTCTCCGACTGGCGCGGCCAGGGCCGACTAGAGCCATCCGACCGGGATGCCCGCTCGAAAGGGACCAAGGGCGAACGGAGGAGACAGCGCACTAAGTCAAACCATTATACTGGGACCATACCCTATACACCTGTAAAGCCATCCCCTTCTTCTATAAAAGGGGATGCGCTCCCTCCAAACGGAGGGGGGCGATCTTCTTCGGGCTTAGATTCACTAGATCGATAGCTCGCAACCCCTCAAGCACACGCTTGAACACCTAGCTCATAGCGGAGTTCCGGTCGCCCTCGGCCCTTCCAGTCGGACCCGACCGGACCTCTCATACACCCCTCATTTCTCCTTCTCGTTTGTAACCCCACTATAGACTTTGAGCACCTAGGCTCAGGAATAAAGTCTCCGACTGACCCAGACTGGATGTAGGGCACGTAGCCTAACCCAGTATATATCCTGTGTCATTGAGTGCTAGGCCACCTCCGATCACAACGTACAACAAAACTATAAATATTCACTAGTTGGTCACTTTTTGTACCGACACATACTCTTTTGGGTTGAGTGTAGGGCTAGATTGTTTGAAGTTGAATTCAAATTTCATTTGAATTTGGTTTGGATTTGAAAACTAGAAAATAGGAAAGGATTTTCTTTAAAAATTTTCTTCTTCCTCTTTTCTAGCCCAACTCACTGAATCTGCCCGGCCCTTTCCCTCCCGCTTTATTCGCTTTGGCGGCCTAGCCAAGCCTCCTCCTCCTTCCTTCTCCTCCCACATGTGGCTCGCTTCTAAACCGCCCGCTTGCGTCGCTCACCTGCTGCACACTCATCATGCTGCCTAGCTCATCGCGCCCGCTTCAAGGCGTCCCACATCCAAACCACGCCGAGCACTCATTGCTCACTCCCTCTCACTGCATCACTGGCCCCACTCGTCCGCCGCCCGCCTCACCTTCCTCCTTCATCCCGGCGATGGCGCACGCCATGCACGGCAAGTCACCGCCGCCTGAACCAGCAAGGAAGGCTCGCAATCTCGTGATTCCACAGCCTAGTGCGCTTCCCTTCCATCTACGATAGCACCCATCTAGCCTATAAAGCCATAGCCGAAACCTCCCTCTCTCCCTTCCATTCATCCGCTCGAGCTCACTCACCGTCACCCTGCAATCCGCTGATCACGAGCCCAATCCTCGACGCCGACGCGCCTCAGAGATCCGCTGTGACCCACCGGAGCCGTAGGTATCCTCGATTGTTCAATTTGGTAACCCATTGCTCGAATTCACCCTCACTCACACCATATTCTCTCTCTCCAGTTCACCGCCATCGTCGACCTAGCCTTCGGAGCCCTCCCGGATGCCAAGACCGTTTCCTTCGACCTTGCGGTGAGCTTCTCCACCTCCCCGTGCCCCCAATTTGTGGAATGACGCCCTGGAACGCCATACCGGTGAGTTCTAGTCACGCCGGCCATGGCGCCACCGTGGGACCATCGCTCGACGTGTTCCCTGCCCTAGATTTGGGCTCCGTTAAGTCCACGAGACCTCGTGATACGTGTCTGTGTGCTCGGTTTGACCCAGGGAGGTCCAGAGCGCCATACCGGCGTTCGCCGTAGCGCACGGCTCGCCACTGGCCATGGCGGGCTCACCGGAGATGCTGTGTAGCCGACAGGAACCCCCTGTTCATTCCTACGCCGTTAGATCTTGCACGAACGGTCATGATCAGATCATACCCCTTAGGTGTGTAACCGGTCCACCGCGGACCGTGGACTCGGTCCACGGCGCCACGTTAGCGTGCGCCCACACACACGTGGTGCACTGCACCACTCACACGCCGACATGTGGCCATCCAGTTAGTAGCCATGCAGTCAACCCACGGTCAGCCGCACATGTTTTGCAAATTAGCCCCTCGGTTTCTAGAGAATCAACCCGCGGTCCAGTTCAGTTCAAATGAATTATTTTTTATTCCTGTTTTTATTCATTTTAGACCATGTAGTTTTTGGTAATAGTGCGCGCCATCCATAAATCATTTAAATTCAGATTTTATTAGTTTAAATTCAAATTTGAGTTTAGTTTATTTACAGAAATGCCATTGAACCTTATTTCATGCATAACTTTTGCGTTTTAAGTCCGATTTGAGTTATTCTTTCACTCACGTGTTCGTAGCAGTACGTAGAATAGATTTATAAGCTTTTCAATCTATGTTTCTACTGTTTGGTGTACTATTCTAATAGAAGTCTATTTGTATGCATGTAATGATTGGATTGGATGCTTGATTGGTGAATTGGAACACGTTTAGAGGGAGAGCAGTTCGTGGTGACTGAGGATCAACAAGAAGATCAGTAGTACCCAGAAGAGAACTTTGAAGGAAGGCAAGTGTACCAAAGGCCCCTTGTACCTATGAACTTTATAATTCATATTCATGCATGTGTTTAATTTGAAATACCTTAAGGACTTTACCTAGATTATTACTTGTACCACATATCCTTGTTACCTAGGGTTTGGGTATGCATTTTGGATAGATGCTGCAGCGCTTAACATAAAATAATTGTTAAACATGACTAAAGGCATTATGCAATGAAATAAAATGAAGCTTTTTAGCAACAATTAGGAGGCTAGAGTATGGGGTTAAGTGCTGTAGTGCTTCTCCATAGAGGAGGGCCACATATGGCTAGACGGCTGAAACCTTAGTAGCTACGACTTGTTAGTGCGACTAGCGAAGGGTTACATAGTGAAACCCTGCCACACTTCCTAGGTAGAGGTGTTGTGGGCTTTGCAAACCCCGGCATTGGGAATCATGGCTCGGTGGGTAAAGTTGCACTACTAACTTCTGACCCTTATACCACGCTTTTTTGTCGCAATGGCATGGTTTCGTTGCAACAAGCATTGTTATCACAACGATTTTCACTTTTGGTTGCGATAGATTGGTTTTTTGCCATGAAGATTGTTTTGTGGCCATAAGTGTGGAGATCGTTGCAAAAAGTAAGTGTTATCGCAACAAATTATTGAACGGTTGCAATAAGTGATTAATGTTGCCACGATTTGATTTGCGTTGCGGGCAAGTTTATTTTTGTTGCAATACTAAGGTGATATTGCAACTCTTTATTTTATAGTTGCAATAGCCCATCTATATCGCCACGAATATGTTCCGTTGTATATAATAGTCGCTTGCGTTGCAAAAAATTGGTACATATAGCAACGAAAAAAAATAGTTCGTTGCAATCACTAAGATTGCAATGATTATGGTTTCGTTGTATGTAGCAGTTTTGTTCATTGCAAAAAGGTTATAATATAGCAACGAAAAATTACATTGTTGCAATACCTAAGCCTTTCCACTTTAATGGTTGCATATTTTTTTTTTAAAAATGACAACAATATGGGTTTCGAACCTGAGACCTCTTGGTCTTGAAAGTAAGACCCTACCACTAGGCTACGTCTATGTTTGTGTTAGTAATAGCGAAATTACCCTATATTAATTAATGTTGACCAGTTATATTGGAAAAAGGATCTAATCTAATTTTACATATCACGTAGAGGTTGCAGCTTGTAGCTCCTGTCGCGGCTCCTTCTCTCCCGCGGACTCTCTTCTTCCCCCACGCGCTGTCTCCTTGCGAAAAACGTGGTGGAGGCCCCGCCCTGATCCCTACAGCCAGCACCAACAGCTAGCATGGTCAAGGCCTCCCTGAAGCCTTTGTCGTCGCGGCGCCCCTTCCCTATGGCCATAGTTGTCACGGCCCTTGAATTCCCTGCAGCGACTATGGCATATTGGTGCCCTAGTTCCTTCCTGATCATCGACGAGATAAGGAGAGCGAGCACCGTCCAGTCCTTCCTCGGCATGCGAGAGGGGACGGAGCATTGAACCAGTTTCACCTCACACCCTTCATCATCCACGAGAGAGACGATCAGCGGCCGGACAGCGATCATCGACGTGAAAAAGAGAATCACGTATGCTTGCATTATTGCTCAGTTTTTTCTCTACATATTACTGTTAAGTTTGGTACTTGACTAGATCAAATCACTCACTGTTTGTTGATAATCCAGACAAATTTTTGCAAGATTCTTATTCAGATGCATTGGCTAATCCACACATTTTTTTAATTTGTCTGGTTCAGTGCAAAAACATTCCATTCTTAGCCAATGGTACTCTATTTATGCTGAGGTCTAGCTGTTTCGTTTTTGGCTTGGTCTAGCAGTGTTGATTAGTTATTGTGACTTAATGTGTAATACTCCAATCTTAGTTTCGGTTCATCACATTTATTTTAAGGAGATAATCATTTGTTTCCATTAACTACTGTACTGAGCATGGATGGAGAAAACAGCAAAACACACTGGGTAGCTGTTGTCACAATGGACAGTGCTAAGCTTCTGAATATTGCTCTAGATATACTAGTATATAAAGTTTGATAAAATGCTCTTTGGATGCATTAAAGTTTATTAAATTATAGTTAAAGTAAAGGGGCCTTTTTTAAGCTTGACTCAGAAAATTGACAGATTTTTAATTTTTTTTTATCTCTGATAAATAAAGTTTATAATAATGTCATGATCCCTTCAATTTAACGTGCTACAGGAAATCATTGTGATATTTCAAAGATATAATTAATGGCACATGATGATGATCGAAGTTGGATGCTGTTGCCTCGGTCATCAGTTGAGTGGCAAGCAGGTCTAGACAAATTTATTGATACTATTTTTGAAGGCACCTATACATCAGAAACTGCACCATGTCCATGTTCAAGGTGTTGTGGAGTCGTGTACAAAAGAAAATCCGAGGTTCAAATGGACTTGCTAACTAAAGGGTTTGATGAGAACTTTGTCAAAGAGAAAGGTAACGCTGGCATATTTTTGAATGATGATAGGGATCTGAATGTAGGCCCACCAGATGATGCATCATCCGCCAACAAAGTTTATCACAGACATCTCCCAGTATATACTAATCTTAAAACATGGTACAAAAGACTTAGTCAAGCTCCATTCTTGATCTTCCTTAGTAATGTTCCTTATGCATAGATTCAAAGTTAATTTATACTATAGATGAGAGTGTATATACTTGGGTGTACAAAAGACTTAGTAAATAAGGAATGACTTAAGAATGTTTTGCTCTTAACTAATCTCCTGCCTAGCCATACTATATTTATGAGTATCTATTTCTATCTCTAGATTACTATCAATGCCTTACACTTATCATTTATTTATCATTTGACTTACCCCTGCTATAGCATGAGAGTTAATGATCTTGTCATAAGTATACATATTTGACAATATCTCTATGCCAACCCCATAGCTCCTCCCTGTGGATAAAATATAAATAACGATACCTGGTATACTCCCGGGTGAAATGCTACAGTGGTATATTATTTGTGCACTTGCGGATTACTTAATACCTGGTATACCACTATGTGAAAAAAGTTTATCACAGACATCTCCCAGTATATACTAATCTTAAAACATGGCTTAGTGAAGCAAAGGTCTCACCTGCAGTTGTGCAGCAACCTTCCCCTTACCAATCTTCAGATCATTCCTCACGACCAGCAGCTACAACCAAAGAAACAACAAACATAACAATTTTGGCCTGTAAGAACTTAAGAAGTATGATGGTTGATGAAAATTCTTTATTCAATCTGTAAGGAAGCTTACATTAATGATTTTCGACATAATACAATTGGAGGAGCAATGGCAGCAAATATGAAAAAGCCGATGTGGAGCGGTGTAGAACCAAAGATACACAAAGTAATTAGACCTGGTCATAGGATTTCAATGTCAAGAATGCAGAAGTTATGCCTTGATCTAGAAATCACCAGGTATAACAAAGGAAAAAACATCCAAAGCTAAAACCACTGTCAGTTCTGTTAAATATGTTGGCAGATAATTAGTACAAACCCACTAGTACTGCCAGAAAACATAAAGCACAAGGTCTATTAAGTCATTGAAAGCTAACAAATCTATCAGGTCGATGTAGAGCTGGGCATACAAATTTAAGCAATATAGGTGAGAATGATGTACTAATAATCAACGTCCATATATACAAACAAAATATTACATTTTTCTGACTACACAATCTGTAATACATGAATTTAGACATGTTCCAAAGGAAAGGCCACTTAATACATGAATTTAATACACAACATGAGAATGATGTACCAATTTAATACATGTTTCAAAAGAAAGGCCATTTAATACACAAATTTATTATCCAAACCAGAGCTACACAAGCTGTAATTTCACCTTACATGTTAAATGTTTTTCTGACTACAGCACAAATAAGCTAAACAATTTTCCCTCGTCTCAAACTATAGCACAAACAAAAAGCAAATGATTAAGAAGGGAACTACAACACAAAGAAAAGGCTATAGAGCAAATCTTCTGTTAACAGAAGCATCAGAAGCACTATCTCTGATCCTAGAAGTACAGAAACAGAGAACAAATATCAGAGCAAACCTCAATACAAAGCAAATACATTGAGATGATAATGTGGCTTTATTTTGCCCGCAGCCATGGAACAAGCCGATGCTGACGCAGACCTGCAATCAGAGACCACAAGCTCAAGCACGACCACTCTCACCTGTGCACCGTCGACCCCTTCTAGCCCGCAGCCATGGAACAAGCCAATGCTGACGCCGGGCCGTTGCCATCGCCAATGGGAAAGAGGCACCGCCAGGCCGGATCCGCTGCTACCGAGGAAAAGGGCCGCCGCCGAGCGCGCGCCTGTACCGGATCCGCCCGCTCGTTGACTCGAATCGCCGGCCCCGTACAACGCTAACACTTACCGCCGAGAGCGCCTTGGAGCACGAGCGCTCGTCGTCGCCTCGCGGGGTGTTGAACAGGGTTGATTCCCCTCGCGATTGCTGCAGCTGCGGCGCGATCGAGAGCAATGGCAACGAGCCGGCGGCGCGATGGAGGACCGACCCTTGTATTCTTGCTGCGATTTGGCTTTGCTTCGCGCTGGTGCTCCCATCCCGCACGCGCCCTTTTTTTCCCGGCCAGATTTTTGCCGCCAAATGTTGCCGCGCTCGCGAGAGGCCAAATCCTCGCGCTTCGCACGTCACTAGTAGACACAACATTTTTCATGAAATTAATCTAATTTTATACATGCTTTATCTAAGAATTTATAATATTAAGTGCTTATCTATTTTGGTAAATTCACATACATGTATAACACTTAAATAGTTAAATGCATTTATATATCACTTAAGCATATTATATGTCTTATAAGTCTTATCTATTTTGGTAAATTCACGTACATATATATGACACTTGAACTTGTAAATTCACTTAAAAATATACATGATATTTGTTAAGCCCACCTAAACATAAACGATGCTTGAACCTATGTATTATATTGACTTCATATATGACACTTAAACTAGAAAGGTTAACTTAAACATACATGATACTTAAAATTATTACTAGGACCGAGATACATGTGTCACATAAATGTTTAAGTTACATTCCCTGCCCGTGAAGCAAGATACTGAGAGCCACCTATGACATGGAGGACTAAGAGCCACCTAGTGACATGGTGACGAAGCAAGAGACAAACTCTAGTGGTTGTGTGGTGACTTTGATCGAAGGGTTGTGAGGGGCTCTTGTGCTCATCCCACGGGAGGCTCACGAAGAGTAACTTTAATTGAATCATGAAAAGGTTCTTAGTGATCCACCGGCTTCACTCCAGCGCCCACATCGTAGTGGTTGCACTATTCACCTCCCGTCTAGCCATTCATAGATTCTTTCAAGGTTTCAAAAATTTGGGAAATAGTTCACTATTTTCTATAGTTTGAATGAATTTCTCCATGCCAAATGAAACAAATTCTAAATCGAAGTGTGCATTTCCCTAGTTACATTGAATAAATCACATAAAAAATATATTGGGTTTATATGGTCCATTCAATCGTTTGTGGTGGAGATAGATGAAAGAAATCAATTGATGTGCATGGATAATTCAACCTTTTTATCTTTGGATTACCACAAAATTTAATAATACCTAAGAGCATCTCCAAGAGTTCCCTAAATCCCTTTCTAATCCTTGGTTTTTAGCAAGACGAGAAAAAACCCCTCTCCAACAACTCCTAATCCATCCTCCTAATCTTTTAGAACTTGGAAAAAGTCACCCTTTTCCGCGTAAACTTACGCGCTTCCGAGTCACGCGTATCTTCTCTCCCCGCGCTTGTTTGTCGGCCAATCTACAGGTGGAAGGGCGTAGAAAGAATAAAGAGTAGGAAAGGGTTCCTGATGCAAATGTACAATAGAGAAAGAATATATAAAAGTGGTTAGGATAATTTAGAAATATTATATGATTCCTGAAATTATTTTCTCTATTTTAGGAGTGGATTATTAGAAATTCTTGGAGACGACATTCTTTATTCCTTCCAATACTTTTTTAGGAGTTGTAATACTGGTATAAGAAATCTAAAAATTTACATGGACTCATATTTTGGCTGTATATGCTTGCCATAAAAATTGCAAATAACTTTAATAAAAGGAGCCTATAAATCATTCACAAAATAAATACACCTCAAACATAAGTCGCTGTAACTCAAGTCATACTTTGAAGTTTGCACATCTCACATGAAACTTGAACTCATATGTACCTCAAATTTTGACAAAACCTTATGTTTATCACAAGTTACAGAAATAAGAGGTTCCGGAAATTTTGGAAATAGTCCACTATTTTCTATAATTTCAATGAATTTTTACGTGTCAATTGAAATAAATTGTAAATTAAACTATGTGTACCCCTAATAAAATTGAAAATCTTACATAAAAATATATTTGGTCTCACATGAACTATGTACCCCGTAATTCGAAAAACGAATTGTGTATATGCAAAAGCACTGGCCCGTCGAAAACTCACAAAAAAGCAGCAAAAATCTAAAAAGGCAATGCCTAAAAGACCTAGATTATATGGTCTGTATTATTTTTATATGTGTCAGTGTGGAGCAAACTCACAGAAAATTCAAACACCCAAACTTAAAAAATTCAACGAGCCAGGCGCAGTGGCCCAAAACCACAACGTCAAGCACCAGAAGATGGCCCAAATAAAAGCATGTCATCGCGATCTACAACTTTGGTTTTGGTAATTTCTTTATCGGAGTTCGTTCGAACAATTTAAAAGATTGAATTTCAAAATATTTAAACTCAAAACAGAATTTTGGGACCATAAATGATTTCAAATGAAACAATCGTCAACTACAAAGCTATAGTTCTGATTGAGATCTACAACTTTGGTATTGTTCATTTCTACATCCAAGTTCACTCAAACAATTTTTAAAAAAAATAAATTTTATAGTACACCGAACACAAATTGCTAAAATATTTTACATGTAAAAACGTATTTGGACGTATAAAATAAAATATTTTACGTGTTAGTTCATAGGGTTACTTAACTAGTTGCTTGAAGAAGGAAAAAAATAATTCCCAACATCCACAATAAAAAATTGTACGGGATTACAAAATTCCAATCGAAATACATCCCACTAGCACCGAGAACCCGCGCCAAATGAGCCCAAAATTACGATTCCTGCGTGTCAGGTCCATGTCATACCACCGCCTTATAATAACCCTAAAATACCTCCAACCGATTCACTTTCTCGCCCTACACTCCCCCGCTCCTGGTGGCGGCTCGCCCAGTCCGTCATCCACCATCCGCATTGTCTCCAGCAACCACCTCCCCTTGAGTGCCGCGGGTTGGTCGCCGCCTGTTCGGCCACCGCCTGCGCACTCGCGGAGCCTCGCGCCTGCTCGCCGCCCGTCGCCCGGCCGCCCCCACTGCATCTGCGGAAGGCGCCCTGCCGCCGGCTGGACTAAGCACGCGCAGATCGAGCCTCGTGCCTGCCACTGCCTGCTCGGCCACCGGTCGCCCCCACTGCGGCCTCCGCTCGGCAGGCGCCCCGAGCTCCTCCCGTCCTCCTCCGCTCAACCACAGCGCCCGGCAAGCCCCCAGACTCCTCCGTTCGAGAGGCGACCCCAGCTCGCCTCCCCGGCTGGCGACTTAGGCTCCCCCCACGCCTCCTCCCCACGAACTTTGCGCCAGGTCGGCCTTGGACTCCTCCGCATTGCCACTAGCTCGCGCAGACCCTTTGCTTCTCAGGTTTGCCACCGATCTCCAATTCGGCGTGGTTGAGGATGGTCTGCAGGCTGCAGATCTCAGATTCGTAGGTTTGCCCCAATCTCCTTCCATTGTTCTAGATTATTTCAATTTAAAAAGATTCTCTACATGATGTTGCTCTTAACAGCATTGTTATTTATCGTGGTTGATGCATATCCGAGTACTGGACCATATCACCAATTTTTATTTTCTATTTGTATACGTCGATGTTGTAAGCGTCAAATTTATGTGAGTTTAATCTGTATGGAACAAAATTATTTTTCATTTGGTCTTTGCTTAAGTACTATCATTTTGGCCTCACCGTCGTTTATCAAATTATTTCATCTGACATATTAATGCGCTGACAGTTTTATGCAGCCCGTAACTTGAAAAGGCTGTCTGAGCCAAGGAACTTCTCATCAGGACAGGTCACAGTGGCAGCATAACCCATTTGGACAGGGCATCAAGCTTTCCCCTGATCTTTGATTTGAACACAGATCGTTTAATTCATAGGAATACAGATTGAATCAAATCAATTGTCAGTGCCTGATTGTGGTGGATTTGGTCAGATGACCCTTCTCGTGAGTCATCATCGTTGTATGCTATGAACTTGCTTTACTCTTGGGTCATAGTGTTGCTTCAGCTAGTAATTTTTTCTTTTACCTTGAAGTAAAAGTTTAGTTTGAAACTTTTAATCTTATTTTAGACGATTATTATTTCCTTAAGTTTGTGTGCAGACTTAAAATTAAAATTAGCTAGCCTCTTTCATATATATGAAAATAGCTTCTTTCATCAACTAAAAATAGGAGAGTTCATGCTTTTATCTTGCCCGCTTGTCTTATCGGCCGTACTTTTTCAGTGAAGGAATAATGTTTTTCTCTCACAACAAATCAGCGAACAATACTTTTCAGCTTGTCTTTTCAGCGAAGTGAATAAGGTTATATTGGTTCTGAAACTTTGAGGTAATAAAATAAGATAGGTTTAAGTTGTTATTATCATTTATCATATTTGTGTGTTACTTGAATGTAGTATGCCAATAAGCACCCTCTCATGCAGAGGCTGGGGGCGGTTGTCCGACTATTCATGAAGCAAGCATGGCTAATAGCCAGTACTCGTTATTCACATTTTAAAATGACTTTGATTGTTCTCTAATTAGTAGTTGCAACTCAATGCATGCTGGTCCTCTACTTTATTGGATACATAGATATATTAAACGGCTCAAATTGCAATGTTTGAACTTATTGAATTAGATAAAGCACAATTTTTTGTTACTCAGATATAGAAAGAGCTCGATTTAAAATGTCAGAACTGACTACTCAAATGCTTGTCCTTTTGTGCTTGTACAGATAGATGCTCTATGCTACCTCCCCTACATGTATTTGTTTTTCACACAGTCGCTTCTTCGGACACACCAGGCATAAAGGAAACTTGTAGCGGTCTACAATAGCAAACTTTGAGGAGCTGAAAAAGGTAAAAAAAATTCTTGATCTTTCTGTCCGCATGCATTCGACCTTTTTATACCTTTTCCAATGTGTGTGTGTATATATATATTCTGTCACATAATCCTTTGCAAGAACTGAAATGGATTGGCGTGCCATCAACATAATGTGTTTAGTTAGAAATTCATGGGTTGGATTGGTTCATAGCAGCTGATGAATAAAACAAGAAATTAGAAAAAGAAGATGGTAATAACTACAATATGTTATCAGACAATCTTGTGCGCAGTTCTTATAATGTCAAAATGTCTTTTTGTGCTGTATTTCATCATTAATGATTTGTATGCGGCTCCCAGCAGGAGGTGCTGTTCATTGAGTACTTGCTGTAGTACTAGGCTTTGTAATTTTTAGTTCTACTTTTGCTTAATTAAATTGACAACACTCATTCCATTTTGCTTAATTCTACTTTTGCTTAATTACAACCATATTCTATCCAAATCTTCATCTCTTTACATTTGTGCAAAAATTAGTAAACTTAATATTGTTCTAATATCCCAATCATACTCTTTTGGCAGTAGATGGACAAGGTTTCAGTGGGAGGCTCATAATCAAGCGAGGACATAGCCAATGAGATGACATGTTGGGCTGCTAGGAATTTCTCAAGTGCTGCATAGATGTTAGGAAGTTTGTAAAAAGTTGTCAAATAATGAGTTAATTATACACTCATTTATGATTTTAGCTACTATTTCATGGGTTTGGCAACATATTGAATAATTAATAATAATTAATATATGTGGGTGCAATTGCTTTTGATATGGTTTATTGATTTGCAATGATGATTTATTAAACCAAAATTAAATGTTACTAGCGTTGCAATAAAAGCTATACCTACGAGCCGTGATGCGTGGCAATATGCTGTATGGCAACAGACTTATTTACGTTGCAAATAATACTATTGCCACGACATGACTATTGTTGCAATAACAATTAATCTTCCGCAACAAATAAAATTGCGTGGCAAATTTTACTGTTGCAACGGCACCGAGGTCATGGCAATAATGAATGGTATATCACAACGAATAAAATTACGTGGCAAATGATACTGTTGCAACGGCAACGCGGCTGTGGCAATAATGAACGGTATCTTGCAACGGATAAATTTGCGTGGCAAATGATACTATTGCCATGCCAAGACAAGTGTGGCAATAATGTATACTCTCTCGCAACGATTACATTTGCGTGGCAAATGATTTACTTGCCACGGCACAACGGTTGTGGCAACAACACCTTAAGCAACAAAATCATAGCGTGGCAACAAAAATCTATTGCCACACTATCGCTCGTTGTATTTACCACCTCTCGCTACGAAGACGAACGTGACAAGTGCTCGTATTGCCACGCCAATGAATGTTGCGAAAACGTCCTATTGCAATGCTTGGCAACGTTGCAAGAAAAGCTAACTCTTGCAATGCCAAACTAGCAACGGTTGCAAGTTCTTATTGCAATGTGACTTTTTGCAACCATTGCCAACAAACGCGATTTCATGGTATGAACTACCTTGTGCAACAAAATTGGGCCTATTGCAACGTTATCTCGTCGTTGAGCAAGGGTTAGAAGTTTGTAGTGTTGTATAATTTCTACATAAATATTTGACCTGTTATAACAGCCGTGCTCACGGATACGAGCGATCTAGATTCTTCATGATTAGTGGTAACTGTGGATGGTTGGGAGTTGATATAAACTTGATTATACATTAATATCACTTGGGATTTGAGATTGTTCACTAAAGTAGTGATTTATGATGCTAAAACTTGATCAACTAAAATTGTGAACCACAGTCAAACCGTGTCTAGCCTTTGAGCCTCATAGATCCCTTTGATATACTTGCTAAGCATGGTGAGCTTACACTTGCTTTACATTCAATGAAAATCCCGGATGGGTAATAGATAACGTGTATGAAGAGTTTTCACATGATGTCTAGGACTACTAGGATGATGTCCACTAGTTGGAGTCCCTGTGGCAGTTTGGTTTTAGTTTTCCACTATGTGTAATAATGTTGCCCATGAGCAAAACTATGTATTAACATTATGATGAGATATGTGATGTAATAAGTACTTTACGTTGATATTATTACAATTTGTTAGTATATGTGTGTTTGGACAACCTAGGCACACATATATGAGTACTTGGTTTTGCTATGCAAAATTGGGTGCGACATTCATGGTAACCTAAAGAAGCTAGCTAGGGTGGGTTAGGGTTCCAACAAGGTGGCGGTGAACTCCGACCGCCTGAAGGTCTCGGCGGCGGCAATGGCATGGCGGTGCGCTGCCGCATTCCAGCGAACACACGGCGATAGAGGCTAATCGGTCACCGATGTGAGTTATTAGGGTTAGAGGGGAAGACAAGACTAGAGAGAGAGAGAGAGCGGCGGTGCTTTTGTGAAGCTGGCCGTGGCGAGCCAAGAGCACGGCGGCGCTCCAGTGATGGCGCGGTGGTGGTGAGGCGAAATGGGGCCTTACCAAGTCATGACGTGTGGTAGTAGTGGTTTGGGGAGGTAGAGGTGGAGGTGGCGGAGCTGTTGGCATGAGGAATCGAGCGGTGGAGCTACGACGACGGTGAGTAGGCATGGCGGAGTGATGGCAATGACACGACAGCGCGGTGCTTTGCTTTGCTCTGGCGTGGGCGAGAGAGAGCAGGGTGCGAGTGCGAAATGGGGCGAGTAGTAGAGGCGCATGCCTTTTCTCCCCGCGCTGGCCTGACCAGCCAAGCCGGCGCCGGCGTACGGCCGCCACGCGGTGCGCCTGGCCTGCCCCTGGTCGGCCACTGACGGCGCAGCGTCCGTGGCCATCAGGCCCACCATCAGTGACTGACAACGCAAGTTTATACACCTCTATCTCCTATTCTGTTTGTTATTTGCAAAAACTTCATTAACAAGAATTGTAGAGCTACACGAGATCTACAACTTTGATTTAGAAAGTTTCCTCTAATTCGCCATAGTTTTCAAATTGCAAAGCTTCAAAGTAGGGTACATTGAAACTGAAACTCGGTTCATGACTTAGCAATTTTTTCTAAGTTGAAAATAGTATTTTGTTGATTCTTGTGACCCCTATTTGAGCATGTTCGGTACTAAATTAGCTCTTGACCCAAAAATAAAAGTTGTTACTCTAGTCAAGTACTACAACTTTGCTTAAGGGTGCACTACCATGCAAACATTCTTTGCTATAGTTCCACTTTGGTCAATGTGGTAACATGAAAATAGTAGCTTACACTATAATCATGACTTAGAGGCCAAAATGGTCAAAGTAATGAATACCAAAGTTGTTCCATGTGACATTCTAAACATGATTAAGGTACTCCTAAGGTCCCATAAGCATTTTATACATAGGTCACATGTAAACCCTAGCATATGTAATGCATTTAGTGACAAACACATGTGATATAAGCAATCATAGAGATAAAATTTGAGATGCTCATGCTCATAAATGATCAATGATGCTTGTGCTCATGCAATGCCAATGCCAAATGAATGCTTAACACCTAGGGTGTTATAGCCCCTCCCCCTTATAGAAATCTCGTCCCAAGATTCAAAAGACCTACCATTTTTCACCAAAGGAGGGATAAACCTCACATAAATAATCATCCCTTTCCCACGTAGCATCTTGCTCGCTATGATTATTCCACACCACTTTGTGAAACTTGATCACACGGTTTCGAGTTACTCTATCCTTGTTATCCATAATTTGCACTGGCTTCTCTTCGTAAGCTAGATCCGATTCTAACTTGATATCTCTAACCTCTACTCTTTCTTCTGGAACACACAAACATTTTTTTAATTGGGATACATGAAAAACATTGAAGATAGCCCTCATTTTTGGAGGTAACTGGATCTTGTAGGCTACTCTTACGCTTTTCTCAATGATTGGATATGGACCTACATATCTAGGTGCAAGCTTTCTTTTTACCCCAAACCGTTGTACCTTTTTCATTGGTGACACTTTCAGATATACATAATCACCTACTTCAAATTCAATGGGTCTTCTTCTCTTGTCCGCATAACCTTTTTGCCTTGATTGAGCGGCTTCTATATGTTGTTGAATGATATGCACCTACTCTTTAGCCTCTTTGACAAAATCAATACCATAGTATCTCCTTTCTTTGGGTTCAACCCAATTCAAAGGAGTTCAACATTTACGGCCATACAAAGCTTCAAAAGGAGCCATCTTAATACTCTCTTGATAACTATTGTTGTAGGAAAACTTAGCTAAAGGTAACCATTTTTCCCATGATCCTTTTGAAGAGATGACACAAGTTCTCAACATGTCTTCCAATATTTGAATTACATGTTTAGTTTGCCCGGAGGTCTGAGGGTGATAGGCAAAACTTCTGACTAAGTTGGTGCCTAGCATCTTGTGCAAATGTTCCTAGAAATGAGTAATGAACTGAGGCCCTCTATCAGATATAATGGTTCTTGGCACGCCATGTAGACGTACTATGTGGGATATATACAACTCAGCATACTCATGAGGTCGGTAGTTGGTTCTAACTGAAATGAAATGCATAGACTTAGTTAGGTGATCCACAATCACCCATATGGAATCATAATTATTATGAGTAGGTGGAAGTCTAACAATAAAATCCATGCTTACTTCTTCCCACTTCCAACCTAGAACAGACAGTGGTTGAAGTAGTCCAGCAGGTTTCAAATGAACAGCCTTAACTCAGCAACAATTATCACATTTAGCAACATAAACTGCGATCTCCATCTTCATTTAGGTCCACCAAAAATGGTTCTACAAGTCCTGATACATTTTACTACTACCCAGATGAATGGATAGTTTAGAAGAGTGAGCCTCTCCTAAGATCTGGTTTCTATGTTCCTTTTCCTTCGACACTACCAATCTATCCTTAAACCATAGAACACCGTCCATCATCTATCCTAAAATGCTTAGTCTCTTGCTCTTTCATCTTTCTTTTGATGTGGAACACACCCAGATCGGTCTTCTAAAGCTCGATGATCTTGCTCTCTAGAGAACAACTGATCATAATATTATGTAGCATAGCAGGATGTAACAAATTGAAGCCATCTTCTAACATAGAATTGAAATGAGACTTTCTTCTCAAAGCATCTGCAACAACATTCGCTTTGCCAGAATGATAATGTACCTCTAAATTGTAATCTTCGATCAATTCTAGTCATCTTCTCTGTCTCATATTCAGTTCAGGTTGAGTGAAGATATACTTAAGACTCTTATGATCTATGTATATATGACACACATTGCCAAGCAAATAGTGTCTCCAAATCTTCAATGCATTGACAACCGCTGCTAATTCCAAGTCATGAGTTGGGTAATTGACTTCATGCTTCTTCAGCTGACATGAGGCATAAGCAATGACTCAGCCTTCCTGCATAAGAACACATCCCAAACCGGTACCTGATGCATCACAAAACACATCAAAAGGTTTCTCGATATCAGGTTGTGCCAAAACAGGAGCTGAAGTCAACAAAGTCCATAAAGTGTGAAAAGCAGCTTCACACTTCGGAGTCCATACAAACTTCTCATCTTTCTGAAGTAGTCTTGTCATTGGCTTGGCGATTTTGGAGAAGTCCGGAATGAACCGATGGTTGTATCCTACTAAACTAAGGAAACTCAAAACTTCATGAACTGAAGTTAGGGCCTTCCAATCCATCACTTCTTGTACCTTAGAGGGGTCTACGGAGATCCCATTTTTTGACAGCACATGCCCTAGAAAAGGTACCTTTCGAATCCAAAACTCACACTTGCGAAACTTAGCATACAACTTATGTTCTCTTAGTCTGGTTAGAAGAACTCTTAGGTGCTCTGTGTGATCCTCCTCATTTTCTGAATATATCAGAATGTCATCGATGAACAGAGCCACAAACTTTTCCAGCTTGGGCATGAACACCGAATTCATCAGATACATGAAATATGCAGGAGCATTTGTTAGCCTAAAGGACATGACCAAATACTCATGCAGGCCATACCTAGTGGAGAAAGCAGTTTTAGTTACATCTTCCGACCTGATTTTAATCTGATGGTAACCAGATCTCAAATCGATCATGGAGAACACCTTAGCCCTTGACAACTGATCAAACAAGATATCAATTCGAGGCAAAGGATACTTGTTCTTGACCGTTACGGTGTTAAGTGGTCAGTAGTCCACACACATCCGCAAGGATTTATGTTTCTTCTTCACAAATAGGGCGGGACAACCCCATGGAGATGAGCTAGGTCGAATGAGACCTTTCTCTAAAAGCTCTTACAATTGAACCTTAAGCTCGGCTAGCTCATTTGGTGTCATTCTATACGGCCTCCGAGAGATGGGTGCTGTACTCGACAATAACTCAATCTTAAACTCTACATCCTTGTCAGGTGGAAACCCAAGCAATTCATCTGGAAACACATCCAGAAACTCACATACCACTAGAATATCAAGGAGGGTCATGGTCTGAATAGCACTAGTGAAGTTTTGGAGATCAAAATTTCTAAGAAGTGGCACTAAGAAAGCATCGTTACTCTGTGGTTCTCTCAACATGATGGTTCTAGTTGAAGTGTCAATGAGAACTTCATGGCCACTCATCCATTTCATACCCAAGATTACATCTATCCCCAACCCTTGCAATACTACAAGATCTGAGGTATACTCTCAGTTGCTTATTGAGATGTGCATATCTCTGCATACCTAGTTGGTAGAGATATTATTTTTGGCTGCACTTATGCAATAATCACCCTTATCTACAATAACTACCCTTTGATCATGCTTGGATGCAAATATTTGACTCATAAATGAATGTGAAGCTCTAGAATAAAACAAAACAATTGTGGGGTGTTGGTTCACAAGAAACGTACCTGCAGTAACAACTTCACCTGAAGGGATCTCTTCTAGGGTGGTATAGTACATGTGTCCCTGACGTGCATTTGGATTACCCTGCTTCTAGTTGTTGCTCTTCTTGGGATAGGGGCAATTTCTTGCCCAATGACCAGTCTTGTTGTAGTTGCAGCATGGCATGCCACTAGGTGGAATGCTGGAGCTTCCTTATCCTGTGCTACCCTTTGGTAGGGCAATAAAAAAGGCCTTGCAATACACTTTGTGGATCTGACTGGTCTGTACCTTCTTATGAGGTGGTCTATACTTTGGAGCAGGTGGGTGAAACTAGAATCTCATAGCAATAGGTGCTTTTGACTGAGATGCACCTGCTTCATAAGCTCTCTTATGACTTTTAGATGCTGAATAGATGTTGTTCTGGTTCTCTCGAGTTAAAGCATCGTTAACAAACTCATTGAAAGTGGCACACTTGCTGTTAGCTAGAGTTTTCATCAGCTTCGGACTAAGCCCTCTCTTGAAACTAGCAATCTTCTTTGCATCAGTGTCAACAAACTCTATGGCATACCTTGACAGATTGTTAAAGGCATGCATATACTCAGTTAGGCTCTTGGTACCCTATGTCAGCCTCATGAATTCTGTATGTTTCATGCTCATAAGACCTAGGGGAATATAATGTCCCCTAAATGCAGCCTTAAATTGGTTCTAGGTAATTTGAGCATTCTCAGGCAAAGTGGATCGATGATGACTCCACCAAATGCATGTAGGCCCTTGCAACTGGTGTGATGCGTACTCTGCCTTCAGGTGTTCTGTGACACTTAGAGATGAAACTTCTATTCAATTGTATTCAGCCATTCATCTACATGTAATGGCTCCTCTGCTTCCTTAAAGGTAAGAGGCTTGGTGTCAAAAAAGTCCTTAAAAGTGCTGAACTGGTTCGGTTTAGGTCCTTGGTGTTGGTCCCTTCCTCGTCCATGGCCAGCATTCTATGCAAGACCATGCAACACTTCTCCCATGGAACGTTGGGTCTCCATGAGATGGGCCATCATCTCCGCTAGCGTGGGATGCAGTGGTGGTGGGAGGTCCTCTTTGCCATTGCCACAGGAACCACTACCACCCGCCTCATCTCCACCAGCACCCCTACGAGTGCGCGTCATCTACAGAATTGCAACCGCAAGTAATTATTGATGTTGCCAGAAAAATTATAGAGGAATTATATAAGTATGCAAAACTGAATTTACTGGAGAGAATTTAACATTCATACAATAAAATAGAGGCATGATAATTCATTTCCACAACACAACATCACCAATTATATTACTTAACGATCACGCAATGCATTCCCGTACATGCCAATACTTGCTAGCACACAAATTGGACATTTATGAAGGTTCAACAACAACATAGATTAAACATGCAAGGTTCTGAGATTACATCAAAGGAGTACATCATGAGATCAAAACCTACATTATGAGTTCATTACATAAAGGATCGAAGATAGGGAGCTAGTGCATCTAGCTAGGTACTATAGCTCAACTACTCCTCGGGGTGGTCGCTATCAATGTCGGACACATCAACACCTTGGTCATCCTCAAAAGGCTTGACCTCCTCCTTAGGCTCAGCCTCGGCGTCCACTTCCATGCCATCGTCCTCAGCAATCAATACATTGGGATCTTCTTCCACCGCTGGAGCTGGAGGAAGAATTGGGTTCACTAAGATGTTTAGATGATGAACATCCAGCTAGAAGCTCCTCAATTTGGCGTATGAGTTCCTACTCTCTACGATCAAACTTTGTTGCCTGCCTAGCAGCCTAAAACATAGTCCGGATCCCAGTTGCCTCCCTAGTTTTAGCAAGGCGAATGACCTCATCCCTCTTAGCATAGACGTCCTGTAACTCTGCCCCAGCTACATCCCTTTCTGCAATAGCATTTACCAACTGAACCTAGCGAGCTTCCAAAGTTGTAATAGCATTATCGGCTTCTCGTTGAGCCTCTCTAGCTGCCCTTTGATGCCTATGCACACGCCCTCGTGGCTGGCGTTGCGCGGCCTATGCTCGCTGGAGCTCTAGCATGCAGCTGACATAGTTGTCTTGGCGGGAGTAGAACATCTTCAGGATGGCGAACATAGCGCTCATAGTAGCACTAGAGCTCTCTGCTTGCTCTTCATGGTCTCCCTTGTTGGACCGGTGGTGCACTAGAGCACCCTCATCGGCGGCGATGGTGGACGGTGGAGGCAGCGCGGTGGTACGCCAATGTTCTCCGGCCTTGGTGTGCTCAGGCGAGGTGCGTTATGGCTTCACAGTAACCTAACAAAGCTAGCTAGGTTAGGTTAGGGTTCCAAAGAGGCGGCGGTGAACTCTAACCGCGTGAAGGTCTTGGCGGCGGCAATGGCACGGCGGTGCACTGCCGACGTTCCAGCAAACACATGATGGTAGAGGCTAATTAGTCACCGGCACGAGTTATTAGAGTTAGAGGGGTAGACGAAACTAGAGAGAGAGCGAGCGGAGGTGCTTCTGTGAAGCGAGGTGAGGCGAGCGTGGTGGTGCTCCGGTGATGGCGTGGTGGCGGCGAGGCGAAATGGGGCCTTACCAAGATGCGACATGAGGTAGTAGTGGTTCGGGGAGGTAGAGGTGGAGGTGGTGGTGGAGCTGTTGGTGTGAGGAATCGAGTGGTGGAGCTATGACGGTGGCGAGCGGGCACGATAGAGCGATGGCGATGGCGCAGCGGCATGGTGCTCCGCTTTGCTCTGGCGTGGGCGAGAGAGAGTGGGGTGCGAGAGCGAAATGGGGCGAGCAGTAGAGGCGCACGCCTTTTCTCCCCGCACTGGCCTAACCGGCCGGGCCGGTGCTGGTGTACGGCCGCCACACGACGCGCCTGGCCTGCCCCCGGTCGGCCACTGACGGCGCGGTGTCCGCGGCCATCAGGCCCGCAATCAGTGACTGACAGCGCAAGTTCATCCACCTCTATCTCCTAATCCGTTCGTTATTTGCAAAAACTTCATTAACAAGAATTCTAGAGCTACACGAGATCTACAACTTTGATTTAGAAAGTTTCCTCTAATTCACCATGGTTTTCAAATTGCAAAGCTTCAAAGTAGGGTACATTGAAACTAAAACTCAGTTCATGACAGCAAAATTTTCTAAGTTGAAAATAGTATTTTGTTGATTTTTGTGACCCCTATTTGACCATGTTAGGCACTAAATGAGCTCTTGACCCAAAAATAAAAGTTGTTACTCTAGTCAAGTACTACAACTTTGCTTAAGGGTGCACTGCCATATAAACAATCTATGCTATAGTTCCACTTTGGTCAAAGTGGTAACATGAAAATAGTAGCTTACACAATAATCATGACTTAGAGGCCAAAATGGTCCAAGTCATGAATACCAAAGTTGTTCCATGTGACATTCTAAACATGTTTAAGGTACCCCTAAGGCCCCACAAGCATTTTATACATTGTCACATGTATACCCTAGCATATGTAAAGCATTTAGTGACAAACACATGTGATATAAGCAATCATAGAGATAAAATTTGAGATGCTCATGCTCATGAATGATCAATGATGCTTGTGCTCATGCAATGCCAATGCCAAATGCATGCTTAACACCTAGGGTGTTACAATATGCTTTTCTTAATAATGATTAGGATTCTCCTATGATCATAAGTGATAAACTCTCTTAAAAAGAATCCCTCCGCTTGCTAACTATCTTAGAAAAGCATCATTCTACTTTTGGATACTCACTCCAAGACCTTAAGGGAATTAGCCCTACTCTTTGAACTCATCGCATCCCTATAGATCCTAACTCTATACCTTCTAGGGAGCCCCAATGTAGGCTTAATAATGCGATGAGAGAGGTTGTTAAGAAAGAAGTTTTGAAACTCTTGCATGCTGGGATCATCTATCCCGTGCCACATAGTGAGTGGGTAAGCCCTATTCAAGTTGTGCCTAAAAAGGGAGGCATGACTGTAGTTAAAAATGAAAAGAATGAATTAATCCCTCAAAGAACCATCACTGGATAGCAGATGTGTATAGATTACTAAAAACTTAATAAGGCAACAAAGAAGGATCACTTTTCATTGCCCTTCATTGATGAAATGTTAGAGCGACTGACGAATCACTCTTTTTCTGTTTCCTTGATAGGTATTCAGGTTATCACTAGATATCGATTCATGCAAATGACCAAAGCAAAACCACTTTTACATGTTCATATGGAACTTATGCTTACTGTAGAATGTATTTTATATTATGTAATGCTCTAGCTTCTTTCCAAAGATGCATGATGTCTAAATTATCTGATATAATTGAAGAAATCATGGAAGTTTTCATGGATGACTTTTCTGTTAATGGAAAAACTTTTGATGATTGTCTTGAAAATTTAGACAAGGTTTTGCAAAGATGTGAAGAAAAGCATTTAGTCCTTAATTGGGAAAAACGTCATTTCATTGTTAGAGAAGGAATAGTGCTTGGACACTTGGTGTCCAAACAAGGGATTGAGGTAGACATAGCTAAAATTGAAGTAATTGAATAGTTACCTCCTCCCGTAAATATCAAAGGGATCTATAGTTTTCTTGGTCATGCTGGTTTTTACCGCCACTTTATAAAAGATTTTTCTCATATTGCTAGACCACTTACAAATCTTTTGGCTAAGGATGTTCCCTTTGAATTTGATGATGTGTGCTTGAAATCTTTTAACATTCTTAAGAAAGCACTTATCTCTACACCAATCATACAACCCCCTGATTGGTCACTACCTTTTGAAATTATGTGTGATGCTAGTGATTATGCTGTGGGGGCAGTTTTGGGACAAACTAAAGATAAAAAGCATCATGCAATTGCTTATGCTAGCAAAACTCTAACAGGACCTCAACTTAATTATGCAACAACAGAAAAAGAACTCCTGGCTGTTGTTTTTGCTATTAATAAGTTTAGAACTTACTTAGTAGGGGCTAAGGTGATTGTTTATACTGATCATGCTACTTTAAAATACTTGCTCACTAAGAAAGATGCTAAACCTAGATTAATAAGATGGATTTTGTTACTCCAAGAATTTGATTTAGAAATAAAAGATAAAAAGGGAGTAGAAAATTTTGTTGCCAATAACTTGTCTGGAATGCAGTTTGAGAATTCGCCTCGAGACGACATGCTCTTTAAAGTCACAAAATTCGACCCCTGGTACACAAATATTGTAAATTTTATGGTTGCGGGTTATGTACCACCAGGGGGTAACAAAAGGAAGCTCATCTATGAAAGTCATCTCCACATATGGGATGCACCATACCTCTTTAGAGTCTGCTCTAACGGCCTACTTAGAAGATGTGTACCGACAGAAGAGGGCATTATGGGGCATTCCGTACTCATTCAAAGATTTGGTAGAGTGGATTCTTTTGGCCAACCATGTATGAAGACACGAAGGACATCATCAGGAGATGCGGAGCATGTAAGAGGCATGGGAATATCAATTCAAGAGATGCCATGCCACTCACCAACAACCTCCAGATCAAGCTCTTCGATGGTTGGGGAATTGACTACATGGGACCATTTCCATAGTCAAAAGGCTATGAGTACATCTTGGTGGAAGTTGACTATGCCTCCAAGTGGGTTGAAGCCATGCCATGTAGAGCTGCTGACGCAAAGAACTCCAAGAAGATGTTTGAAGAAATAATATTTCCAAGATTTGGAGTTTTAAGGATGGTGATTAGTGATGGAGGAACTCACTCCACTGACAAGAACTTTCACAATTACTTGCGAAAGCATGGGATCCGCCATAATGTTGCTACTCCGTATTACCCTCAGACAAGTGGCCAAGCAGAAACATCAAATAAACAAATCAAGAACATTTTGCAAAAGACAATCAACGAGATGGGAACTGCATGGAAGGATAGACTACCCGATGCACTATGGGCTTACAGAACGGCCTATAAAACACTACTTGGGATGTCACCATACCAATTGGTCTATGGAAAGACCTACCATCTACCTGTTGGGCTAGAATTCAAAACTCACTGGGCCATCAGGTGATGGAGCATGGACTTTGAAGCCATAGGAACCAAGAGGAAGATGCAACTCTCCTAGTTGGATGAATGGCATGAAAAAGCATATCATAACGCCAAGATATACAAGGAGAGGACAAAGAGATGGCATGACAAGAGGATCAAGAAGAAGGAGTTCGCTCTCAGAGATAAGGTATTACTTTTTAATTCTAGGGTTAAATTATTCGGATATAGAAAACTTTGAAGCAAATGGGAAGGACCATTCAAGGTGATAAACACCTTGTCACATGGAGCGGTAACACTTCAAAATGATGAAGGTACATTATTCAAGGTAAATGGCCACCGTCTCAAGATCTTTCTAGAACCTAAAAAACCACCTGAGGATTTGCATGATTTTCTGATCTTACCAGAAATTACACCACTGCCATCCTCCATAACGAATTATAATGCGAAAATCTACTTTTCGGGATAGATAGAGTTTAGAAACCCACGTAAGAAAAATCACCCCAAGACCCCAACATGTGGGGCGGTCAGCCCCACCTAGAGGCCGCCCGACCCACTGTCAGCCCCTCTCGCATTCCATCAACTATCTCGTGTCTTCTAGATGCTTTCTTGTTAGAATCAGGCAGTTTTTCAATTCATTCGCACATCCTTTCATATGGCACCCTTAGGAATAGATCTTGACCCCTACTACAAGTTGTTCCCCTCTATATAAACAGGCCTCTGCCTGCCTCCATAGCCATCCCATCAAAGTATTCTTCTCCAATAGTAGCAAAGCTCTCCTCCGTTCCAGTTCCCATGGCCGACAAGCAGATCATCCCCTTTGGGACCGACCTCAACAAGCTACCTCCTATAGAAGAGCCTATAGCCATTGTTCCTGTAGGAGAACTTCTCCCTCTAGCCATTGTTCCTCCCAAGCAGTTAGCTAAAGTTCCTCCAAAAATAAGCTATGGACAGTCTTACTTCGCTCAAGTTCGTCAACTTGCGCTCACTCCGCCGCAGGAGCGCCTATTCCTAAAGGACAAGTCACATCAGTTGAAGGGCCCGATGATCCAAGTATAGAAGAACGTCAAGCTCCTTCCCCCGAGACCCAATGAGATGCTGACAAGTGTGAAGACTAACAAGTTCGGGGAGGTCTCATGTGCCAAATACACTACGGCCATGCCCCAAGTAGTTGTTGATGGCGTACGAGCTGCACTAGGGCAGATCAGGATCATTCCGCCAAAGGAGATGACAAAGAGACCTACACCAGCTCCACTAGAGAGGGAAGAGAAGCGTCAGAGGATGACAGTTGCAGCCCTTGAGAAGAGAATTAATCTTCTTACTTAGACCATCACAACCCTCGAAGAGAGGACCAATCTCCTTACTAGGACTATCGAAGTTATGCATAATAGGATGGAATTAGAGCATCTTCAGCGGAAGAATTAAAAAAGCGAAATCTCTATCCTTTCCCGCTGTGTTGGGAATAAAGGGCAAAACTGGGTAATAGATCGATTAATAAGGCACAAGTGTTAGGTTAAGTGTTATCGTGTGTTTAGATTTATCGCTTAGCTTAGATGGTTAAAAGATTGTGTTAGCTAGTTAAAGTTTGTGCTTAGTTTGTGCTTGTGTAATAAAGTGCCTTATTGAAATTAATGGAGTCATATTATTATCTGCTCTCTATTTCTTTTGGATATGTATTTGTCTCCACATGTTGTGCAGAAAAGGTATATAGGAAAACAAGTCTGGGGAGACACACCATGACAACAAGACGAGATCCTATCGCAAAAATCACAAAATTTGAAAAGTAATGAGTCAACAACCATGTACAATGAAGTGGGCCCTGAGCAGATCCTAGAGTGGGCTGCCCGGCCTCCTCTATGGGCTGCCTAGCCCATCACTGCGCTACCTTGCCTTGAGCTTTGTCCAAGGTCAGGTTTGCGACCCACACACTCTATTTTCACATGTTTTGCTTTCCATTTCGAAAACATGAGGAAAGATTATTTCAGTCATGACTTAAGGATAGACTCACATAATAATTTTCCTAGAAGTCATGCTACTATTGGGAACTTATTATTAGGGATCCCATGTTACCTAAGTTGTTGTGGAATGAGATATAGTAGAATAATGAGAACTTGATTCTTGATGTCTTGTTATTGGAGAATTTTATTTCAAAAACTAAAATGAATATCTATACCTCTCCTTTGTGATAAGCAATGTCCTACCAGAGCCAAATATGATAGACTAGGAAACCTTCTACATACACTACTTGTCATGGTGTTGAGTTTGGTCAAACCTTGTGACCCTTGTTGAGAAACTTATCATGCTCTTAAGATCAAGATCATGTACACTCCACATATACCTGTTGCTCCTACACTGGGAGTACACAACAATATGTTTTCCATCCACCAAAAAATGTTCTACTCCTACACTGGGAATAGACACAAAAAATATGATTGTTAGGATAAATGCTCCAAGTTCTTGTCAAAATCTCTCTTGAAAGTTTCAATTACAGAAAAAGAGGCATGGGGCTATGCAAAAGTTATTCATGAAAGAAAAAAAGAAATGAAAAAATGGACAAGTGTCCAAGATATCTAAAATAATGGGTACTCAGATGCTCGCCTGAAAAAAGGGAGATAAATAAGATAGCCCATGTTTTCTTGCAAAAGTGTCTCAAAGTTTTAATCAAGAGAGACATGTTTCAAGGAGCATAGTAGAATTAGGTTAGCCACCATATACATATTCCACACACATGCACATCTTGATCTAAGAGTATGACATTTTTCTCCTTGGATGCTTGTTTTGATTTTACAATATATGCAATGCAAGTATGTTCTTACATTTATCCCTACCTGAGCTCCACAAAGCTTTTAGAAGTAGGCAAAAAGAAGGCAAAGTCATTAATGCCTTGGTGAGGATCCAAACATACTACATATTGAGTGATTTGAGAGTACCACAAAAGGAGAAGGTAAGCTATGTTTTGTTTTCAAAAATCTTAAAATGTTTCTCCAATTGATTTGACTGAAGGAAGATTGTGATCTGTTTCAAGCTGTTCCATTTTCAACCGCCCAAAGTTTTCTGGTAGACACTTTGAATCCCACAGTGCATGTATAACTAGAAAAGGTTTTATGTTGATGCCTTGTCTTAAGGTTATGTCTTGAGTAATCCACCCTTTTATCGAGGACGAGTAAAAGCCTAAGTGTGGGGGAGTTTGTTGATGGTAGTTAACATTCATCATAAACCATTAATGTAACTTCCATAAATGGCTAAAATAGATCACCAACATAGACTTAGGGGTTTAAACTAATAAATTCCATGAGTTTTGGTGAATCTGTGTTTCCAACATGATTTAATTAGAAAACCGTCAAGGGGGACCTATTCATCAAAGGAAATCACGGAATTCCACGGCGGGATCAACGTGGGAAGGTTCTAGAAGACTCCAGGAGGCTCTCCACCAAAGCGGGGCTCGACCCACTGACATGTGGGGCTGGCCGGCCCCACCTAGAGGCTGCCCAACCCCTGTGGGCCCCACCTATCATCCTCTTTGTTATGTCGGTTCTCCACCGCCTCCTAGGATGCATCTCAGCCATTTATTCAAGTCGGTTTCAGACGGCCGAACCTTGTGTGATCCTGTGAAGTATAAAATTTCTAAATAAAAATAATCCTTGATGCATGGTTCTTGCAAGTTCAACAAATCTTATCAAATACACGAAAATAAGATGAGTTGGGTTCAACTCAGGTCAAAGCCACTCATGACTACTACTACTACTGATACAAATGTTGTGACCGAGTGCACTCTATATTGTATAGTGTCCGACGAGATCAAATGTGCTGTATTCGGACATTCTTGCTAGCACAGTAAAATATGAGAGTGAAGCGAATGCGGCATGAGTAGGAAAGTTGGACACAAAAAGTGAATCAAGAAAAGGAGCTTTTGACACACTTGAGACTTGAATGCCTGGTGCAGTTGTGATAGGTCTTTTCGGTACTTATTTGATTCCAATACAAGCAATCACAACAGTCGAGGGGCAGACTGAAGGCATGTCCGGATCGGTCAGATTTATAATGCTCGGACCATCATAGGGACTCTAGGGCAAGGCAAGATAAAGATTTTGTTCCAACCGGTGTGCTTTGCCTCGGGTACCATCACGCTCCCACAGGAATCGCAACATATCTTACAATAGAAGGCATGTTCGACCGGAGATGTAGGTGCATTGATATTCTCGACCGTACACTGATCAAAATAGAGCATGTCTCCTCCATTTACGCTGATGAGACGGCATGAGCCTTGGCGCTGGTTTTTACTACATGTTAACTCCTACACTAATGCCCCATTAGTGTGTGTACTCGTGTTTGTTACAACACCAGTAGAAAAAGAAAGCCCCCATGAGAGGAGAACAAGAACATAGATATATCATTAAGGATTCCTTAAGATTGTCAAGTTCCCTAGTTGGCGCAGCGGGGCTGCAAGATGACATGTCCGGACCGAGCTAGTTCGACCTGGAGTGCCCATTTTTTGTTTGCTGAATCTAATTTGCTAGGGTTGCATTGGGAATGAACTTGTCCCTCTATCTGGCTATGTCGATCTTTGTGCACGCAAAAGCTACCGGCTGTGATTTCTCGGGCCATCGGAGGTCTTCAAAAACTCGAGCTTTGCCTGGACGACGAGCAGAGCCTGGCCCAGTGGAAGGTGGAGGTGTTCCCCGATGTCACTAATGGTGGCCACTTGTACCTCCACCGGGGATGGAGTCACTTCGCCTGCGCCCTCGACCTCCATGATGGGTACTCTCTTGTTTTGTGGTATGATGGCCGGTCATAGATTAACGTCAAGGTCTTCAACATTACCAACTGCCACAAGCAGTACCCGCACGACTCCGAGGTCGATGGTAGTTGTCGCTCCCTACCTATCGCGGAGCCAAGGAGTTTTGCAGTGATCCTAAAGAAGTACCACCTCAAAGCAAAGTATCTGGTGAGCACTTGCGCGAGATGCAGAACGTACCGACAATGTCGCAAGTTACCATTGTCCTCTTTGTCATTAATCTTTTTTTGTGCGAGGCGAAGAATGTGCTAGTGGACTTTGAGTGAGCGCACAACAACAAGCAGCGGGACATCATTGAGCTGTAGATGGCTGGGCAGTCCTAGTTCATGGGCTTGGAGAGGACCTTTAGGAATAAAGTCTTGCTAGTGTCATTCAAGTACGGGTGGGGCTACTTCTGCGCTAACAACAACCTTAATGTCGGCGACACCTGCTTCTTCAGCATGATCCGTGAGGCCACCTGCAGCAATCATGACAATGAGGAACGGGAGGAGCTAGAGGATGATGAAGCTAAGCTCAAGGTGGAGGTGCACAAGACAAACGGGGGATGGAGGCGGTGAACTTGATGCAAGAGTTGACATGATCTGTATTTTGTTGTTTCCTCAAAACTATTATGCAGCCTATCAAGATTTCTAAGTATGAGACAGTCTTAGGCCCTGTTTGGATAGACTACGACTAGTTGGCTATGGCTAAAAAATAGCCAACTAAAAATTAGCCAGTTAGTTGTTTTATTACTCCATACCTATTTGTATCCTGCACTAATTGTTGGGTCATATGGACTAGTTGGATGGCCCCTAATAGTTGCCATCACTGTATTTCGTTGTTCATTGACTCGTAGTGATCCAGATCGTCTATATTTCATAGGGTCAGACTGTCTTAGGCTCTAGAAAATTTCAACATCTATATGCCCATGTCCTCCGATCAGAAAGGACGAACACCATTAATATACTACAAATCAGAAAGAGAACCAGAAAGAGATCTACAATTAAAAGCAACCAACAGGGGCTAGACAGAGTTTAACCCACCTAATACAAAGTTCAACAAAAGTTAACGCAGACATAGAGATTGCGTGGGTTAAACTCTGTTGAGCATGGTGTAGATCAGGTCCTTTAGTCATTTGGTAGCGGTTTTCTAGCCCATGTTGGTTGGTTTTGCCTGCTGGGTTCTTTTTGGTTCTCTTTCTGATCTGTAGTATGGTAAACATGCATAACAGAATTCATCCAATCAAGTCTCCCATCGATCTAATGCCTAATGGAGGAGTCACATAGCTATTTGAAGTTTACTGTACACATAAGAAAGTCCGAGCATTGTAAATCTAACCGAGCCAAACACATCTCACATTATACAGGGAAACCTGTTTTGTACTAGTACTTTTGTTGAATCCCTAAGGCCTTGTTTGGATATGCATGTATTCATATCAATCCATATGTGTTGAAGTGGATTCAAATGGAATTAAACTAAGTTCCATTCCATTCCACTCTAACACATGTGGATTGAAGTGGATACACATGCATCCAAACAAGGCCTAAAGGAAACAAATATAATTGAAACAAAACAATAGAAAAGCAAAAGCAACATGAAATCAAAAGCTACAGAATACACTATATTTGAGGACAAATTTCAAATGCTAGAATACACTACATTTCAGGAGGGAGGGATTAATTCACTCTCGCACGTAAAGAGTGAATTACCAGTCTCTTATTTCAAATTTCCATTCAAAAAAATTGATTTCTTGGTGAAGCCTACAGTCCTCGCTGCAATACAGAGCCCTAAGTTCCCATTCATCTACAATATTGCCGTAGATGCCACCGGCGCACGAAAGATCACCACGCACCTATGCCGACGGCGGCAACGACAACATGCCCCACGTCGATTGGTAGATCATCTTGATGGCCGGGCAGTGGTACATCACACACCCGTTGTTGCTTAGCCACCTACTCATTGGTCCACTGTCACCCGCCACCACCGCTCGTGATCCTTCCTTGCCCTCAACCCATCTCATGTACCGCCTCATAGTGTCATCGTCGCCGACAGCGCCATTGTGCCTATAAAGCAATAGGGTGACCAGATAAGTCGCTAGATTGTGCCCATCATCGGCGTCATGGGCGAGATCGTCAAGGCATCGCCGAGGGCTGTGGTTTTCCATGAATAAGGTTCATATCCCGGTGAAGAAGCAAGCCTCTGGGTTGCTAAGTTGGGTCAGGCTAGCAAGGAGGGATTCATAGTTGATGGGGTCATCCCACGTCATCCTGCATCTGAACCGAACTAGTGACAAACGCCAACTGACGGCAGGGTCACCGCAGATGCGGCGCATGGATGAGCATGTCACCCATAGGCTATGGAGGTCATCCATGGGCCGATCCGAGGTCATAGTGAGGTGGCTGACGATCTCAATTTGCATGTCGGTAGGGAGCGCCGTCAGCAACATGATTATCGGCGTGGATGGAGCTATGGCATGTGGACAACGATGAGTCAGAGGGCTAGAGAGGCGGGGGAGGCGGTTGAGCGGGGGTTATAGTAGTTCTTAAATACACTCTGTGAACTGGCATGGGAACTCGCAACAACGACATGGTTCAGATTACCAGGTGGGCAGGCAACTGGGTGGATTGAATGTACACTGTTTCCAAACCCAGTAGTCAAATCGTGAAACAGGGGACGCCAACTGGCTGGAACAGGCTTCTGACGTGACCACACGACGTTCATCACTACTAATATCCGAGTAGTGAATATTTTAGGTGGGTCGGACCTTTTGTCATGGCAACAGCTAGCTAGAGATGGCTACATGGTTTCATAGGTTCTGCTCATCTGCACTCCCTTGGCTGTGTTTGAAGTTGTCGCTTTAGGAATCAAACTACCTTCTACTTCATGCATGTAGCCACACAGACGATGCAGCTCCTATTTGTAGCACAGCCGATCAGGCAAAAGTTCTACTCATAGTTCAGTATAAGAGTTACATTTCCGACCCATTCAAATTTACGCTGCTTAGACTATCAGGTGAGCATACGGTTTACAAGAATAGGTAAACATCATTTCGTCGAATATACTACAGGGACGTGGTCGGGGGAAAAGTTGTGATCATTTGTTGTAGAGTACACATCCGTGGTATGGTAACTAGTTGCCATCTATAAGCATTATTTTGGTTAGAATAAATGTCAATTGAGATCCTCAAACCTACATGGAACACAATAATAAGTTCATACAAATAGTACGGTTTGATATGAAGCACATTACCTTTATCGAGATCCTCAAACCAACATCGAACGCCATTGGGAAAATGCAAACAGGTGAGGGAAGGAGGGAGATAGAAGGTAGGCGATTGATGCAATGCCATTTGATGAGGGAAGGGGGATGCTCCTTTCATATAGACCTTGCACGGTTGACGAGAGTGAAGCAAATGCGGTAGAAAAGCTGGACATAAGAAGTGAATCGAGAAAAAGATCTTTTGTCCACCATGACACGCTTGACAATTGAATGCTTGGTACGGTTGTCATAGGTCTTTAATGTACTTATTTCACTTCAATCCAAGCAGTCACAATAGTCGAGGGGCACATGATTGCTATGACACTTTATACTGTCCTACGAGATCAAATACATAGCGAGCGGACTTTCTTGCATTCATAGTAAAAGTCAACAGCTAAGGCTCATCCATTCTGCATTAGATCAAGGTGATACTTGTTCAGATGAACTCCTTGCTGCATGGTTCTTCCAAGTTCAACATATTTTATCAAAAAAATTTCAACATCTATACAGGCAAAAGCAACCAACAGGGGCTAGAAACCAGAAAGAAATCTATAGGCAAAAGCAACCAATAGGGGCAAGAAACCAGATACCAAATGTCCAAAAGACCTAAGCTACACCACGCTTGTCGGGTATAAATATTAGGGATACACGGAGGAAGGAAGTTAATGGCCACGAATGTTAATTCACCCGGATAGTCCAAGATGTATTTAAGGTCTCGCCCGACCTCGAGGGCGTGGGCTCTGTCTCGCCCGACTCTGAGGGCATGGGCTAGATCTCGCCAGACCCCTCGGGCGCGAGCTCTGTCTCACCCGAAACTGAGGGCATGGGCTCCATCATTCTAGACCCCTACGACGGACCATACCTTGGGGCTCACATCACCAATAGTGTTGGGCTTGCCAGTGCTGTGCTGCCTAATCCCCGTATGGCTTCTGATAGGAGTACCTGTTGACCAGGCCGCCCGTCGGAACAGAGTGGAGCACCGTGACTGGCTGACGACGCCTGCGTATGGCCCCAGTGACGAACAAGGCTACGACATTGAGCCATCACCATCATCATCTATAGGACCGGTGGGACCCGCCTAAAGGAGATGAAGGACGTCGCGACCTTGGAGGCCTTCTTCTCCCTCGCTTTTCTCCTTTTCTCTCTCTTTCTCTCTCTGTAACATGTGCCTTCCCCTTCACCTATAAAAGGGGAAGCAGGATGCCCCATGAAAGGCATGTGCACACGAGAGGCACGAGCACATGGCTGAACGAGCTCAACAAGACTCAACTCCGTTTGATGTTTTCACTAGAGACTTCGGACCTTCTCCCTCTCTCCCCTATTTGTAACCCCTACTACAAACTAGTGCTGGTAACACGAGCAGCAGCAGACTAGACATAGGGATGTTCCACCCAAACTAGTATAAATCCTTGTGTCATCCGAGCACACCAAACGGGTCAGACGCGTAGATACAAATTTACTAACCGGTGATCCAAAACACCAACAGTGGCATGCTAGGTAGGGGATTTTTCTGTGTCTCGATGTCCACATCAAGCCTCGAATGGCTAGTCACAGCGTCAGCTGGGTCCTGGGTGTGCACGTGCACTTTGGGATCCTAGACTTCATCGTCACGACAGAGGGAGAGTTGGCGTAGGCCCCGCCGCCGTCCAGCCTCTCCACTATGCCGGCCTCGATGCGATCGTCGAGGCGCTTGAGGAGTTGCAGCTACATGCATCGAAGGCCCGTGCCCCCAGGAGTGACCAGCTCCTCGGCTTCGATTATGAGAGGCTAGAGCACCAGCTCGATGCCTTCCTGGGACCCCAACCATCTCGAGAGGACCTGCGCTGCCTCACCTTCTCACTCACCAATGTCATGACATGGCTCACCGGAGGGGAACCACCCACCCCAGAACAGCTCACCCAAGGTGTCCCAGCAGTGTTCCCGTTTGGTCTGCGCAATACTGCAGGGACCGTTGGCCACCTCATGGCGCAGCGCATGCACCCATCCCCTACGAATGACAAGTTCATGGGGATGACCGAATACGTCGTGAAATCTTTCCATGACCTTATCACGGGATATTCAGAGTCGCTCTCTCACTCTGACTCCAATAGGGGTAGCCATCACCCCTCACAAGAATGTTTTATGGCAGATACCCCTAAGGGACATGTCGAAAGTGTCCATGAGGGAGGGGCTACCCCACCAAATGACCTCAACGACGAGGTCGAGGAAGATGCAGGGGCCCTTCCTTGCACGCGGGTGGAACAGCTAAGGGCGTGGCACCAGGAGCTCAAGGATGCACGACTCCAACTTGAGTAGGAGCGTGTAGAGCTTGAGCGAGAGATCGAGCGCTATAGAGACAGTGGGCATGTGTGTGCCATGGCCCATGATGTGAATCAGAGGATCATCAAAGATGATGGAGCCCTCCCATAGTTCGCCCGGGCAAGCCAGAACATCACGACCGGCTGATGACACCTGCGTATGGCGCCAGTGACTAACAGGGCTATGACGTGGACCTATCCCCGTCATCATCTATAGGACCAGCAGGACCCACATAAAGGAGATGAAGGACACCGCAACCCTAGAGGCCTTCTTCTCCCTCGCTTTTCTCCTTTTCTCTCTTTCTTTCTCTCTCTGTAACCTGCGCCTTCCCCTTCACCTATAAAAGGGGAAGCAAGATGCCCCATGAAAGGCATGAGCACACGAGAGACACGAGCACATGGCTGAATGAGCACAACAAGACTCAACTCTGTTCGATCTTTTCATCAAAGACTTGGGACCTTCTCCCTCTCTCGTCCATTTGTAACCCCTACTATGAACTAGTGCCCGTAACACGAGCAGCAGCAAACTAGACGTAGGGACATTCTGCCCAAACCAGTATAAGTCCTTGTGTCCTCCAAGCACACCATTCGGGCCAGACACGTAGATACAAATTTACTAGCCGGTGATCTGAAACACCGACAATGCTCAACAACATTTAACCGAACTAATACAAAGTTCAACAAAAGATAACACAAACATGCATTTAAATAATTAAGACTCCACATACGGTCATCGCACAGACCAAACATAGTCATGACTTGTACTACTAATACATCCCATAGATCAAGGGTCGAGGTGGGCGTGCAAGATCCCATCCATGTTCACCTTCACTAAGATGGTGTTGGCGGCTGGCTCGACGCTCACAAACAAATCATCCATGAAATCTTGATTATCCGGTACCGATGGAAAAGCTTGGTGCACCACCAGGACTTTCACCTCTGCACCAAACTAAAGCTGGGCAGCGTTCAACACCATGGCAACCCCTTGACGAACGGCTTTGGACACCATAGCCCAAAGGGGACCGACAGGGCTTGGAGGCGCTCCTCTACAGCGACCGGATTGTCCGCAGCCTGTACAAGGAAGGCGGCATCACAGGCGGCAGCAGCATTGACAAGCAAGTTTGGACCTTCGCCTTAGAGGCCGCCTTCTCACCTTGAGCCTGGGTGGCTTCTTGTTGGGCGACGCCTAGTGCGCCGCGCGCGGCCTTGAGGTAAGACTGGCCCCTGAGTACAATTATGTCGCCTTGAGGTAAGACTCCTTTAACTTAAAGTATGCTCCGTCATCTAACGATGCATCACCAGAAGACTATTTGGGGTCAGATGAGATCGGCGACGACGTGCGGCGACATTCCATCTCTTTGCACAATGCAAGCCAAGTTCAAGCCCATAGGATAAGGGGGAGAGCGATCTGATTGAGAAGGCAAACGACTCACCGGACTATCTAGATCATTAGGGGATGGAGTCATCGCCGGTGGCTGCCCCCACTGGGGGATGGCTCCCAGGGCCACTTTTTGAGCATGACCATGGACGAAGAACCCGACTCTAGGGCCAGTGATCCTCAGGATGCCGTCATGCCCATGTCCACCTATTGAGAAAAGTAGGCAATTTCCAAATACTAATTAAATTAAGCAGCGTGAACACAAATACTAGCGTGAGCATTGCTTGCATACTCTAGTTAATTTAATGAAGAGAAACAACATGAACAACAGTACATGAAAAAAATCACCTCATTAGGAGGAATTGGCAGCGGGTGTGAGTTCGCGCCAATGAGAGGTCCGTTTGTAGGCAGAGGATGGTAGGCGCTAAAGGCCTCTAGGGACTTCCCCTGCCACAATCCGGTGTGTACTCTCCCATAACCTTCATCACATGTTGGTCTAGGTCATACTCACGGATTGTGACCCACGACTCAATTGTAGGGTCCATCAGGCCTCGGAACTCCCATTGGGGGTTGTCTCATCTTCAAGGGTAGGACCCAATGGCCGATGAAGGTACGGATCACACTCGTCCCCATCAGGCCTTGGACCTTTAGGTCCTCGATCGCATCCAACAAGTAGGGCACACCCTGCGTGTCCTCCTAGGGTGGTAGTTCCTCCCACGACTCTAGAAGGTCACCACGCAGACAGTTAGGAGAATAAGACGGCAGCGGTGGGCTCTCATTGGGGACGTAGAGCCACCACTTTTGCCACCCCAAGTCCGTGGAAGGGTAGCAGTCAAGGATTAGGTACCTGTCCTCCATTCTAGGATGAAGTTGGGTCAAGGCAGCCCCCATCCGAGGAAGATGGACCCCTAGACACTGAGCGAACAACCTAGAATAAAGACCACCATAGCTCATAGTGGGTAGAGACTTCTAAGAACCCTCACATAGCATGATGAAGATGGAGAGGTGGAGGATCCCCTGTGGGGTCAAGTCATGGAGGCAGAGCCCGTAGAAGTAAAGCAACCACCGAAGTAAGGGGTGCGCCGGCACCCCGAACCCAAAAGAGTGGAAATGGGCGAAAGAGACAACCTCATTCTCCTTTGACCTTGTCTCCACTTTAGTTCTCAGTGGAACTCTCCACCCGATCGTGTCGACAGCCTCGGGGATCACCGCCTTCAGTAGCAGCTCATTGAACGCCTTGCGATCGATGGACGACTTCGTCCACTGCATGGTAATGGTCATCACAGGAGGCGTCGGTGGCGCAAAGAGCATAGTAGGGTGGAGGGCAAAAGCTTTGGGATGTAAGGAGGAGATCTAGGGAGGGAAGGTAGATGATCGCAGAAGGTAGCAGATCACTTTCCCTCTCGCGCCCTTGTGTCTTCTATAGATTGGGGACCGTGGAACCACCCCATGACCACTGACACATTTGCATGGGTGGGCAGTTCAGCTTTGCCCCATCACATCAATTTAATGGGCCGCGAGATGACGTCCTAGCTGGAACTACCTGCTGACGCCACCCACGTGCACGCTCCTACGTGGGTATTAATGGTAGTTAACAACCATTATAAACTGTCAATAAAACTTGCATAACGGCACAATTGAGATCACCAACAAAAGGTCTAGGGGTTTAAACTAATAAATTCCATGAGTTTTGGTGAATCTGTGATTTTTGCAGGGTTTATCCAAAAAACCGTCAAGGTGGACCTATATGATAGATTTAATTGCGCTTATCCACCGTGAAACTAGATAGTAGAAGGCTCTAGAAGACTCAAGAGGACTCCACACCAAAGCGAGAGCCGAGACACCACCAGGTGGGGCCGGCCGTCCCCACCTAGAGGCTGCCCAGCCCCCCAGGGTCCCACCTGTCAGCCTCCTCACAATGTCGGTTCTCCACCGCCTCCTAGGTTGGATCTATGCTGTTTCTTAAGTCAGTTTGATCCAAGGGCTCACGTTGGATGCTCCGGCCTATATATATCAGCCCTTGCCCCCTAAAGGCATCAAGTTAGTTGAGCAGACAGAAACCCTAATCATCCTCAGAGCTCCACCATATTCTAGGGCATAGCTAGTTAGGCTAGGTCTAGAGGGAGGCAAGCAAGCTTCGCTTGGATTCCCGATCGTGTCAAGAGCGTAGTTTGGCATAATCTTTGTACCCCCTCTCTCTTTTGTATCTCCATTATTTTCATATGCTTGCTACAATTGTTATGACAATATTAGTATTCACCTTGTTGGTGCAGAAAGTGACCAACATGTAAATATTTGTAGTTTTGCCATACATGGTGATCGGATGTGCCCTAGCACTCAATAATAGAGGGTTTATACTGGTTCAGGCAACGTGCCCTACGTCTAGTTTGAGTCAGTCGGTGACTTTATTCCTGAGCCTAGGTGCTCGAAGTTTGTAGTGGGATTACAAACGAGAAGGAGAAAGATGGGGGGTACAAGAGGTCTGATCGGACTCTGGTCTGAGGGGTCGAGAGTGATGGGAGCTCCGCTATGTGCTAAGTGTTCGAGCGTGTGCTCATGGTTTGAACCTGGTGGTTCTGTTGTTGTGTCCTAGTGAACTTGATCAATCTATCTACTGGGAGAGAGCACATCCCCTTTTATAGATGAAGGAGATGGCCTTACAAGCAAGAGGGAGAGAGTACGTATGCTACTAAGTCTTGTTGCCCACGTCGGCGAGTACAAGATGATGGTAGGCGCCCACAATACTATTTAATGTCAGATGCACGTGGGAGGTTGCGATGTCTTCTTCTGGTATGGCAGACGTCGGTGCCTACCATACTGTTGATGCTGAGAGGCATGTAGAGGGTTTTACCATATTTGCCTGGTACGGTAAATGCTGGCACCCACAACACTGTTGATGCCCAGAGGCATGTGGGGGGGAGCCTTACCGTGTTTGTCTAGTATGGGAGTTGATGGCGCCCACAATACTATAAGGAAAATGTTAGCGCCTACAACACTGCTTGGGTTCTGTCATGCTAGGGAGGTCACAGGGTACTGTCCTGCAGGTGTACAGGGTATGTTCCTCGGTATTGCAGTTGACTTGAGTGCCCTGCCTTATTTTCTCCATCTATTTCTTGGTCCTTACTGAGCGAGCGTCCTCGGTCGGTTGGTCCCAGTCGGCTCTAATGGTGCCAGTTGGAGAAGAGCAGTGAGCAGGGGTTTGGCGCGTCCCCAGTGTGGAGACACGAGTCAGAGTCAGAAGTGGTGTTTGGCCAGACCTTCCGGTCAGAGAGGCCATCCGGAGGCGGGCCGGAGTTGGATCGAGGCCTTCCGGTCGGAGAGGCAGGCCAGAGTCAGAAGCGGGTGCCATTCCTCCTCGACCAGGCCTTCTGGTCAGAGACCTAGATCGTCCTTCTGGTCTGTCTTTTAGGTATTTGGACCAGCCCATGAGTTGCGCGTCGTTCGCAACGTCATCTGCTTGGTTGAGCCTTTGTTGGGAAGCCGGTCCATGAGGGACCCCGAGTTTATGAAGCCGATAGGAGCCCCTGAGCCCCTGGGTGATTCAGGTAGAATCTTCTGGGGGGTTTTTGTCTTGACGGCGGGTGCGCGCGAGCGCACCCGCGGGTGTAGCCCCTAGGGCAATTTAGGTAGAATCGTTAGGGGGGTTTTTCGTGTTGCCAGCGGGAGTTTCATTTCGTCAGCGGGTGCGCACGAGCCCACCCACGGGTGTAGCCCCTGAGCCCTCGGGTGATTCGGGCAGAATCGCCTGGGGGTTTTTGTCAGCGGTTAGTTTAGGGATCAGGCGAGATGGAGTTATCGCGGATCCTGGTGTCGGGTGCAGCCGAGGGATCAGGCGAGGCAGACATGCGGACCCATCGTGTGCAGCCGAGGTGGTTTTTAGGGATCAGAGTTGTCACGAATCTTGGCGTCAGGTGCAGCTGAGGGATCGGGCGAGGTGGACTCGCAGACCTGTCGTGTGCAGCCGAGGCAGTTTTTGGGGATCAGAGTTGTCGTGGATCCTACGTTGGGTGCAGCCGAGGGATCGGACGAGGCAGACTCCTAGACCCATCATGTGCAGTCGAGGCTATTTTTAGGGATCGGAGTTATCGCAGATCCTAGCATCGGGTGCAGCCGAGGGATCGGGCATGGCGGACTCATGGACTCATCGTGTGCAGCCGAGGTAATTTTTAGGGATCGGAGTTATCGCGGATCCTGGCATCGGGTGTAGCTGAGGGATCAGGCGAGGCAGACTCGCGGACCCATCGTGTGCAGCCGAGGCAGTTTTAGGGATCGGAGTTGCCGTGGATCCTGGCATCAGGTGCAGCCGAGGGATTAGGCGAGGTGGACTCACGGACCCGTCGTGTGCAGTCAAGGCAGTTTTAAATGTCTTGAGCCCCTGAGCCCTGTTGGGCTTGGTAGGGGTCGGTTGAGTTTTATGTGTTACCCCGTCCGTGGTTTCTTACAACCAGAGGGGCTGAGCTAATGTCGCTTGTCCGATGGCTCGGGCTCGAGTGACGCTGCTCTGATGACCTCGCTAACGGGTATGATCGAGTGAAATCTGGGTCCGTCGTTTGTGACGGGGTTGGCATAGCCCTCTTATGACATTCCAATGCTCCTTAACCTACAACCCGAGATGTCTAGGTCGTTCCGAAGACCAACCTAGGTGGCCTGCTGGCCTCCTCCCGATGGAGATTCTGTGGGTTTGGTAGAGGTTTAGGATCGAACAAGATAGTTGAGATGACCCTGTCTGCTTTGGAGTAGACTAGGTGAGGGCCGCTCGGGGCTCATCTGTGTTTTCTCCCCAGGCTCCGTTTGATGTGAGGCAGCCTCAAGCCCTTCGTGGGCCAGCCTACGAACCCTGGTCAATCATTACTCACGTTGAATGTGGCAACTGCCGGTTTGTGACGCAACATAGAGCGTTGTGATGCGTTTAACCACATATGCGATGCCTTAGCACCCGAGCCACCGGGCTATTCAGGTAGAATCATTTGGGGGCACGGGCGTATGAAATTAATGCTATATCTATGTATGAATGATTATATAAAGAAACAGTGGGGTTGTGTCGACACGGAATTTCGTCCCATGCCGAGGGCACACGAGAAAGCTAGAAGGGTTCGCTCGATGGAGCTGGAGATCTGCCTAGCTTCAGCGTAGGGATGGTCGATCCTGCGCAATCCTCCTGAGACGTGCCAGTCAATTTGACCTTGCAATTGACAAGGAGAGAAAGTTTATCAGTAATTAAGGGCGGAACATGCCAGTGTTGCTAGACAGTCCCGAATCTACGGCTCTGAGAGCCGATATGAAAGGAGATCGACTAAATAGTCGATTCTAACATATTCATAAGAATAAATTGGTTAAAGCTCATGGGGTTGTGTAAGAAGAATCAGTTATCGTTCAGGATGAATATAATTCTTTAAACAAATATTGGTCAATGGCAATAAGATATTAACAATAATTAGTTTATACTGAGCCAATGACTGCAAGTAACCAAACCCCTTTTTATAAAAGAAACAGTTCATCACCATTTAACCATTTAATAGAGGTAACTCTAATGAACATATTAGATCTCATCTATCGCTATGACCAGTGGGGCATGAGGCAGAATCATGCAGGCCGTAGAAACAACAATAGACTCGATGACCCTAACTTATTACTAATATCAGTGGGGCATGAGGCAGAATCATGCAGGTCATAATACAATAATAAGATCATGGGGCTGACACATCTTTCAACCTATCGCTACTTGAACGATCTCGTGATGTGAACTGTTCGTAAAAGCGCTCGATATCGGCTAAAACAACCGATTTAGGCATAGCGCACAGTTAAGGTCATGTCTTCTGAGGAACAGATCTACCAAATAATGATCCCCACTCCATGGTGCTAACAGTGGGGTGTGAGGCAGAATCACACAGGCCGTGATAACGGGCCATGGAACAGTTTTTGCTAGCCAATAGATCTACTCAAGATCAAACATGCCTTAACCGCACGCTATGCACGATCAAGATTGATGTAAAATAGCTAATAAAACATAACTCATTGTTTAAAGTGTAGATTGGATCAGTTTAGATTAACAAACGATGGGTTAAAAAAGATATAAGGCCGATCTAGATCAATCCCAATCGGACGAAGTGATATTGCTGTAATTAAATAAATAATGGAAGCAACAAGCAATATCGGTAACTTAATGAATCTATCTGAAGGAACGCCACCATTAGATAGAGCTGATAACTTGACCTTAATCTAGTTCGAGCTGTGGAGGTCGACCGGATCGATGCAGCCACACTTGAACTAGACAAGAGTCGATAACTAACTTATACCAGAGTCGTTGTGGAGGTCGACCGGATCGATGCAACCGTACGAACAGAGGTATAAGCCATGACGGTACTTACAAACAAGCAGTGGAGGTCGACCAAATCAATGCATCCATACTTGCTGAAGAACTCGCCGAGATCTACTCTACTCCTACTCCTAAGGGGTGGCCGGAGCCGAAAAAAATAAATAACTGGTATTTGATTGATTGTGTGTTTTTTACAATAGCTGGGCTTTGATATTTATACCCGGGACCTACGCACGACTCCTATCTAAACACGACTCATCACAATCTTTGACTCTAGAGAAAACATTCCTAATTTAAGATAACTTGGAGTCTAATCTTTCCCTTTTTGTAGAGTCCAACATGCTTTGCCCTGGCGCCGGTCATAGCCTTTGTCGTTATCTGCTGGTGCTTCCTGAAGAAAGCCAATTTTAGTGTTGCATTCGAATCAGCTGGTTCTGATCTACATGCAATTGATTCCTTGATGACATGATCTTGGGAGCTTTTGAGTCCCTGCGACTCTTCTTCCAAATTTTGGTGTAAACACATGCCCCCCAATTTTGGGATAAAAATAATTTTATTCCAAAATTATCACGTCTGTATCCCCAATAGGTCCGTAGTCATGGGTAGAGAATCTTGATCTGGGGTCTACTGTTTGTCGTCGTCTATGTTAGCTCATGAGCCCATGCATCAAAACCTTTCATGAGAGTATCATTGCTTCATGGGAATTTGGATTCATCTTTCCAGGCCGGCTATAAAACATCTATCCAACACTAGTGAGAGCAACTCAACAATCTAGCTATGTTTCTCTTCTATCTCCCTCCTCGAGTGCTTCCGACTCCATTGGACCCTCCATGGTCTATCCCTTTGCTATGAAGATCTCGAGCGGTTAGAAGAATTCTTGTGCATAGGGTGATTGTGTCGCCCATTCTAGCTCCTCGTTGAGCAAGAAGACTAGCTTTTGCGGTTAGAAGAATTCTTGTGATATCACCTAAGTCGTCTCTCCATGCTCGCAAAGCTGTTCTAGTGTTTGCGAGGGCTAAAATGTGTGGACACCTTCCCCTTGTTTGCTCCTCCAAACGCCCACCGAGAAAGCCACATGCTTTTTTCCCATAGTTTCTCAATTTACCGAGAAATTAGCTAAGCATCTGTTAGGCGGATGGCCTTTCCTCTTCTCTGGCATAATTTTATCAACATGCCGATGTTGATTTGGTTCACGATGACCTTCGGCCTTGTGGGGACCCAGACTCCCTTCAATCCAAAGAAGCCTTGATGGGTTGATCTCTGGTCAATGTAAATTCTTCGTATCCATCCCATGATATTTTGTAATTTGGGGAAGCAATAAGTTCAAATCGGTTATCTCTTCATTATCCATCCCCTGAATTCCCCGAGTGTCGAACCGCTTTCGTTTCTTATTCCAATTTCACACCCCCGACGAAATCTATCTTCTCGCCTTCCTGGGCTATATATATGGGCCACAGCTGTGGATCGAACAACAACCCACTTTGTGTCAAACCTTCTACATCCTTAGTATAGTTCCTATTTTTTTGTAGGTTTGAGATCATGGAGAACAGAAAAAGGTCTGTCGAGGAGGCCCTCAACGGATCTGCATCATCGCGCCAGCGCCTTCATTGCCAAGAGGGTGCAACTTGGGCTGCTCCCATCATTCCGGAGTAGAGGGCTGACTCTGTTCAGCCTTTGGGGTCACCTTCAGCACCAATTCACTTCCAGCTCCCTCGCTACCCAAGGAGGAAGATCAGCAATGACGATCTGCTGACCTCCATCGATCGGACTAACCAGAACCTGGCCAGCTGCCTTTCCCTTGCAGAGTCAGCTTTGGCCATGATTCAAAGCCGATCATCCCTTGAGGCCAACCCTGTGGGGGAATGGTTGGCCAGAGCTAAAGCCAGAATCATGGGTGAGACATCTACCACAATCTTTTTATCTTCTTCTTAATCCTGCTTTCAAGATTTCTGATCATTCTTTCCTTAAATCTTTTTAGATCTAACTGCTCAGTTGAAAAGCCTTCGATCAGCTACAGATCACGCGGTGGGATTTGTCAATGCCAGGGGCGCCGTTCTGGTGGTTCGCTTGCATGACATCCCGAACCGTGTCAGGGAGGTTGCTCTTCACGGCGTTCATCATGGTGCTGCCATGGCATTGGCTGCTACACAAGCCCGTTCTGGCCATAATCTTCATCTTCTTCCCCATGGTTTTCTAGACGCGGCTCACCCTAGGGAGCATGAGCATTTGGTTGAGGATTTTTCTAGCGCCGCCAACTCTGTAGCCTTCAACACGCTGGCCGATGACATAGTAAGCAAAGTGTTTTCCGGCCCGTAGCTTGTAATAGGTGATATCTAGTAAACAACTTCTTCGTCTTGAGTGATTTTCCATTGTTTCGCACTTCATACACATTATTTTGTCTGTGTTTGTTTTGCTTCTATAGGCGATACATATCGTACCGGCTTTTACCCCTTCTGGCTTATTTTTGCACTAATGGTGATACCTTTCTGATATCGGCTATTAAAGCTGACGACCGAACAAATTGGTTATTAAGTATCAATCCAAACGCTAGGGTAATATTTCTTTAGATATTTCCCATTGATTGCTCGGCCAAATTCTTCCTCTCCTCTTAGTGTTTCCAAAGTATAAGCATTACCAGGTGCACAACGTTTGATCCGATAAGGTAATTCCCAATTAGGTGACCATTTGCCAAATTTATTGTCCTTTGACCCGATCGACAATTTCACTTTCCAGACCAAGTCTCCTTCAGAGAATTGCTTATTCTTGACCTTTTTATTGTAATATTTTGCAACCCTCAGTTTATTGGCTTCGATATTTTCAAGAGCACGCAGCCGAAGGCAACTCAAGTCCTCCAAATTGTCTATCATAAGATTCTTGTAGACTTCGGCTGACAAATCATTCTATAGTGTAACATGCCTCGATCTAGTCCGAACTTCCCAAGGAAGAGCTGCGTTATGGCCATACACAAGTTTGTAAGGCGACGCTTTAATTGATCCATGACAAGCCATCCTATATCCCCACAGTGCCTCATTTAGCGTCGAATGCCACTTCCTTGGTTCCTCCTTGATATTTTTCATGATCAACTTAATCATTATCTGGTTGGATGCCTCTACCTGGACATTAGCCTAAGCATAGTAAGGAGAGGAATTCAGTAGTTTGATTCCCATACTGGCAGCGAAATCCCCGAACTCTTCTGATGTGAACATTGTCCCTTAAACGGTAGTTATAGTTTGAGGAATCCCAAAATGATACACAATGTGTTCCCTGACAAAATCAATCATGTTCTTTGAGGTTACCATCTTTAAAGGAATTGCCTCAACCCATTTAGTGAAGTAATCTATTGCTACCAATATGAACTTATGTCCTTTACTTGAAGGTAGATAAATCTAGCCAATTAAATCAATTCCCCAACCTCGAAACGGCCATGGCTTGATTATTAGATTCATGGCCAACGCAGGCGATCTCTAGACATTACCAAACTGTTGATAGTCCTGGCGCCCCTTGTAATATTCAAAACAATCTTCCAATATCGTTGGCCAACAATATCCAGTTCTATGAATAATCCATTTCATCTTATAAGCTGATTGATTAGCTCCACATATCCCTTCATGCACCTCACCCATCAACACCTTAGCTTCTTCTTGGTTTAAGCATTTGAGTAGCACCCCATTGACTGTTTTATAATATAATTGATCATCTAACAAAACATACTTAGCCGATTTATACCTTAGCTTGCTAGTAACTTTCTGAGATGGATCTCTAAGGTAATCGGCTATTTCGACTCTCCAATCATTACTTGAGGCTTCACTACTCAAGACTTCTTGAAACACTCGATATCCTGATGCACTTTGAGCTAGACAATTATCCTCTTGGTTTGGTGCTCTTGGAATATGTTGGAAAGAGATATGAAGAAACTCCTTGAGCAACTTTTGGCACTCATCATAGTATCCTTTCAAGGTCTCTTCTTTGCACTCATATAGGCTGATCAACTGATTAATAATTAACTGTGAATCTCCAAATACTTCAATTGCTTCGGCCTTTACTTTGTGAAGAAGTTAAAGTCCCTTAAGAACAGCTTCATACTCTGCTTGATTGTTAGTAATCATTGGTTTAGTTGGAAGAGCAAACTCAAAACTTGCCCCCCGAGGTGAAATAATAACAATACCAATGCCAACACCTTGCTTGCATGATGATCCATCAAAGAATAATGTCCAAGGCATCGGCTCTACATAACCAATGCTTGGCTTATGATGCTGGGTGACAAAATCGGCCATTATTTGTCCTTTGACTGCTTTAGCCGATTCGTATTTCAAGTCAAATTCTGATAACGCAAGAATCCACTTTCCCACTCTTCCATTCAGTATTGGCATTGATAACATATGCTTAACCACATCGGCCTTGGAAACAACTGTACACTCGACCGATAATAAGTAGTGTCGCAACTTAGTGCAAGAGAAATATAAGCACAAGCATAACTTTTCGGTGGGAGAATATCTTGTCTCTGGATCCAGTAGTCTTCTACTTAGATAGAAAATAACTCTCTCTTTTCCTTTAAATTCTTGCATCAAGGCCGATCCAATTGTCTTGTCATCAGCCGATATGTACAACTTAAAAGGCTTACCTTGCTGAGAAGGGACCAGCACAGCTGAACACTTCATGTATTCTTTTATCTCTTCAAATGCCTTTTGTTGTATGTCACCCCACTTGAATTCTTGATCTTTTTTCAACTTCAACAAGAGAGAAAACGGCAGGATCCTTTCCGACAAATTTGAAATGAATCTTCTAATGAAATTGATCTTACCAAGCAGAGATTGCAACTCTGTTTTAGTAATCGGGGGAACTGCCTCATCAATTGCTTTTACGCTTTTCTGACCAACTTCGATTCCTCTCTCATGGACCAAGAATCCCAAGAATTGTCCAGCTGATACTCCAAAAGCACACTTATTAGGATTCATCTTTAGACCATGTTTTCTTGTGCATTCTAGAGTTTTTCGCAAGTCGGCTAGGTGCTCTTTGTACCCTTTGGATTTTATCATCACACCATCGATGTAGATTTCAACAATCCTGTCGATCAACTTATGGAAAATGTAATTCATCGCCCTTTGATAAGTTGCACCGGCATTCGTCAGACCAAAGGTCATCACAATCAACTCAAACAGACCGATTGCGTAGGGCACCTAAAAGTGGTCTTTGCTATGTCTTCTTCAGCCATGAAAATTTGGTTGTATCCTTCATTGCCGTCCATGAAGCTAATAACCTTGTGCCCGGCTGCTGCATCTACCAACATATCAGCTATCGGCATCGGATAACCATCCATGGGTGTGGCCTTGTTCAGATCCATGAAATCGATGCAAACTCTTAATTTTCCATTCTTCTTATATACAGGGATGACATTCGATATCCACTCTACATATCGGCATGGTCGGATAAACTTCGCCTCCAATAACCTTTCAGTCTCCTTTTTGATATCATCAAGCACGTTTGGGTTGAATCTCCTTGGAGCCTGTTTAAATGGCCGATATCCAGGTTTGATTGGCAACCGATGTTCAACTATTAACCGGTCTAAACCAGGCATCTCATAGTATTCCCAAGCAAAGCAGTCTTTAAATTCCTTTAATAAATCAATTAATTCTCACTTATACTCCGGATCCAACTTAGCACTTACGTACGTGGGCCTAGGTCTATATCCAGAACCAATATCTACTTCTTCCAATTCATCGGCTGACGTGAAGCCATGTCCTAGTTTGCCATCTGTACGATCTATTGGATTATCCATTTAGACAAATTTTCAAAGCCCACTACTTGGATCGACTGTTGGCTTTCACCATTGACTCTGAATTCTGATGGCAACAGAAAAGCCATTTGGATATTAGCCGATGGGTGCTTTCTATCGGCTGTTTGCTTAGCACGCCATACCTTAGGCTTGCCAGATGCCTGAGCCTGTTCCAACTCTTTATTCCTTAAGCGTTGCACCCTTCTCTTCTGGCTTCTTGTTAAACCTCCTAGACACCACTGGCCTTCCTGCCAATCATATTCTCTTTCGTTGCCTTCTTCTTCATAATCAGCCTAGTCTTGGTCAACAACTCTTTTTCCTAGCCGATTATGAACACTTCCATTTTTAGGCGCCGATCCATGTTATTATGATGACATGCATCTTGAGCATGGATAGACTGGCGGTTGGTTTGAGATTGCCTAAACTCCCAATATTGATTGTAGCATTCTGGACAGTCATGTCTGGTAGGTAACTTCAAACCTTCATTCCAGCAATGTCTGAAGAAAGGACAATTCCAATGTGATTCTGCTTGTTTCCTTTCATACCTCTCTTTCTCCAGTTGACGCTGGTATTCTTGATTCTTTAACCAACACTAATAATCCTTTTTCTTCTGCCGCTGCCACTTATTCAACAGGATCTGAGATGTAACTCATGGCTTTGTCGCCTCATCTTTTGACGTTTCCCCCTACTCATATCGGCTCTTTTGCTTAGCGCGACGTCTTCTAATCTCTCTGTACTCGTCAGCCAATATTTGCATCTTAAGATCGACTGTTCCAGCTTCTCTTTGATTTAGTTGATGTTAGGACCTTAGTCTTTCCTTTGATCAGCCTAGCATCAACCATGTTTTGATCTCCTGGGAAAGGATTATCATCAACCTTCATTTTCTGAGGCGTATCAAATTTGAGCCTTCCTTGTTGAATATCCCTCTGTATATGCTGCCGGAAGATTCTGCATTCATTACTGGAATGAGAAGTAGCGTTATGGAACTTGCATAACTTCTTATTCTTCAACTGATCAGGGGGCAACATAACATGACCATCGAGGAACTTGATCTGCCCTTTCTCAAGCAAGAAATTGAAGAGCTTATATGATTTTGTGACATCAAAGTCATAGCGCTCCTCGACTTCTCTTACCCAAGGATTTGACACCATTACTGTTTTCTTGCCCCAATTCCATTCAGCCGCAACAACCTCTTCTTCTTCATCTTCATAACCATAATCAACTGAGTATGGATTATAAGCTTTGGCCACTTTGGTACTCTTCTGAAATCGGGTATCTCTACGCATACTCTGGAATTGGCTATTGAGCGTTGCCACTCGTTGAGCCAATTGACCCAAGTTGTCAAATTCTTGTCCCAGCAGCTTTTCTTTCCACATTGGCAGCATTCCTTAAACAGCTAAAGCAGCTAGTTGATCATCAGCCAAGTTTAATGAGAAGCACAAGTTCCTAGTCTCTCGAACCTCTGAAGAAACTCAGTGCCTGATTCATTAGTCTTCTGCCTTATAGTTGTCAAATTAGTTATCTTCTTTTCCCCAATCCCAGTGTAAAAATATGTATGAAACTTCTTCTCTAGGTCAGCCCAATTGGCAATGGAATTGATAGGAAATGATGAAAACCAAGTGAAGGCTGGCCCTGATAGGGACAAGGAGAAGAAACAAACTCGATGGGCATCCTTAACTAATGCTTCGCCCAATTATGTAAGATACCGACTGAGATGTTCTATCATGCTTGTACTATCTTGGCCAGTGAACTTAGCGTACTCTAGGAGCCTGTAATTTGTGGGAAGAGCGACCAAATCATACCATTCTGGATATGGGCATTTGTACAAGAAGGTCAGCCCTTTTGGCTTCAGATCGAACTGATTCTTCATCATCTCGGTCACCTTCAGCAGCAACTCATCAGCATTTGAATTTGGATTTCTCTGTACTTGCTGACCCATCTGTGGATTGAAATCCCATGTGCCTTGATACCCTGGATTTGGAATCATGTGAAGGGTGTTATAGTTTGATCCATAGTGATATCCTTATGGAACCTCTATCTGCTGGGTCCTTTGCTGGCTTGCTGCTTGAAGTCTCTAATTATAGGCATAAGGATCTATATCTCTACGGATCCTTTGAATTGATGGTGCTATTTTTTGAGCAGACGACGGTATGTGGCCTGATGTGCCAAAATTGATCACCTGGTTCTGACCCTACCCCGCCGGCTGTTGCACATGTTGTACTGGCGGTCCAAGATTATACTGTATCTGATTCGTAGTATTTCCTTGAGCCTATTCAGATGAACCCTGAACTGCCTAGACATCACCATTACCAGCTGGTACTGCTTCTTGATGGCTGGTACCGACTTGATTAGTCCCTTGGGTCGACAGATCTGGAATGTTGTAATAAGCCGGCCCAACTTGCCCAACTAGAAACCCATGTATCGCTTCTTTCATGGCGTTGTGGAATGTGTCCAAGAAAGCTTCATTTTGGCTTGATATGGCATCACGAACAGATTTGTCTACAACTTCCGTAAAGAAACGCCTGTCTTCAGCTTTAGTTGTATCTGTCTACCCATGTAATAGAACTCTTGGTAGTGGAAATTTCTAAACAATTGTGTTGTCACGTGTTTTGGAGTAGGACAACAAACATTTGCTCTGAAACTCTTCTGTAGCTTTGCTGATGACACCTTTATCTCCATCAGGTAGATCTTTATAATATACCATAAGGATGTTGTTGTTGTTGTGAACCGCCATGACGATTGTGGAGTCCCACTAGGCGTGCTAGAAACGTGTGTCAACACGGAATTTCGTCGGGTGTCGAGGGCACACGAGCAAGCCGGAAGGGTCTGCTCGATGGACCTGGAGATCCCCCTAGCTTCAGCGCAGGGATGGTCGATCCTGACGCAATCCTCCCGAGACGTGCCAGTCAATTTGACCCTACAATTGACAAGGAGAGAAAGTTTATCAATAATTAAGGGAGGAACATGCCGATGTTGCCAGATAGTCCCTAATGTGCGGCTCTGAGAGCCGATATGAAAGGAGATCGACTAAATAGTCGATTCCAGCATATTCATAAGAATAAATCGGTTAAAGCTCATGGGGTTGTGTAAGAAGAATCGATTATCGTTCAGGATGAATATCATTCTTTAAATAAATATTGGTCAATGGCAATAAGATATTAACAATAATTAGTTCATGCTAAGCCAATGACTGCAAGTAACCGAACTCCTTTATAAAAGAAACAGTTCATCATCATTCAATCATTTAATAGAGATAAATCTAATGAACATATTAGGTCTCATCTATCGCTATAACCAGTGGGGCATGAGGCAGAATCATGCAGGCCGTAGAAACAACAATAGACTCGATGACCCTAACTTACTACTAATATCAGTGGGGCATGAGGCAAAATCATGCAGGCCATAATATAATAATAAGATCATGGGGCTAACACATCTTTCAACCTATTGCTACTTCAATGATCTCGTGATGCGAACTGTTCATGAAAGCGCTCGATATCCGCTAAAACAGCCGATTTAGACATAGCACAGAGTTAAAGTCATGTCCTCTCAGGAATAGATCTACCAAATAACGATCCCCACTCCACAGTGCTAACAGTGGGGTGTGAGGCAGAATCACACAGGCCATGATAACGGGCCATGGAACGGTTTTCGCTAGCCAATAGATCTACTTAAGATCAAACACGTCTTAACCGCATGCTATGCACGATCAAGATTGATACAAAACAACCGATAAAGCATAACTCATCATTTAAAGTGCAGATTAGATTAACAAACGATGGGTTAAAAAAGATATAAGGCCGATCTGGATCAATCTCAATCGAGCGAAGTGATATTGCCGTAATTAAATAAATAATGGAACCAATAAGCAATATCGGTAACTTAATGAATCTATCCGAAGAAACGCCACCCTTACATAACCTTAATCTAGTTCGAACAGTAGAGGTCGAACAGATCGATGCAGCCATACTTGAACTAGACAAGAGTCGATAACTAACTTATACCAGAGTCGCAGTGGAGGTCGACCGGATCGATGCAGCCGTACAAATAGAGGTATAAGCCATGATGGTACTTACAGACAAGCAGTGGAGGTCGACCGGATCGATGCAGCCGTACTTGCTGAAGAACTCACCGAGATCTACTCTACTCCTACTCCTAAGGGGTGGCCGGAGCCAAAAAAGTAAATAACTAGTATTTGATTGATTGTGTGTTTTTTTACAATAGCCGGGCTTTGATATTTACACCTGGGACCTATGCACGACTCCTATCTAAGCACGACTCATCGCAATCTTTGACTCTAGAGAAAACATTCCTAATTTAAGATAACTTGGACTCTAATCTTTCCCTTTTTGTAGAGTCCAACATGCTTTGCCCTGGCGCCGGTCATAGCCTTTGTCGTTATCTGCTGGCGCTTCCTGAAGAAAGCTGATTTCAGTGTTGCATTCGAATCAGCTAGTTCCAATCTGCACGCAATTGATTCCTTGATGACATGATCTTGGGAGCTTTCGAGTCCCTGCAACTCTTCTTCCAAATTTTGGTGTAAATAGGTTGGTAATGTTACCTTGATGACTCGAGTAATGGGGTTTGAAGCGCTCCAATCAGAAATGTCCGACATGGGGCGTCCTTTTGCTCCTTGCCTATCTCTCGGTGTTTTCCTGAGCTGTTCGATTGACTTTAGGAAGCCCGATGGTCTCTCCTGGTGGAGATCCTATTGTTTGGGTTTTTCCATGTCCTGCCTAGGAAGGCGAAGAGCCGCCTGTGCGAGGTGGCGCTTTGTTTCTCACGCCCGGTCATGCGGTAGTGGTGGGCGATACCCAGGCCATGTCCCATCTGACCAGCGCCGTTCCATCGGGCAGGGTGCATCCCATCGGTCAGGGTGCGTCCCATCATATCCCATCCGCATTGAATGGGGGAAGGGAGAGGGTTTTTCGCCCCCGTTGTTTCACCTTTCCCCGATTGCCATGCCTTTCCCAACTGTTGTGCCCCTTTTTTATGTAGGAGAAGGGAGAGGGCTTTCACCCCATTTCCTTCGCCTATTCCTCATCTGCCGTCTCTTCTCTTTCTTCCTTCTCGCTAAGAGCGTCTGCGTGCCGCAACGGTTCCTAGGAGAGAAAAAAAGGGGAGAGCAAGGGAGAGGAGAAAACTCATAGATCCATTTGCGAACCCAGAGCGAAATGTCGAGCTAGAGGTCATCCATCGTGAGGGAGTCGGTGCTGGAGGCCTTCACCAAGGAGGGGTTTCTGCCTCCGAAGGAGGTGGCGCACTAGAGGGCTCCTAGGAGGGAGGATTTCCCGCAACCTCGGGCCAGTGAGGTTGTTTCCTTCCTAGCCTTCCATGAGCGCGGGTTTGGATATCCTGTGCACTGGTTCCTGCATGGGCTCATCAATGAGTGGGGCCTAGAGCTACATCACCTCAATCTGACTGGGGTGCTGCATATCACCGGATTCGTCACCGTGTGCGTGGCCTTCCTTGGGATGGAGCCGCATGTGGACTTTTTCCGGTGGATGTTCTCTGGGCGAGCTTTGTCAGAGGGGAAGCCGCTCATGATCACGCCAGTGGGGGGCTTCACGCTGCAGAAGAAGCCGAGCATGGGGGGCTCGTACCCCATGTATATTACCTGTGACTCCAACTGGGGGTGGCACAGGGAATGGTTCTACATCAGGAACCCGGCAGAGGCGTCGTTCCCCCCTTTCATAGGTAGGAGGCCGGAGAAGCTGGAGAGCTGGTCATGGGGCTCCGCTAGTCTATAGAAGAAGAAGGTGGAGATCATTGAGGTGGAGCTCTAGAAGCTCATGCGGCGCGGTCTTGACGGGGTGTGGGTGTTCCACACCCTGTTCCGTCGTTAGGTCGCTCCGCTGGCGGAGAGGACGTGGCTGATGTGGAAGTACAACAGCCCGACGGACCCTGACCGTGTGTCGCTGGAGGAGCTACCGAACGATGAAGTCTGGAGTCGCCTTCACCAGGTGCTGCAGATGAGGCCTAGAGAGACCCTTGATGGAAAGACTAAACCTCTCAACTCCACGGTGGTGTCCAAACTGGTATGCTCTCCTCTCCTTTACTCCATGCACTTTTTCCCTCTGCTCTCCTATTTTTTGATTTTGAGTTGCTTGTTTCATAGGGACTTGGAGTTCACAAGTCCTGGCCGCACCTTCTAAAGGGGCTAGAGGGCACGGCGCGGCAAGCCGCCTAGAAGAAGGCAACGGATGCCAGGAAGAAGAAGAAAGCCAAGGAGGCTCGGTGGAAGCATGAGAAGGAGAAGGAGATCACCTGGCATGTGTGGGCCGGGGAAAATAGGAGCGACATCGAGTCAGAGCTCGAGTCAAAGGATCCCACCGAGGTGGGGGATGACATGTTTTTCTCTGAGGAGGAGGAAAGCCGAGAGGTCATTGCGACCTCGGCAGAGCGTAGCGATCCTATGGCCACACACGCTGGCGGTGAGCAGGAGGCAGAGAGGTGCGGCAATGTTCCTGTGCTGAGGAAGCGTGCTGCGAGCGTGGACACCATTGGTGAATGGGAGACGAAGCGGACGCGGTCACCGCGCCCTTCTGAGGTGTCGTCGGCCTCATCCCCACCTACTATGGGTGCGGCAGGACAGGCTAGGCGGTTAGAGGAGCTGGCTCACCCCCGCGCGTTGTCAGGGCCGACGCCAGCGCGTGACTCACAGTGGGAGGATGCCTCGCTAGCTGCTCTAGTCAGCGTGCCTCGAGCCGAAGGTCATAGTGACTCACGTGTTGGGCAAGAGCCAATTGGGTCGACTCCACCCCCGACTAAAGTGAGGGGGCATGGGTCATGGCCTGGGAGTGGTCCTTGCCCTACGGGCCCATTTACGTCGGGTCGGGGTTTCAGAGTCGTCCCGCTTACATCCTGGTATGCCTTTCTTTGTTTCTTTTTGATCTGGCTGTTGAGTTTTTTGGAGTGTGACTGACCTGTACTTCCTTGACAACGGCCGGATGTTGATGGGGCTGAGCATCACCCCAACTCCCATGTGGGTGGATTGAAGGCCCACCTTGCAGCGCACCGTCGCGAGCGGTGGGGAGAGCAGGGTGGTGGTGGCGGGTCCTTCCCTTCCGGGGGCAGCTCCCCTTGGGTCGGTCACTAGTATGGTGGCAGCGGTGGTGATGGTGTTGGTGGTGACCCCGATGGCGATAGCAGAGGCTGTGTTGGTGGTATCCCTTGTGGCCCCTCCTCCACTGGCTATGGCTTAAGAGGAGAGGGAGATCGGGCTCCCTGCCTCACTAGGCGGGGGGCTACATGCCTCACCCTCTCGGTCGAAGCTAGAGGTGCTGGGGGGAGATGTGGCCGAGACAGAGTTAGAATACCTGCCGGTGGCCTGTGAAACCGAGGTGGTGGAGATCCCCTCTAACGACGAAGCAGGTGATGAGGTGGAGCTGCCGGCGCCTACGTAGGAGCTGGCGGTGGTCCGGTAGGAGGTTGGACCCTCCAGTGGGCTAGAGGAGACTGACCTAGTGTGGCCCTACCCTAAGGACCCAATGAAGGTTCAGTTCATCCTTCGGGATTTGCAGGAGTGTTAGCTCTAGGACATCCTTGGGGGAGAGGAATCGCCATGGAGTCCGATCTTGCCATGCTGTCGGTGAAGCTTGAGGAGGCCCAGGAGCGGGTTGAGTTCATCCAACGGTTGGTCAAGGTCGACCTACGCCGTGCCGTGTTGGTGAGTTTCCCATGCTTGTCTTTGACCCCTTGGTCTTTCGTCGGTTGCCTCAGCATGCTTGCTTCTTGTTTTTGTAGGGTTTGGAGGAGATGTTGTGCCGTAAGTCCCATTTCCTCTAGATGGAGCATGCCCGGATGGCCAAGCTTGAGCATCAGCTAGAGTCCGCCTGCCATGAGTCCCAGGACAAAAGTGCATGTGGCAGAACGAGCGACTGCCGCTAAGCGAGGGCTTGAGGCGGCGAAGGCCCGCCAGGTGGAGACCGAGGTGGCGCACACCGAGATGGCGCTCAAAAGATCCCTAGAGACCCTAGAGTCAGAGCAGAAGGCCCTGGTGTCAGAGCGAAAGGCCTGGTCGAAGGCTGACCAGGAAGTGCTCGCGCTTTAGGGCCAGGTGATGGGGACGGAGGAGGCGAACGCCCAGCTATGTGAGCACGTGACTCGGTAGGAGGAGGGACTCTCCATCCTCGAGAACACCTACCTTGGTACGTACCTTTTCTATTTTTCAGCGTGTTGGTTTCTTCCTTTAGATCAATTCTGAGCTTGTTGTCCTTTTTCTAGAGCTGGGTGGAAACTTGGAGTCATTGGAGCAGGACCTAAAGACAGCCAAAGTGATGATTGGCCGGAATATGGAGGCGCTGGCCAAGTCCCTTGAAGAGTGACATGCTCTCGAGGGGGAACTTGACCAGATACGCAATGTTGCCCAGCTTGTCGTCTTGGAGGTCTTCGGGTTGGTGCCAAGTACTAGTGTGCCTGCCATCTGGTTGGTGGAGGTTCTGTATGAGGTTTGGGCCCTCATCACCGAGGGGTTGTTCAATGGGACATCGAGGGTGTTGACTTCGGTGGCAATGTACCATCTGGACCTAGACTTCGCCACCATCTGCAGTGGGTATGCCAATGGCTGGAGCACGGAGAACATCCAGTCGCTCAGGGAGAGCTTGCTGCCACACTCAAAGTTAGTGGCGGAGCAAGTCTCCGCGCCGTGGGTGATGGATGCTCACCGTGCGGACATGGCCACAGGCGCGTGTCAGGAGGACGTCACCCAACCTATGGATGGCGTAGAGCCGGGGTTGGAAGCAGCCATCGCCCCGCCTCGGACCAAGCCGAGCATTGCCCAGTCAGAGGACGAGCAGCCCCTGCCCTCGCCGGTCGAGCTGGTAGCCAATGCCACCATGGAGCCGTAGTAGAAGTTTTTAGAGTAGAAATACTTTAGCAAATGTAGAAGATAATGCCGTGGGGGAGCCCCCTGTGTAAAGTGTTTTTTGTGATGGAACTACTTCGTTCGGGGAAGCTTGTCCCGTTCGTTACATATTTTTACCTTAACATAACTTTGTTTCTTATTCTTTCTTTTCGTACCTACCCATTCGCACCGTAGGCTGCAACCTTAAGAGCCAGGGCATTGCCCGCGAGGCTCAGCTGCTCATAACCATAGGTAGCGGCGGGGTGTGATTGGTCAGAATATCTAAAGCAAAGTTATGTAAGGTATTTAAAGGAACGAACTACCCTTTTGTTCGAGGGAAATGTATTTATCATATGATAGCAAAAATAGGGGTGACATTGCATCCCCGTGGAGCCCCCAAGCGACCCGGGCCGAAAGTGTTCGGGTCGGGGCGCTTTATAGGAGCGAATGTTAAGTAAAAAATGATAAGACTGAATTTTAGGGGAAGAAACGACGTAGTTGTTCGCTGTTCCAAGTGTTGGTGAGAACATTGCCGTTGTCGTCCCTCAGTCGGTAGGCATCTAGTCGAATCACCTCAGTCATCGTATAGGGACCTTCAGTCGTCCGGATCCTTGCCCGCTATGCCCCTTTTCTTGACCGCTGCTTCTGTCTTTTTCTTCCTTCAGCCCGTCGGCCTATCGCAGAAGGCGCTTGAGGAGCTCGCAGTCCTTGTAGAGGTGTTTGACGGGGTGGGCATGGTTGGTGCATGGGCTCTCCATGAGCTCATTGAAGTGGTCTAGAAGGCCCTACTGAGGCTACTTGCCGTGTGATTGACCGTGGCGACCAACGCGGAGTTGGCTGGTCGGCGACGATCTTTTTTGTTCTTTTTGCCCCTCTATGTGGAGGGGTCCTCATCCTGATCCTTGCGCTTGGCCTTGCCTTTATCATAGCCTTCATTGAAGCGCTGTAGGAACAACGCTCTCTGGATGCGTCGGCCAAAGGACTATGGTCTCGGGCCATCCGGCTTGGACTCGGTCGTCCGGCTGGCGACCGCACCTAGGGTGTGTTTCACCACTCCTCGCGATGGTCCGGCCGGGGTCTATGTCGCCTGCCATCATTGTCGCTCGATGGATGCCATCATCATGCCGGGACCGATGTCGGTTGTAGATGACGCTACGCGAGCATCTTGGTTCGGCCTGAGCCACTCGTGTATAGGCGGTTTGTCATAGAACCGACCAATTTATAAGAGCACAAGTACAAAAACAATCGCCGAAACGATCAAATTCTCGAACTTGAGCCCATATAAACCCGGTAGTCAACTGAAATCTTGAAGGATTTCAAACCAACTTGCATACAACCAAGATCACAGTAATTCAACATAACATATCGTACGTTACAACATTTCGCAGATGTTCGCAAATAGATTACATCATCATAGAGTCATCGTTATTACAAAACAAGTCTTGTAAAACATGCGGAAGCAAATAGTTTAACTCACACACTCGAGTTTAAATACACATACTGGTTCACTGATCACAGCCCGCAAAAGCATTCAGATAAGAGAACAGAGATCATGCCCATGATCTAGTCTTCATCACCACCGGTGGAGACAATACTACGAGAATCCCCGATATAGAAGGTCATCTCGCAACAAGAGGGAATAAACTCGAGAGTGCGGAATGTACTCAAATTAGACTTACCCGCTAGAAACCAAAATAAATGACACCAAGGATTATGGATAGCTTAATATAGTGGATCTGGTGACACTTTCTTTTTTGCGAGAAAAGCATAAGTAATAATGATCAAATCTTAGCCTCGGACTAGCAAAGACTTTTTAGCCATTAACTCATCAACTATATTAGCACCTGTACTAAGCAATCATTTTATTAGGGTGCAAACATTAATAACCATATCAGGTATTCATTGTGGCAACCTTATCATCATCATCCATTTAACCATATCGTTAAATTAATTGAATCTACGTTGCCGCTGCTCAGTCAAATTCTCACTATCCGGGAGAGACGGCGATTCGAATCGATTCCTATCCAGCTGGAGGGGTATTCCTAAACACAAACCCTGCTTCTCCCGTCGGAGTCGCAAACAAGTCACCTTTGGTACGATTCAGGAGTCACGAGTCCGATCAGATCGACATTCTCAGAGAACCACTTTGCCAAGGTTGTTTGGGACTCTAACCCGCCTTGGACTTATGCCAATGGCTCTCCGCACATTCTTACTACCTCCAGAATGCCGCCACTGCTCGCGTCCCTGGCCTGAGTCGAGCTACTAGGCTTCACGGTTGGAACGACTTATCCGGCCAGCTAAGTGTTAGGCTGCGTTCAACACGACATGAGGACATACAACATATCGGTCCTTAAACGACTCAGATGGAGTCACTATGTTCAAACCTACACAAGACCCCGCCCGGTCTTAATTCATTATTCACATGGTTCTTTTCCACGATAGCAAATATAGCCAACCGTGATCCACCTCATCCTAAAGCTCGCAGGTGACAGGAAATCACCTGACTTCTACCGCACTAAGCATGACTAAGCATTTAAACCATTCCTGAACTTAAATAGGATTCCAGTGCGATATCTGGACAAGGAAGGATGTATAATGCAGCAATTGGTTCCAACCAATTCCTATACTTAATGCATCATCAACAATAAAAGGTACTCAAAGTATTTGTAAAAACATGGGAGGCTTAATATGCTCCGGGGCTTGCCTTTCAGGAATGAGGAAGGCTGGTGGTCAGGGCACTCGGGCAAATCATCCGTGGCGACTGCTCCGTCGGCTTCCTGCACCTCGGGTTCCTCCTCTTGGTTGGCTCCCTCGAACTCCAGCAACGTCACTCCCTCCGGCACACCTATTGCATGAATGCGCAAGATAAATATCATGGATGCACATGAACGAATGTCAGGGATGCTCGGGGAATGCACATGTTTGATGTAGTTTGCATATTCCAACTTAAGCCCTATTCAAATCACTTTACTTACCACGTTTATACAACCTAATGTATAATTGCTCATCTTCAGTTAATGACCTAGCACCTGCACCTAAGCATATTCTCATGTTAGGCTAACCCCTAAATAATCAACGAGAACATTGCAACAACATACACTCAAGCATTTGTATTTCAGCAAAATGAACACTATGTAGCGGTGCAGTAAACTAGCCATAACTAGAGATTTATAATTCCAAATGACATGCAACAAGACAATCTGGAAAGCTTATGAAATTGTCTACAATTCATTTTTAGACCTCCAAAAATGATTCAAACCTTTACCAGCTCGAATTCATAATTCAACAGAACTCTGTCCTCACAAGGCAGAGAGTAAGCAAAACTGTAACCTAACTTTAAACAGCTGTAGTTTCTAAACTACTGGGCCAAATGCCCTCAAATTTTGACAGGAGCTAGATACATAATTTATCTACAACTTTTGTATTCATCACAATCACAGAAAACCAAATTATCATGGGGAACTTTCCAAAGTCCCCAGATCTGTCCCAAGGGACATAATGCAAACAAATAATTATTAACTTATGATATAAACACTTAATTGGACAAAACCAATTTTACTAACATATCACACATATCACAAGAACACCAGAAAGTAGGGTGTCCATCACCAAAACATTTCTTTTAATACCTTTCTTAATTTATTTAATTAATTAGGGGAAATAGTAAACATATATGAAAACTGCCCCATTAATTCTACAACAATTACAGTAGACACTACATGATCTAAGTAGACTACCATAAAAATTTCACACCATTTGAGTAAGTATAACAACCTACACAAAAATGGTAAGGCAGAATGGCTTAAAATGGCATAATTAGGAAACCTTAGTGAAAAGTGTCAAGCAACAGATTTCATATTTTTCCTAGCATCCTTAATGTACTAGGACACTCTCCAACAAATTTCATGGTCATTGGATTCATAGATAATTTACAAAAATTCACCCAAGTATCTACCAGAGATAAAAGGAAAATCTATAACTCAAAAACTACACATGCAATGACTCTCAAATTTCAACCAGAGCTTCTACTACACAAGACTAGCTTACCCACAAAATTTCATAATTTTTGGATCACATAAACTCAAGATATGATTTAAACAAGTTTGCATGTATTCAAAAACACTTTTCAAGTTCCTATTTAATTCATCCAAAATTTCTACATAATGTGCTCAAGACATATTTTTCTTAAATACTAGACCTAACTATGAGTCTAACAAAATTGGAACCACCCAATTTGGATCTACAAAACAGGAGATACAAAAATATCAAATCAGCATTCAAAACTGGAAATTTGAACTATCCTATGTAACAAGCAGTCACTGACGTGTGGGACCCGGTTGTCAGCCGGACCCACCGGTCAGCGAGACGAAATAGGGGAGGCAGCGACGACGGCGCGACACACGGCGAAGCTCGCCGACGGCGGCTCCTCCAGCGAAACTGACGGCACCGGCGTGCTCCCCAAGCTACCCCGCGTCGATTGATCCCCTAAGCCTAGACCCTAGCGGCCCCTAAGCACACCGGCCATGGCGCACGGCGGCTCGGCCATGGCGCATGGCGGAGCTCCGGCGAAGTACGACACCCAATGCCTTGTTAAGGTGCTCGTAGGCTTCCTGGGACCACGGCGGACCTATCTGTGCTACCGCTATAGTCTGAGGTGAAGTGCTCGAGCGTGGCCACGGGAGGTCACCAGCGGCGACCATGGCGCGACGGTGCGCGGCCGTGTTCCGGCTAGGCCAGACTGACTTCACCGTTAACATCAACGCTAGAGCCACTACGCGTGCTAGAGAAGACAGAACAAGGGTTATGGAAGAAGGAGTGGCGCGGTGATGCTCTGGCCACGATGAATCGCAACACCGGCGAGGTCTGGCCATGGCTACGGCGTCGGAAATAGGCCAAGGTTCCTCACCTAAGATCGAATTGATGCTACAAGTCGGTGGAGATGATGGAGCTAAGCAATGCGGAGCTTTCAGCTAGCTGGAGCGAGGTAGAAGGCGATGGCGAGCGCTCTACGCGTCGGTGAAGCAGCTCGTCGAGACAATGGTGGCGGTGGCTCCGCTTCGGTGCTTCTGGTGAGCAGAAGGAGTGAAGGGAAAGGCAGAGCGCGCGTGGGTGAGTGGAGAGGCAGCAGGGCGTCATCCACTTCAAGCCGGCCAGCGCGCGGCGTGGTCAGGCCAAGCCAGGCGGGTGGCGGCCACACGGCGGCAACCTCCTGGCCACAGTCGGCCATGACCGGTCTGGTCAGAACGGCCATCAGGCCTGATGAAGCCGACTGACAGCGCCATTTGGAGACGATGGATTTCTGAATCCTTTGATCATTAGCGCAAACTCCCTAAACAAAAGTTGAAGACCTATGTGCCAGCTACAAAACTCATTTAGAGACCAACGTCTAATTCGCAAAGGATGGAGAGTAAAATCATGTCAAAGTTGAGTTCATGAAACTGAAATCCAGTATAACACTTAGAAAAATTTTCCATTGTTGAAATAGTTTTCAATCCTGACTTGTGGGACATTTTTGAACATGTTGTGCACATTTTCATGAGATGGTCATAAAAGAACTTTTGTTCCACATATAATTCTCTACAACTTTGCTTTACGTTGCTCAGACATGCAAACATCCTAAGCTACACGTTTTAAACAGTCAAACATAGGAGCTCTAGGGGTCCAATTTGGTCAACCATGACTTGGAAACCTAATTAGGCAAAATGATCAACATGAACATTGTTCCTAATGACATTCTAAGTATGACTAAGGTTCTTACAAGAATAATTAGCCACACCATACATTGGTCACACAAGAATCAAGCAAGTTATGTACTGAAACAATGAAAAACACATGAAATGTTACAATTGTTTCATAGTCATGTTTCACATGTTTCATGATCTTGTTGCATAGTACTAACTAACCATGTTTCAATAAAGTGTGTTGTATATGTTTGCACTTGAGTGTTGCACCCTATTCATTTCATAAACAAACATACATGATATATGACCATATGCTACAATGTTTCAAGAGCATGTTTCATGCAATATGAACTCATAAATGGATGAATGATGCTCATGTTTATGAAATGCAAGTGCAACTGTGGAAGCAAAACACCTGGGGTGTTACAGCCCTCCCCCCTTATAAAAATCTCATCCTGAGATTTGAAAAGCGTACCATTGTTGATAGAATTCCTTATAACCATCCCTCAAATAATCTTCCCTTTCCCATGTTGCATCACGTTCACTACCCTGATTACTCCACATGACTTTGTAGAACTTGACCACCCGACTCCGAGTCACTCGCTCACGAGTGTCAATCACTCGAACCGGCTTTTCTTCAAAGGTCAAATCAGATTTTAACTCGATATCCCCCAATGGAACTCTCTCTTCAGGGACGCGAAGACATTTCTTCAATTGGGATACATGAAAGACATTGAAGATAGCACTCATCTCCGAAGGTAATTGAATCTTATACGCCACCTTACCACTTTGTCCAATGATTTCAAACGGACCAACATATCTCGGCGCAAGCTTTCGCTTCACACCGAAGCGTTGGACACTTTTCATAGGTGAGACCTTCAGATAAACGAAGTCTCCAACTTTGAACTCAATAGGTTTTCTACGTCGATTAGCATAACTTTTCTGCCAAGCTTGAGCTGCGGCCATGTGAGTTTGGATAGTACGGACTTGTTCTTCGGCTTCTTGAACAAAATCAATTCCATAATATCTCCTTTCACCGGCTTCTACCCAGTTCAACGGGGTTCTACACTTCCGACCAAACAAAGCTTCAAACGGTGTCATCTTTATACTCTCTTGATAACTGTTATTGTACGAGAATTCAGCTAGGGGTAACCATTTTTCCCATGAGCCCTTAGCGGAGATGACACATGCTCTCAACATATCTTCTAAGATTTGATTCACTCATTCAGGTTGCCCATTGGTTTGCGATGATAGGCGAACTTCTTACTAGCTTAGTTCCTAATAATCCATGTAAGTGCTCCCAAAAGCGAAGCAAAGGAACTGTGGTCCTCTATCCGAGACAATAGTACGAGGAATCCCATGAAGTCGGACTATCTAGTTAAAGTACAACTCCGCATAGTCGGTGGGACGAAAGTCTATACTGAGACAGAATGAAGTGTGCTGATTTGGTCGACGGTCTACAATCACCCAAATAGAGTTAAAGTTCCTCCGAGTAGTAGGGAGTCCAACAATAAAATCCATACTTATCTCCTCCCATTTCCAACTTTGAATCGAGAGTGGTGAAGTAATCCAACTTTCATGTGCACAACCTTGACTCGACAACAAGTGTCACACCTAGCCACATAAGCGGCGATCTCTTTCTTCATTTTGGTCCACCAAAATCGAGGCTTCAAATCATGATACATTTTGCTACTACCAGGATGAATAGATAATTTAGAGGAATGAGCTTCGGATATGATTTGATTTCTAAGCTCTCTATCCTTCGGAACTACCAACCTATCCTTGAACCATAACACGCCTTCCTCATCAACTTGAAAATGTTTTGTTTCTTGCTCTTTCATCTTGCGCTTGATGTGAAACACACCTGCATCCGTCTTCTGTAGCTCGATAATTCGACTCTGTAGAGTACAACTGACAGTGATGTTGTGAAGGACTACAGGATTGAAGGAGCTTCGACAAATGGACATCACTTTCAATCAAAGAGTGGCAATGAGACTTCCTGCTTAAGGCATCCACTACGACATTTGCCTTGCCAGGGTGATGGTGCACTTGGAGGTTATAATCCTTGATCAACTCGAGCCATCTTCTCTGACGCATATTCAACTCAGGTTGAGTGAAGATGTACTTGAGACTTTTATGATCAGTGTAGATGTTGCACACATTGCCAAGTAAATAATGTCTCCAGGCCTTCAAGGCATGAACAACTGCAGCGAGTTCTAAGTCATGCGTTGGATAATTCACTTCATTCTTCCGAAGTTGGCGAGAGGTATAAGCAATGACTCTACCCTCTTGCATAAGAACACCTCCTAACCCAATACCTGATGCATCGCAGAACACATCAAAAGGTTTCTCGATATCTGGTTGTGCCAAAACCGAAGCCGATGTTAGAAGAGTTCGCAGGGTATGGAAAGCCATATCACACTCGGAAGTCCAGACAAACTTCATGTCTTTTTGCAGCAATCGAGGCATAGGCTTGGCTATTTTAGAGAAATCCGAGATGAAACGACGATAATAGCCAGCCAACCCCTGAAAACTCCGAACCTCGTGCACCGAGATGGGAGCCTTCTAGTTCAATACTTCTTGCACCTTGGTGGGATCAACCATAATTCCACCATCAGACAACACGTGTCCAAGAAAAGGTACCTCGTGAAGCCAAAATTCATATTTGCTGAACTTTGCATACAGCTGGTGTTCTCACAATCTAGTGAGAACCACCCGCAAATGTTCAACGTGATCTTCTTCATTCTCAGAATAGACCAAGATATCATCTATAAACACCACCACAAATTTGTCCAACTCGGGCATAAACACTGAATTCATCAGATACATAAAATGTGCGGGGGCATTAGTCAATCCAAAAGACATAACAAGATACTCATACAGACCGTATCTTGTAGAGAATGCGGTTTTTGGAACATCCTCGGGCCGAATCTTGATTTGATGATACCCAGATCTCAAATCAATCTTGGAAAAGACTTTTGCTTTGGATAACTGATCAAATAAGATATCTATGCGTGGCAGAGGGTACTTATTCTTGATTGTAACTGCATTCAAGGGTCTATAATCTACACACATGCGTAGGGATTGATCCTTCTTCTTCACAAAGATAGCTAGGCACCCCCACGGAGATGAACAAGGATGGATAAGGCCCTTCTTTAGAAGTTCATTCAACTGGGTCTTAAGTTCATCTAGTTCATTGGGAGGCATTCTATATGGCCTTCTAGAGATAGGAGCTATGCCAAGAAGCAACTCTATCTTGAACTCCACTTCCCGATCCGGGGGTAATCTAGGCAAGTCATCGAGAAAAACATCCGGAAAGTCACACACTACAGGGATATCTGCAATAGCCTTTGCTTGCACCGCATTAGCCGCACAAGAAAGATTGATGTCCCTAGGTAGTTGCACCAGAAAACCTTCCTGATTACTAGGATCTCTGAGCATGACTACTCTAGTCGATGTATCAATAAGCACCCCGTGCCTGCTCATTCAATTCATTCCCAATATCACATCGATACCCAAATTTCGGTAAAACTACCAGATCAACTCGATAACTTTGCCCTCTATCTCAAATTGTACGTCCCCAACTACCAAATTGGTTGGGATAACGCCACCGGGCAGCCCTAATACAATAACCCTCACCCTCAACAAAGATATGTTTTCTACATAAACTTGGATGCAAATGCTGGACTAATAAAGGAATGCGAAGCACCTGAATCAAATAGTACAACTGCGGGGTGTTGATCAATCGAAAACTTACCAAAGAGCACTACCTCTCTCTGAAGGAATCTCAAGAATATTAGTGTGGTTCACCCGCCTCGACGACCACCTTGGTAGTTGTTCTTCTTAGGGTAAGGGCATTCCCTTGCCCGATGGCTTATCTTGTTGCGCCCAAAGACGGCATGTTGCTTGGAGGAGCCCTAGAACTGCCTCGACCGGTAGTGCCCTTGGGAAGAAACAATCAGTAAATGCCTTACGAAACCCGGTCTTGGCGGGATTCTTCTTTTGCGGTGGGCGAAACTTAGCGGTGACGCTGGAGGACTTGAATGGAGCCCTCTGTGTGACGGAGCCTTGGATTGTGAGGCACCACCTCATAGGCTCTCTTACGACTTTTTGAAGCAACATACACAAAGATTGTTGTTCTCTTGCGATAAAGCATCACTCACAAATTCATTAAAATGAGCACACTTGCAATTTCCATGGTCTTCATAAGTTTGGGGCTAAGTCCCCGCTTGAAACTTATGATCTTTTTGGCATCGGTGTCAACAAACTCGATGAGCATACCTTGCAAGGTTATTGAAAGCCCAGTAGGTATTTATTCAAGCTCTTGTTCCCCGAGTCACCTTCATGAACTCAGTATGCTTGATCGCCATGAGACCAGGAGGAATATAATTTCCCTGAAGCACTTGAACTGATCCAGTGATTTGGGCATTAGCGGGCATAGTGGACCGATGATGACTCCACCAAATGCCACCGGTGGCCCATGTAGTTGGTGAGATGCGTACTCGGTCTTCACAGACCTTAGTCAAGCGGAGCGAGACGGAACTTCGCTTTCGAGTATTCAACCACTCATCAGCTTGTAGAGGCTCCTCAGCCTCCTTGAAGATCGGGGGTTTTGTGTCAAGGAAATCCTTGAAATCACTGTATTGATTTGGTTCCGGTCCTTGGCGTGGACCACGACCATCCCGATTCGCAATCATACGGAGGGCCTCAGCCATAGTGCGCTGTCCTTCCGCAAGCATTGCTATCAATTCCGTTGGTGTGGGTGGTGGTGGCGGTGGAAGATCATCATCATCATCACCCGCACCGGCGGAACGAGTACGAGGCATTTGCACAATGCGCAACCAGTAATCATTGATGATGTCAGCACATTGGAGAGGAACAATGTAATTGTGCCAAACTGAATTTACTGACGAGAATGAAAACTTCATACAATAACAGAGGCAATAATTCATTCTCCAATCACCACATCATCAAGTAGATTACTAGCGCCATACGCAGTGCATTCCAACATGACAAGTTTTAAACTTAACCATTATGATACGCGTCCCGAAGGGAGCGAATTAAAGTACATTACATGCCGAGTTCGAATTAAAAGAGTACATCCCACATCAGTCATCGTACTTAAGTCCATTACATCAATGACTGCAAAAGCTTAAACTAGCGAGACTTGCTATGAACTATGTGTCGAAGTGATCGTTGTCCACATCGGAGACACCTTGGACTTCTTCTGGGTCTTCCTCTTCTTCTTCTTCTAGCTCAGCTGCATTGTCAACCATCTGCACGTCCTCTTCTTCCTCATCGGCCTCAATCACTTGAGGTCCACCCACATTTGGATACCTTGGTATGGGGTGAGGAATAGGAAACAGATGGTTGTGCAGTTGATGGTGCTCAACCTGAAGCTCTTCAAGCTATCCTTATAGTGCTTGCTCCCTTTGAAAGGCGTTGTGGTTGGCCAAAATCCAACCCCGACGTCTTTCTTCTGCTAACTCTAAAGCTGCATCCCGGTGACGTGTCACACGATCCAACTCTTGTGCAGCCTCATCTCTCTCAATAGTGAGGTTCATCAGCTGGTCATGAAGCTCGTCTCTCTCACGTGCGGTTTGACCCCACTGTTGCAGACAATAATTTGCAATCCCACGAATCTCATCAACTTCTCGCTGAGCTCTCCCACATGCATTCGCCTTACGACAATACTTACGGGCACGCAACCTGAACTTGTGCTGAGCTTCCATTGCCTTGCTGGCTTCATCAAGCACACTGGAAAGGGTTTTTTGCCTGACTCGACAAAGCTTCAGGACTACCATCATAGCACTCATTCCAGCGTTGTCACTCTGCACCCATTCACCACGGCCTCGAACCAAGGCCTGACCAACGTCCTGAGTCCACTCAGCCTCAGTAGGAGACACTTAGGGAATGGATGAAGCAGGTCCACCCACTAAATCATCCCCGAAGCTCTGTGCTATATCCATCAGCACATCAAGGGCAACAACCTGAGCGGCTTCCCATGGGCTTTGCCCATCAGTCTCGATGCTCCACCCATGCCACAACGGTCTTGTGGGGTTTTGCGGCACGATGAAGGTCACGACGTACCATGGTACATCTCCCAATGGTATCGCCTGCCTCCACATGTAGCTAGGTGCCTCCGGGTACCCAACTGAACTGAGCACCCTCTAGAGCAAAGTGGGAGTACCGAACTAGTCCAGAAAGGTGCTGCTACCAGTAGGAAACATGGATGCGGCCATCTGTATCAAAAGGGGATGCAATTCACGTGAGAGGATTATTTTGCTGAGAGATTGCACTTTACACTTGGGATAAGCAATTATAATGGAGGGGTAATGCAATATGAATGACATGAGTGAATATGATGCATGCTCGTTCCGTACGTCCTCACAAACCTATTAAAATTTAAGCTTTAGCGGAATATACGGTGGCATACATACGTTCTCTCAATTAGCGGTAACTAGTTGATCTACATGGTGCGTTGTTAGCGTACCTGCAAAAACTTCATTGTAGCCCAACCCAACAAGGTATAATGCTAATTACACAAGTAGTAACTAAGATACTCTCCATATATACATCCCCCGATATATATACTTCGATATCCAAACTACCCGACAAATGTACCCACAATTAAGTACCTTCATATATACATGTATGCAACATGTAAATACTCCAGTAACCACAACTAGCTCTCCCGTAGACCGACGGTTGGACGGTCATGCTCTCACAACTCACTCTTACCTTAGCGTAGAGGCAATTGATCCATACATTACCATTCAAACGAATGGCATCCATGCAATATCACGCCGCATGGACGACGAAATAGAAACAATCAATTTCCCCAAGTTAGTAATTATATATAAGCCACCTAAAAGTCCTTAAGTGGGCTTTAAAGGATGTGATCCCCAGTATACCATAAAAATTTTGATTTTTGAACACTTATATATAACTATAAGTTGGAAAACCATTTTTACAACAAAAGCTTTTGTTTTAAATAGCCGTAAGACATGTTTAATGTTGAATCTAGCTCTGATGCCAGCTGTCACACAACCGACCAATTTATAAGAGCACAAGTACAAAAACAATCACCGAAACGATCAAATTCTCGAACTTGAGCCCATATAAACCCGGTAGTCAACTGAAATCTCGAAGGATTTCAAACCAACTTGCATACAACCAAGATCACAGTAATTCAACATAACATATCGTACGTTACAACATTTCGCAATTGTTCGCAAATAGATTACATCATCACAGAGTCATCGTTATTACAAAACAAGTCTTGTAAAACATGCGGAAGCAAATAGTTTAACTCACACACTCGAGTTCAAATACACATACTGGTTCACTGATCACAGCCCGCAAAAGCATTCAGATAAGAGAACAGAGATCATGCCCATGATCTAGTCTTCATCACCCGCCGGGTGGAGACAATACTTACAGAATCCCTGATATAGAAGGTCATCTGCAACAAGAGGGAATAAACCCTGAGTACGGGAATGTACTCAGCTAGACTTACCCGCCAGAAACCAAAATAAATGACACCAAGGATTATGCATAGCTTAATGTAGTGGATCTGGCTGACACTTTCTTTTTGCAGAAAAGCATAAGTAATAATGATCAAATCTTAGCCTGGACTAGCAGTGACTTTTTAGCCATTAACCTATCAACTATATTAGCACCTGTACTAAGCAATCATTTTATTAGGGTGCAAACATTAATAACCATATCAGGTATTCATTGTGGCAACCTTATCATCATCATCCATTTAACCATATTGTTAAATTAATTGAATCTACGTTGCCGCTGCTCAGTCAAGTTCTCACTATCCGGGAGAGACGGCGATTCGAATCGATTCCTATCCAGCTGGAGGGGTATTCCTAAACACAAACCCTGCTTCTCTCGTCGGAGTCACAAACAAGTCAACTTTGGTACGATTCAGGAGTCGCGAGTCCGATCAGATCGACATTCTTAGAGAACCACTCTGCCAAGGTTGTTCGGGACTCTAACCCGCCTTGGACTTATGCCAATAGCTCTCCGCACATCCTTACTACCTACAGAATGCCGCCACTGCTCGCGTCCCCGGCCTGAGTCAAGCTACTAGGCTTCGCGGTCGGAACGACTTATCCGGCTAGCTAAGTGTTAGGCTGCATTCAACATGACATGAGGACGTACAGCGTATCGGTCCTTAAATGACTCAGACGGAGTCACTATGTTCAAACCTACACAAGACCCCGCCCGGTCTTAATTCATTATTCACATGGTTCTTTTCCATGATAGCAAATATAGCCAACCGTGATCCACCTCATCCTAAAGCTCGCAGGTGACAGGAAAACACCTGACTTCTACCGCACTAAGCATGACTAAGCATTTAACCCGTTCCTGAACTTAAATAGGATTCCAGTGCGATATCTGGACAAGGAAGGATGTATAATGCAGCAATTGGTTCCAACCAATTCCTATACTTAATGCATCATCAACAATAAAAGGTACTCAAAGTATTTGTAAAAACATGGGAGGCTTAATATGCTCCGGGGCTTGCCTTTCAGGAACGAGGAAGGCTGGTGGTCAGGGCACTCGGGCAAATCCTCCGCTGCGACTGCTCCGTCGGCTTCCTGCACCTCGGGTTCCTCCTCCTGGTTGGCTCCCTCGAACTCCAGCAACGTCACTCCCTCCGGCACACCTATTGCATGAATGCGCAAGATAAATATCATGGATGCACATGAACGAATGTCAGGGATGCTCAGGGAATGCACATGTTTGCTGTAGTTTGCATATTCCAACTTAAGCCCTATCCAAATCACTTTACTTACCACATTTATACAACCTAATGTATAATTGCTCATCTTTAGTTAATGACCTAGCACCTGCACCTAAGCATATTCTCATGTTAGGCTAACCCCTAAATAATCAACGAGAACCTTGCAACAACATACACTCAAGCATTTGTATTTCAGCAAAATAAATACTATGTAGCGGTGCAGTAAACTAGCCATAACTAGAGATTTATAATTCCAAATGACATGCAACAAGACAATCTGGAAAGCTTATGAAATTGTCTACAATTCATTTTTAGACCTCCAAGCATGATTCAAACCATTACCAGCTCGAATTCATAATTCAACAGAACTCTGTCCTCACAAGGCAGAGAGTAAGCAAAACTGGAACCTAACTTTAAACAGCTGTAGATTCTAAACTACTGGGCTAAATGCCCTCAAATTTTGACAGGAGCTAGATACATAATTTATCTACAACTTTTGTATTCATCACAATCACAGAAAACCAAATTATCATGGGGAACTTTCCAAAGTCCCCAGATCTGTCCCGAGGGACATAATGCAAACAAATAATTATTAACTTATGATATAAACACTTAATTGGACAAAACCAATTTTACTGACATATCACACATATCACAAGAACACCAGAAAGTAGGGTGTCCATCACCAAAACATTTCTTTTAATACCTTTCTTAATTTATTTAATTAATTAGGGGAAATAGTAAACATATATGAAAACTAGCCCATTAATTCTATAAAAATTACAGTAGACACTACATGCTCTAAGTAGACTACCATAAAAATTTCACACCATTTGAGTAAGCATAACAACCTACACAAAAATGGTAAGGAAGAATGGCTTAAAATGGCATAATTAGGAAACCTTAGTGAAAAGTGTCAAGCAATAGATTTCATATTTTTCCTAGCATCCTTAATGTACTAGGACACTCTCCAACAAATTTCATGGTCATTGGATTCATAGATAATTTACAAAAATTCACCCAAGTATCTACCAGTGATAAAAGGAAAATCTATAACTCAAAAACTACACATGCAATGACTCTCAAATTTTAACCAGAGCTTATACTACACAAGACTAGCTTACCCACAAAATTTCATAATTTTTGGATCACAGAAACTCAAGATATGATTTAAACAAGTTTGCATGTATTCAAAAACACTTTTCAAGTTCCTATTTAATTCATCCAAAATTTCTACATAATGTGCTCAAGACATATTTTTCTTAAATACTAGACCTAACTGTGAGTCTAATAAAATTGGAACCACCCAATTTGGATCTACAAAACAGGAGATACAAAAATATCAAATCAGCATTCAAAACTAGAAATTTGAACTATCCTATATAACAGGCAGTCACTGACATGTGGGACCCGGTTGTCAGCCGGACCCACCGGTCAGCGAGACGAAACAGGGGAGGCAGCGACGACGGGCGACGACACACGCAGAAGCTTCACGACGGCTGGCTCCTCCGTGGCCGACAAGACCGGCGTGCTCCCCAAGCTACCCCGCGTCGATTGATCCCCTAAGCCTAGACCCTAGCGGCCCCTAAGCACACCGCCCATGGCGCATGGCAGCTCGGCCATGGCGCATGGCGGAGCTCCGGCGAAGTACGGCGCCTAATGCCTTGTTAAGGTGCTCGTAGGCTTCCTCGGACCACGGCGGACCTATCTGTGCTACCGCTATAGTCTGAGGTGAAGTGCTCGAGCGTGGCCACGGGAGGTCACCGACGGCGACCATGGCGCGACGGTGCGCGGCCGTGTTCTGGCTAGGCCAGACTGACTTCACCGTTAATATCAATGCTAGAGCCACTACATGTGCTAGAGAAGACAGAACAAGGGTTATGGAAGAAGGAGTGGCGTGGTGATGCTCTGGCCACGACGAATCGCAACACCGGCGAGGTCTGGCCATGGCTACGGCGTCGGAAACAGGCCAAGGTTCCTCACCTAAGATCGAATTGATGCTACTAGTCGGTGGAGATGATGGAGCTAAGCAATGCGGAGCTTTCGGCTAGCTGGAGCGAGGTAGAAGGCGATGGCGAGCGCTCTACGTGTCGGCGAAGCAGCTCGTCGGGACAATGGTGGCGGTGGCTCCGCTTCGGCGCTTCTGGCGAGCAAAAGGAGTGAAGGGAAAGGCAGAGCGCGCGCGGGTGAGTGGAGAGGCAGCAGGGCGTCGTCCACTTCAAGTCGGCCAGCGCGTGGCACGGTCAGGCCAAGCCAGGCGCGTGGAAGCCACGCGGTGGCAACCTCCTGGCCACGGTCGGCCATGACCGGTCTGGTCAGAATGGCCATCAGGCCTGATGAAGCCGACTGACAGCGCCATTTGAAGACGATGGATTTCCGAATCCTTTGATCATTAGCGCAAACTCCCTAAACAAAAGTTGAAGACCTATGTGCCAGCTACAAAACTCATTTAGAGACCAACGTCTAATTCACAAAGGATGGAGAGTAAAATCATGTCAAAGTCGAGTTCATGAAACTGAAATCCAGTATAACACTTAGAAAAATTTTCCATTGTTGAAACAGCTTTCAATCCTGACTTGTGGGCCATTTTTGAACATGTTGTGCACATTTTCATGAGATGGTCATAAAAGAACTTTTGTTCCACATATAATTCTCTACAACTTTGCTTTAGGTTGCTCAGATATGCAAACATCCTAAGCTACACTTTTTAAACAGTCAAACACAGGAGCTCTAGGGGTCCAATTTGGTCAACCATGACTTGGAAACCTAATTAGGCAAAATGATCAACATGAACATTGTTCCTAATGACATTATAAGTATGACTAAGGTTCTTAGAAGAATAATTAGCCACACCATACATTGGTCACACAAGAATCAAGCAAGTTATGTACTGAAACAATGAAAAACACATGAAATGTTACAATTGTTTCATAGTCATGTTTCACATGTTTCATTATCTTGTTGCATAGTACTAACTAACCATGTTTCACTAAAGTGTGTTGTATATGTTTGCACTTTAGTGTTGCACCCTATTCATTTCATAAACAAGCATACATGATATATGACCATATGCTACAATGTTTCAAGAGCATGTTTCATGCAATATGAACTCATAAATGGATGAATGATGCTCATGTTTATGAAATGCAAGTGCAACTGTGGAAGCCAAACACCTGGGGTGTTACACGGTTGGTGCGGAGTGGGCTCCAGATCAAGCCGGGGCGCAGATGCAGCCTCCTGTGCCGTGCTCGATGGCTATAGCGGTGAGCGGGTGGAGCGATTCGTCTAGCATGTCCCCACTCCCCTGGTGGGGAGAGAGACCATGAGTTGGTGTCGTGATGTGGAGCTCTCTGCCTGTTGAACGATGGTGGTCTCCACCAGTGCCCGGAGGTTCCAGTGGATCGCCTGTTCCTAGGGGTCATTCGGCTCAGGAAGGCCGTGCAGAAGCATTGCCGCAGCAGTGATGTTCTAGCCAGCCTGAGCAAACTATGGGGGATCATTCCCCCTGTCTATGATGTTGCGCTGGACCTGGTGGGCATGACCCCGGGTGTCGCTCGCCGGGTTATGCGCATGGGGCGCAGTGTGGTGCGCCGAGCACGCCGGCGTAGGTGGTGGCTGGTTCTGCCGCCGTTGTCATAGCTCCTCGCCATGCTCTCGTGTGAGCGCGAGGGTCCCCGCACGAGGGTTCGGAGGGGTGTGAGTCTGCAAGGACTCTGCCACCACCGATGGCTGTCCTAGAGCATCCACCATAGTGCACTCCTAGGATGGACGATGGCTAGGTGCCATGTCACTGATGCTAGAGCCGTCACTCTCAACATCATCATCCATGAGGTCGAGGAAACAGTTGGGAGCATAGCTCGCCATCCCCACAAATTCGGACGTGAGATGGGGCGGCGCCAGCATCCTTTAGAGCCCTCAGGCGTACGCATCCATGGGGGCCATGAGGCCGTAGGGGAACCGGTCGCATGGCGGTTGCAGCAGGGACAACGGGGTTCCTCTAGATAATCAGCGTAAGCTAGTAAATAGCGAGTAAATAACAGTATGTACACTACTCACAGCGGGGTTTGAGCAGAGCGTTTGCTCGGAATGAAGCGCAGGCGCGTCATCGTTGAAGTCGTTGGGTGTCCCAGAGCCGACGGAGAGCGCCCCTTCAATGGGCACCAGGATGGTCACCTCCTCACGGAGGTGTAGTACGCCGAGCCGCTCAGTGATGAAGTCTAGGCTTCCAAAGAGGAAGGCCTGGGACGGCTCAAAGATGGGTGGAATCTGCATCCCAATAGGTGGGAGTGCGGGAAACTCTAGTGAGCCAAAGCAAGTCATATCACTTGAGCCCGCCATGGCGAAGGTGGCGGAAAAGTGGGCCATCCGATGACCAAAAGTGTGAACGCACAGCGTCTTCCCCACGGACGGTGCCAACTATCGGTGTAGAAAGTGACCAACACATAAATATTTGTAGTTTTGTCATACGTTGTGATCGGATGTGGCCTAGAACTCAATGACACAGGGTTTATACTAGTTTAGGCAACGTGCCCTACATCCAGTTTGAGTCGGTTGGTGACTTTATTCCTGAGCCCAGGTGCTCGAAGTTAGCAGTGGGGTTATAAATGAGAAGGAGAAAGATGGGGGGTACAAGAGGTCCGGTCGGACTCTGGTCTGAGGGGCCGAGAGTGATGGGAGCTCTGCTTGTGTGCTAAGTGTTCGAGCGTGTGCTCATGGTTTGAACCAAGTGGTTCTGTTGTTGTGTCCTAGTGAACTTGATCGATCTATCTACTGGGAGAGAGCGCATCCCCTTTATAGATGAAGGAGATGGCCTTACAAGCAAGAGGGAGAGAGTACGTATGCTACTAAGTCTTGTTGCCCATGCCGGCAGGTACAAGATGATGGTAGGCACCCACAATACTATTTAATGTCAGATGCACGTGGGAGGTTGCGTCGTCTTCTTCTGGTGTGGTAGATGTCGGTGCCTGCCATACTGTTGATGCCAAGAGGCATGCAGGGGGTTTTACCATGTTCACCTGGTACGGTAAATGTCGGCACCCACAACACTGTTGATGCCCAAAGGCATGTGGGGGAGCCTTACTGTGTATGTCTAGTATGGGAGTTGATGGTGCCCACAATACTGTAGGCAAAATGTCGACGCCTACAACATTGCTTGGGTTCTATCATGCCATGGAGGTCGCAGGGTACTGTCCTACAGGTGTATATGGTACATTCCTTGGTATTGCGGTTGACTTGAGTGCCCTGCCTTATTTTCTCCGTCTATTTCCTGGTCCTTACCTAGCGGGCGTCCCGGTTGGTTGGTCCTAGTCGGCTCTGATGGTGCCAGTTGGAGAAGAGCAGTGAGCAGGGGTTTGGCGCATCCCTAGTTTGGAGACATGGGTCGGAGTCAGAAGTGGTGTTTGGCTAGGCCTTCCGATTAGAGAGGCCATCCGGAGGTGGGCTGGAGTCGGATCGAGGCTTTCCGATCTAGAGAGGTGGGCCAGAGTCGGAAGCAGACGCCGTTCCTCCTCGGCCAGGCCTTTCGGTTGGAGACCTAGATCGTCCTTCTGGTCTATCTTTTAGGTATTTGGGCCAGCCCATGAGTTGCACATCATTTGCAATGTCATCTACTAGGCCAAGCCTTTGTTGGGAAGCCGGTCCATGAGGGACCCCGAGTTTATGAACCCGACACATCTTATTCATGTTCTTCATTATAATGTTCATCGTCTACTTTAATTATATGCTTAGTATAGTTGGATTATCATCATGTTCATGCATAAGTTCGTAAAGCATTCACTCTAAGGTACCATGGGTGTGTAGTCGACATTGTGTAAGCGTGGTGCTTATACATTATTTACCTATGAATACACCCTATATTATGGGTCATGTGGTAGATCGCGGACATGACACTCCCGTTGAGTCCTTTGTAGTCCACTCCCCGATGTAGGTAGCATGTAGGATCTGATTATGAAGGAAGATAAGCTCTGTTCTTACTCTTCCCTAGCAATATCTCTTATGTGTAGATATGAAGATGATCTTAGCAATGACTATTAGGTATAATTGCACTAATCAATGTATGCTTTGACATATAATTAAGGATGACTTAGGAATTATTCCTCTAATATTCTACCTGACCATGCTAATGCCATAGAAAGGAGTACTCTGAATGATTTATCATTATCATTAATCAATACATATTATATATATATCTTATCCTATGACTTACCCCTGTTATGAGTAGAATATTGGTTATGGTTTACTTCTCCATCAATAGTATAAGTTATCAATACTTGTCCATGCTAGACCTTCCTTGTGGTAAAAATATAAATAACGATACCGGGAATACTCTCAGGTGAAGTGCTACAATGGTATATTATCTGTGCGCTTGCAGATCCTTTTTCATTCATATCTATATATTCTTTCTAGTCACATAAGATGATAAAGAACTACTTAGTATCATTCTAGTAGTGATGCTAGGCAACACTAACAAGCATCTCTGGCACCATCACTAGGGATGACAACCTAGTAAAGTAATGTTAGGAGATGTAGGTAATTAATAGGTGGCTATTAAAACAAGTGACAAGTTAATAAATACCAATAAGCATTTATAGCGCCATTGCCGGGGAAGGTAGCTAGACAAAGGAAGTATTGATAAACTTATATTTATTGATGTGATCGAGATAACCATTGAGCCCTGCTCAAGCAGGCTTACCCTTGTTTTGTCTACTTGTGTATCTTACGCAAGGTAATGTATGACCGGTTTTGATCTTCCGACAAACTACATTGAAGATCCAGAAGCATTAATCAAGAAAACTAAAGCTAAACTCAAGAAAGTCATAGCTTTAGATTTAGAAGACAACCAGATAAGGTGAAGTTTAACACCATAATTTGAAGCCATGGCTGATAGGACTCTCCGCGAATTCTCTTCTTCAACCACTACCAACATCCGAACTGGACCCACAATCAATGTGGGAGACAATGGATTTGAGCTCAAGCCGGCTCTAATCAATATGGTGCAAGCGAGCCAATTTTGTGGAAAGGCACATGAAGATGCAAGTGCACATGTCCAACACTTACTAGAGATCTGCAACACTTTCACCATTAAGGGAGTAACCAAGGACGCCATACTACTTCGCCTCTTCCCATTTTCACTTTTGGGGAAGGCAAACCAGTGGTTCTACACCAACAAAGACAGAAACACTACATGGGATAATTGCTCCACTGCCTTCCTAACAAAGTCGCACGGGCAAGACCAATGCTCTGCGTGGGAGAATTTCAAGTTTTCAGCAACAACCTGATGAATCTATCCCTGAGGCATGGGAATGCTTTGAAGACTATAATTAGAATATCCTCATCATGGGATGGAGAATTGGCTACTCATGCAGATGTTCTACCATGGGTTGACCAATAGTACCCATGAGACCATGGATGCTGCTATTGGAGGTGCATTCTTGTCACTTACACTTCTCCTGCGGCCACTCTTGTGGAGAAGATGGCCCCCAACCAAGGCTGGAATGAAGAACGTGTTCAAACCCACAAGAGAGGTGGAGGTATGCATCAACTCAAGGAAGTAGACATGCTATCTGCCAAGATGGACCTACTGATGAGAAGCTTGAAGACCGAGCTAATGAAAAGCAACAAGTCATGCACATTAATGATTCACGCATGACGTGTGAAGTATGTGGCAACACTGGGCATTCAGGGAACAGCTATCCTGAAACCCAAGAGGATGTGAACTTTGTCAACAACTACTATTGTCCTCAATAGAATCAAGGATGGAACCAACAACAGAGGGCATACTACCAAGGTAACCCTCAAGGCAATAATCATAATAACTTCAATCAACCACCCTTGAGAGAATTAATTGTTGGCCAATCTAGACTTATGGAAGGATTATCTAAGAAGGTAGCTACTAATGATAAAATATTAGAAAACATAAATAATAGAATGGATAGCTTTGCTTCTGCCATTAAGAACCAGCATAGCTTTAATAAAATGATAAAATCACAAATAGCTCAGCTGGTGGCTATTGTTCCTCCATCCGACAAAGGTAAGATTTGGGGGTAGCCGGAAGATTTAGAAACTGCAAATCTTGTCGATATTCACAATGCAGCTTACTAGTTCATGAAGCCATCGATGGGAAGGTGGATAGATTACACCTTGCCTAACAAGAAAAGTGATCTAGGGAGACCTATCATCCCTATCACCATTGGACCTCATATCTTCTAGGAAGCTGTCTGTGACTTCGGAGCAAGTGTCAACATCATGCCTAAGGTAATTTATGAGAAATTTTTAGGAGATCCTTTGTTATACACATATATGCGTTTGTAGCTTACAGATCAGTCACTCTGCTACCCCAAGGGAGTCCTTGAAGATGCCATTGTCCAAGTAGGACAATCATATGTTCCTATAGACTTTGTGGTTTTGGAAATAGGTGGAGATGAAAGGGCACCCATCATCCTAGGTCGACCTTTCTTGAGCACCGCAAAAGCCATCATCTACGCGGACAGTGCCAAGATCTATTTCACGATCAAGGATAAAAAGGAGAAATTCTCTTTCAAGAACCGCATCTTATAATCTCCTAGTCATCCACAAAAGACATACCTACCCAAAGAGACAACAGTAACCAAGAAGAAGAAGAACCGAAGAAGGAGGAAGAATAAGACCAGTCGGCCACAAGAAGAAATGGTCAACATGATCAACACACTCCGATCTGAGTACGACCACCCCCTCGCTTCACCATTCCCTATGGCATACCGACGATAGAGTGTACCATTGGAAAAAGAATCTTCCACAAGACCTTCTGTGACATTGGACCAGGCGTCAATATAATGATCAAGGTAATGTATGAATATTTATTTAGTAACGAACCTTTGTTCCCTATATATATGCAGTTGCATATGGTGGACCAATCAATCCGATTCCCTAAGGGAATAGCGAGGGACATTATGGTAAGAATACAAGATCACTATGCCCCTACTAATTTCATGGTCCTAGACATGGGAGAAGAAGAAGACGATACACCCATGTTCCTCAACATCACTAACGCGATCATCTATGTCGGATCTGGACAAGTCCACTTCCAATTCCCTAGAGAAAAGGTACGCTATTATTTCAATAGTTATACTACTTATGAACAGCCAAAGAAGAGCCATTCCAGGGGGAGACATCGATCATCCCAACATCAAACGAACCAACCCTGATGGAATGAATGGGAAGATTGTCGGTGTTTCGAGTTGCCACCGACTAGTAAATTTCTAATATTGCGCATCTCGCTCGAATGGTATGCTAAGAGGACACGAGGTTTATACTGGTTTGGGCAGAATATCCCTATGTCCTGTTCATTGCTGCTGCTCATGTTACTAGCACTAAAAGTTCATAGTAGGGGTTACCAACAGTCGAGAGAGGGATAGGTCCCAAGTCTCCGGTGAGAGGAGCGAACGGGTGCCGAGAGCTCGGTCGCTTCCTGGCTGTGTGCTTGTGTGTTCTAATCAGTTTGGGGTTCAATGGGTTCGACTCCTCTTCATGGGATGCCCTGCTTTCCCTTTTATAGGCCAAGGGAAAGCATGGGTTATAGTGGAGGGAAAAGAGGAGAATGAGAAGGAGAAGAAGTCATCCATGATCGCCAGGTCCTTCTTTTCCTTCACGTGGGTCTCGCCGACCCTGTAGACATCAGATAGCTCCATGTTGCGGCCTTGTCCATCACTGGCGCCATGCACTGGCGTCGCCTCCCAGTCGTGGCGCTCCACTCCATCCTGGCGGATGTCGTGGTGAACTAACATGCCTATCAGTGCTCGTACGGGGCTAGGCAGAACAGCACCGGCACGCTCGATGTTGTTTCTTATGTGAATCCCCAAGTATGGCCCGTCACAGCCACGGGTTATATCGAGGCATGTCGGTCACCACCCTGGTGTTAGAGCTTTGACCCAGTCCCATTCGCTTGGACCTAGAGTGGTTGGCGGAGTATGGGTCTCTGTTGGGTGAGATGGATCCCCCAACCTTGGGGTCGGTTGAGGTGGAGTCCCCCAAGAGGCCAGGCAAGGTGGAGCGCAAACCCAAGGGTCGAGCGAGGCGGAGCCCACCCCTAGAGCGCCGGCGAGGTGGAGCCCATGACCTTTTTGTTAGGTGAGGCAGGTCGGCGAGGCAGAGCGCAAACCCAAGGGTTGGACAAGGCGAGCCCGCCCTAAGAGGTTGGGTGAGGCGGAGCCCACCCTCAGAGGATGAGCAAGGCGAGCCAGCCCTCAGAGGTCGAGTGAGGTGGAGCCCTCCCTCGGAGGTCGGGTGAGGCGGAGCCCATGACCTCGATGTTGGGTGAGGCGAAACCCACCCTCAGAGGTCGGGCGAGGCAGAGCACAAACCCAAGGGTCAGGCATGGCGAGCCTGCCCCTAGAGGCTAGGTGAGGCGGAGCCAGCCCTCAGAGGTCGGGCGAGGTGGAGCCCGCGGCCTCAGTGTCGGGTGGGGCAGAGCCCGTTCTAGAGGTCGGGTGAGGCGTAGCCTGCCCTCAGAGGCCGGGCGAGGCAGAGCCAGTCCCAGAGGTCGGGCAAGGCAAAGCCCACCCCTAGAGGTTGGGTGAGGCGGAGCTTGCGCACTTGGGGGTCGGTTGGAGCTGTAGTCGTGCTCTTGACTGCTTGGATGAATCAATATTGATGGTTATTAGCTCCTCCTCTTTTGGTACCCTAGTATTGGTCCCCGACAGTAGCCCCCGAAGCCTGTGGTGGAGTGGAATACTCCTTCGGAGGCTTTTCCAAATGGGAAGACTCTAAAGGCATTGGCCTTCTTTTGCTACCCACAGCATGACTTGGGGGCAGTGATTCTCTTTCCTCGAGCCCCCTCCCATAGTAGGGGCCCGGTTGAGGATCGGTTCATCTTTGCGATTGTCTTCCCTGAAGTGTTTTTTTCGATAAAAACAGGACGAATCATGGCACCCGGTGAGCTGTTAATGGGCTAGTCTGAGTGGGGCCCCTGGCATCCCATTCATGGGGATGTGGCTTGGGTTAGCTTGGTAACAGACCCCAGATTCTCCGTGGTCAATCCATATAGTTCTCGGGTCTATTCTACCGGTCCCAAGGGATATGTACCTTTCTTCAAAAAAACCATGGATCATAACATGCCAAGACTCGAACGTGGGTCGGGATGCCCATGGCGCTCATGCACCTGGGTACTGGCCGCTAGCGGGCCCAGCCCTTTCCACCTCTCACGCTAAAGGTGCCTAGAGCGATTGTCGAACCCGTCGATGGGCTAACCTGCGAACTCCTGGGCCTAGTCAGGCCGTAGAGGCACTTTTAGATCTGTATTCCTCTTACTCATGACGAGTCATGGCCCATCCGGAGAGGTGAAATGTTCGGCGAGTTTTCCAAGGGAACGGACAGAGATTGCGTGCGCACGTCCCGTGGCGGGACGTTGCGGTAGATCGTGGCAGGCATGGAAATCTAGGAGGGTGGTTGGTTTCCTCGCATCTGTCGCCCATATAAAACCAAAGGGTTCGCCCCCCAGATTCCATACCTTGCATCCTTGCCTCTGCAGCCACGACCACCGCCGCCAATCGCTCAAGTTTCCTATCTCTGCATCCTCGCCGCCATCGAGCTCGCATCCACCCGCCCCCATCTCCAATGGATCTGTGGTGCCACTCTGACATCACCTTCTAGAGCATGGAGGGCCTCGTCCATCGTGGTCTTCTCCGCATGTGGACCGCGCCCAAGGAGTGGCTAGTGCTCGGCGAGGAGGACATGCCATTGCTGCCTGACGGCTATGTGGTGTTGTTCACCCACTTCCACGAGCATGGGTTTGTGACCCCTACCCACATATTTCTTCGGGGGCTGCTGCACTACTACAAGATCGAAGTGCAACATCTCAATCCCAATGGGATCCAGCACATGGCGGCATTTGTCGCCCTATGCGGATCAGCCCCCACTTCGATTTGTGGAGGTACTTCTTTGCCGTCACCCTCCAGAAGAAGAGGGAGAAGAGCGGCAGGCAAGAGTTACACATGCTGATGGGTTGCGCCGACATCTAGCTCTAGAACAATCGGGTCGGTGAGTACCCGTCGATGAGGCTATCAACGTCCAACAAGGGGTGGCACTCGTAGTGGTTCTACCTCAAGAACGATGCCGCTGCCCCTCTGCCAAAGTTCACTGGGTGCCTGATCGAAGAGGCCCTGGAGTCATGGAGGAAGTGGGGCACCCCAGAGAAGGACAAGAAGAAGATCTGAGACCACATCACCATCATCCACATCCTCAAGGAGAACAGCTTGAAGGGGTCGGGCATCATCAGGGCCTACCATGTAAGGAGGGTGGTGCTATTGATGATGCGCGCACTCCCCTGTACACGATGGCACCCGAGGCGTCGTTCGATGGAACGGCGCTCACCGAGGGGGCGCTCCCAAACTCTGAGATCGTGCAACGCATCAAGGAGGCAATGGAGCTCTTGCGGGATGATGTGGGTGCCCCCCTAGATTTCATCTACTCGGTGTCGAGACATCCTCCGATGTGGCCGGAACCAGGCCACGTCGTCTTCGTAAGTTTACCCTTCTCAATGCTTCTCTTCAATGGATTTCCCAACCTCTAGATACTAACTTTGAGAGGGGCGGGACCAGCCGAGGAACCTCATCTTCACGGATCACCCAGTGCCATTGCTGAGGGATTCATCCATGAGGGCAGCAAATCACACTGAGGGTGAGCGGCTGAGGAAGGCGAAGGAGGACAAGAAGAGGAACAGGCAGCAGAAGCTACAAGCACAGGAACGAGGGGAGGACACCGACAGCGACAATGATGATGACGATGGCGACGACGACAAGGTAGCCGACGATGTCGAGTGGGACATCCCAAAGAATGAGGATGCGCTGACAGGTATTGGTTCATCCTTGCAGGAGTTGGGACCCTTCCCATTCCATAGGGGGGAGGGTACGTTCGGGGAGCCGGTGGAGGCGGGATGCACCGTCGGCCCCCCTCATGAGTCAACGGGGGTAGGTGGCTCTGCTGCCGCGCCTAAGATGTTGGCGGAGGCGGGTGACTCCACTGTCGCACCCCAAGAGTCAAGGGGAGTGAGCCCCTCTGCCCAGGAGCAGGGGACAGTCTCGAAATGGCAGAGGTCAGGGGGTTCGCCCCCAAAATGTACCTACCGCCCAACGGCGCTGAGGTGAGTTGTTAGTTCCTCTATTTTTTCCTAGTTTATTCGGATTTTGTTGTGACTTATGTTTTTTGTCCCTTGCAGCATCGGTAGGTAGTACAATCTATTGGCGCTGGCGTAGAAGAAGAGCATCGCCCTCCAATTGAGGCAGCAACCGTCGGCTGGTGTCGTGCCCATTTTGGGTGAGAGTGGCACTAGTGTGACCGCGTCATTGGCTGGTTGGACGCTCCCATGGTGGTGCCCATACCCTCGGTGGGACGGGCGGACGCGGGGGCTCAAAGGGCGCCTTCAGAGGTCACAGAGCAGTCGGCCATGGCCGTGATATCGCTGCCGATGACGGGGTGGATGGGGCTGCCAACCACGCTCGTGGCACCAACCATGGTGGGCGTGATGCAGTAGGTCGTGACCCCCAACACAGGTGGAGGTGGCGGCGGTCATGACAGATGGGTCATGACCGGGCGCAACCGTAGCGACGCCTGAGGCACCGGCACAACCCGCGCCATCGGCGTCCCAAGCAATGGTGCCTGGCATGGGACAGACAGAGGGGGACGTGGCCGAGGGATCCATGGGAGTCATGGTGGTGGCAGAGAGGTCGGCGGTGCCTAGGACCGGTGGGAAGTCGTCCCTGGCGCTGACGTTGGTAGGCAGCATCTCGCCCACGCGTGGCGAGCCCCTACTCTGGTGGACAAATCCATAGGATCCAGCATCGACGCTCTTCACCCTCGACGCCGATGCCGATAGCATGAAGCGGGAGAGACTCAACGTGGGGATCGCGTCCGTGCTGGAAGCCCTGGACCATGCCAGGGGTGCCTTGCGCGACGTTGTCGTTCCCTCCAGCCAGGTATTTGCTTGATCCTGCATCTCGCCCTTTTCTTTCTCTATATATTTTTTGTATCCTGACCATAGTCTCCTTTCAGTACCTCATCGCTTGTAGCCGGGGGAAGTCTTGGTTCCTTCGTGAATAGAAGAAAACCTGGGATCACCTCGTCGAGGAGGCGCGTCTATGTGGGGAGGTGACCGCTCAGCTTGTTGTCGCCTAGCAGAGGGTAGCCAAGATGACTCCCCTTGCTGAGGAGGTAGATGGTCTTCTATCGCGGGTGGCCAAGGCCCGTCGGCATGCTGTCGAGTCCGAGAAGCCATTCAAGGCCTTGTCGGCGAGGTCACGAAGGGACAATGAGGAAGCCGCCAAGGTCAGGAAGGAGCAGGACGAGCTGCTCTAGAAGGACACCTGATGAGGACATGACACCCATGCATATGACCATGTTTGGTGCATGGTATGGAGGGGTAGGAGGCCAGCAAGGGTGTCCAAGTTAAAGAAGGAGGCCCGAGGCTGATTTAGTTCGAGTCCCCGAGGTGGAGGCCCAAAGCAACTCAAGTTCGAGTCTGCCTCGGTCTCCAGGACCAGTCTGCCTTAAACTGGTCACCCAGGACACATCCGGACTCCATTTTCGACGATCCACATATGGATGGAAAGATAATTTGATAAGGAAGCCAATCCAAGTGGTCTCATATAAAAGCTGTTCGGAATCAACAGGAATCGTGGTCACAAGACAGCGTCCAGAATCTGCCAGGGTGCTGCGACACCGTCTTTTGGTCCGTTGGACCATGTATCATGTTTGGGCCCATTAGGGGTGCGTCCAGGGGTCTTGCACGACCCTAGAGTCTTCATAAACAACCACCGCTCCTCCATTAGGGTTTGAGTTTTGCTTAGATTATTCTATCAAGAACAGTTTTGCCGTTCATCGGTTTGTGAGACCCCAACTCGTGAGATTAATCATACATATGCAATTTGGTTGCTTTCTTTCTTGTTCTTGCTTGTGTTCTTTGTTGCGTAGGCAGGGATTAGCCTTCTTGGCGAGGTCAACCGGATTCGTGTCTCGGTTGATAACCAGAGGAGTTATGGTGCTAAGACTGCAGGGTTCGATCTTTCAATCTGAAGCCGGATCAGTGTGTCATTCTCCGCCACAACGATAGTTACCTTAATCTGACGAAAGATCGGGATCCCCGGCCCAAACATGATACATGGTCCAATAGACCAAAAGACGGTGTCACAGCACCCTGGTAGATTCTAGACGCTGTCTTGTGACCACGATTCCCGTTGATTCCGAATAGCTTTTGACGTGAGACCACCTAGATTGGCTTCCTTATCAAATTAGCTTTCCATCCATATGTGGATCGTCAAAACGGAGTCTGGATGTGTCCTGGGTGACCAGTTTAAGGCAGACTGGTCCTGGAGGCCGAGGCAGACTCGAACTTGAGTTGCTTTGGGCCTCCACCTCGGGGACTCGAACTGAATCAGCCTCGGGCCTCCTTCTTGACTTGGACACCACTGCTGGGCTCCTACCTTCCCATACCATGCACCAAACATGGTCATATGCATGGGTGTCATGTCCTCATCAACACCGAGACCTACCAGCAGATCCTCAACATTCTAGCCAAGGTTGAGAAGGAAAGGGAGCTGAAGCTGGGGGCCGAGGAGAAGCTCGTGGCCCTAGAGAAGAAGGTGAGCCTGGATGCCGCGGTGGTCACTCGGCCGCGCAAGGAGCGGGATGAGCAGCTCCAAACCATGGAGAGGCTACGCTCAGAACGCGGCATGGCTCACGAGGAGCATGACTAGGCCTTCCAAGAGCATGACTAGTCCAGCCTAGAGTGCGACGATGTGCAGTAGAAGGTTGGCTCCCTCTAGGCCGAGCTTGGAAATGCGATGACCCAAAAGTTGGAGGCCGAAAGCATTTCTGCCAGGCTGGCCATGGACCTCACTGAGGCGAGGAGGAATCTTCAGCAGAGAGTGATGAGCTCGATATCCTAAGCACCACCCTCGGAGTGGTCTATGATGACCTTGAGGTGGTGCGGTCGGAGGGGACCAGTTCGCTCATGGCCCATGCCATCGAGATCACGGCGCGGGTGCGCCAGCACGAGAGGAATGCCCTTCACGCGGGGTCAATCAATCCTTCACGATTGCTCATTCTCACTATGGGGACAGCATCGATCTGGAGATGATGAGCCACGACTTTGCGCCAAGCTATGAAGTCCACGAGCCAGAGGAGATGGAAGCGGCAATGGCTCCCCTTCCGCAGGACCTAGCGAATAGGATCGAAGGCATAGTTCTCCCCTAGAGGGCTTAGTTAATTCAATAGGTCTGTCAATCATTCTTGTAATCAGTGGACAAGTGCCGATCCTTCTGTATCATTTAAACAAACTTGTTATTTTGTTTTGTTTGACCAAGTCTATTCTTTTGTTTTGGTGCGAACGGATTTGTTTTTCCTCCTTTTTGTGTGTGAAAAGGGGTTCATGCGTTCTGACCCTTCCGTTTGTTAAGACCATAGAGCTCGAGGTGTAGGAGGGAAACTCTGATCACACTGGTAAGCAAGAGTGCCATAGCCACTAGGGCGTAGGTTTATCATAGTCCGACCAGCTGTAACAGAACCGCCCAATTTATACAAGATCAAGTACGGCTGTCCCCGCTAACACGTTGACACACACATACTTTCACTCATATAAACCCGGTAGTCCGCCGAGTGTCCCAAAAGACCTCGGTAAATCAACATCACAACCAAGATCGCGTGATTAAGCAAATACACATCACATACGCAGGGTTGCAGCGGAAAATAATATTACAAATGAATTCAAAAATAAAAGTACAAGTTTGGGTTTCAAAACCGATAAGTGAAAACAACATAGCTTTCAAAAGATTACATTAATATATGTTCCAAATACATTGTTAGCATAAGTGACATCATCCGACAAAAGCATATAGATGAGAAGTAACTATAGAATCACCGAGCCCATCGGCGGTTAGCCACCATCTTCACAGGCCAAGAACTTCACCTGCAACATGGTGGGATAAACCACGAGTACTCGAATGTACTCACCGGACTTACCGTCGGAAACCAAAACAAGTGACACCAAGGGTCATGCAAGGCTTATGAGGTGGGCTAGCTTGACACTTTTGCATAAAAGAGCTTATGAGCATAGTAACCACTTAGCATCAAGCTTATCATCATTTACCTATCCACTAGATTAGCACCTGTACTAGAGTACTCACTTATTAGGAGCAAACAATATTAACCATAGCAGGTATAATAAGGCTGTCATCATCATATCATCATTTCCGAACCATTAGGTTATTTAGTGTATCTACATTGGAGATAAGCCCGTCAAGTTCTCACTAACCGGGAGAGACGGCGACTCGAATCGAATTACAACTCAGGTGAGGGGTATTCCTAACTCTCACCTGCATACTTAGCAAGGGTAGCCGTGGGTCACCTTTGGGACATCTCAGGAACCAAATTCGCGGGTTCGATCAGCGCCAGCACTCTCAGGGATTACCCTTCTGCAGACGATCAGGACTTTTAAATCACCTGCCCTTGGACTCACGCCTCGGCTCCCTTCCGAGGTGCACTTTATACTTATCGACTCCCGGCCCGAGGTGAGCTACTCGGCCCATGGGTCGGTCATCGGACACGACCAACTAAGAGAGAGGCATGCGTTCAACATGAACAGGAAAGGCTCCAAGAATCAGTCCTTAAGCAACACACGCACGGAGTCATTTGCGCAAACCGGCAAAGCCTCCGTCCGGTCTTCATTTCAAATTAAGACTGGTTCTTTTCCACGATAGCAAATATAGCCAACCGTGCCACATGTAGATTCCTATATCTCGCAGGTGACAGGAAATCACCCGACTTCTACCGTGTTTAAGCAGGGCTAAGCACTACACGAGCCTGAGCTACATAGGATTCAGGGTATCAATATCTGGACAAGGATTGGATAACCAATGCAGCAAGTATTTTCATCCAACGCCTAAACTTAATGCAACAATATATATATGTAACAATAATATTGTAACTGCATTTCGAAAATTAGGAGACTTAATATGCTCCGGGGCTTGCCTGGGATCCGACACAAGTCAGTGCTAGGTAGACGACACTCGCTAAGTGAGCATCTCCCGTTCTAGCACTTGTCCAGTCCTTCCACCTTCGAGATAGGTCCACCATACACCATCGTATGTCTCCACATCATGCGCTCCACGTCCACGTGTTGTACCTAGCGTACCTAGGATGAGATGCATAGATGCAGATGCATGAACATAAAGAATACACATGAAGGAATGCAACAAGCATACTAAACAAGCATATGTTACACTATACACACATAAGCATGTCATACAACCAGCTAGCTATACATGATCAAGTACTTCACAATTTAGCAAAACATTTTAGGCATGCTACCTTAACTCTAGGTGTCCAAGATAACCATTTGCAATCACACAAACAAGAGCAAGTAGAAGCAAACAATTCTAGATACAAGCAGATTTGGACAGCAGCAAACAGTCACTTGTTTCAAACATAACTTAAGCTACAAACATCCCACAAGGATGATCTAAGACTTTATGAAAATCCATAGAAATTGTATACAAGATTGATGTTTACATAAAAAGCTAATTACAAAGTTAAACAGGTCAAACATGTAGATGTTTCAGACCTGTCCAGACATGGACATAAAACTGATTGCAACTTCAGAGAAGCATAACTGTAGTTACACAAATCCAAATGACTTGCAAGAAGACATTTTGGAAAGCTTATGAAATTATCTACATTTCATATTTAACCATCATAGCATGATTCACAAGTTAAGTAGGTCGAAATTATACCTTTACAAAAACTGGTTCATACAAAACAGAGAGCAACAAATCCTGTACTCTAAGTTTAAACAGTTGTAACTCTTAAACTACTTGGCCAAATGACACCAAATTTTAACAGTAGCTAGATACATGAATTATCTACAACTTTTGTATAAACAAGTTTCACAACAAAGCACATTATCATGAAGAACTTTGCTAAGTTCTCAGATCTGTCCATAAACCACATCGGCAAGAAAATAATTATTAACTTATGTTGCAAACACATAATTGGGCAAAACCAACTTTACCAACATGTCACACATGATTAAAGAACACCAGAAAACCTAGGGTCCATGACCAAATAAATTCTTTTAATGCATTTCTTAATTTATTTTAGATAACAAGGTGACTTAATGAACATATACCAAAACTATACAATAAATTCTACAAAAATTACAGTGGCTCACATATCCTCTCAATAGTCTACTGTCCAAATTTCACTCCATTTGAATATGTATAGCAACCTCTATGAAAAAGACAAGTTGCTAAAGCAAGAAATCATGTGAGAGCAAGATAAACCAATAACTCACTCATACTTCATCCAATGCTCATTAAATTTTTACCACACATCAACTATCACATGATTAGCACGCCACAAAAATTTCACTTCATTTGGAGCCCTAGATCTACAGTTATGAAAAAGACAAATACCACTAGCATTACAAACCTAGCTGCATAAATATATTTTTACAGCTAAAACTTTAAAGTAAAACATGTAATATTATAGATCTATTGCATAGAGAATTTCACAAGGATTCCAAAAGTCCTCATTTGCTATTTTACGAATTTCCTATGAATTACTATGAATTTCCAAAGATTCAGCAAATTTATCGCAAATAAGTCCTTATCGGCACTATTCCTTTGAGTCACCGACTTTGCGAAGAACCTCCCTTTTCTCGAATTCGAGCGCCAAGTCCTCCACGGGAATCAAAACAGAGGAGGCCGTCGGAGTTCGCGGACTCCGTCGTTGGGGGCCATCTTGCCGTGTCGGGGAAGTGGCGGTGGAGCACCAGAAAGTCGTCGCACCAGGGGACCGCTTAGCTCGGCCGGGGCAGCCAGAGTCGGCCCGGCCACGTGAGCCCATGCGGCTCATGGCCGGCGGCACTAAGCGAGAATGAATGGCGGCGGTGAAGCTCCGGGAGGCGGCGGGCGGGACGAGGCACCACTTGTGCACCCGTGGGTGCCCACGACTCGGCCTGGGATGGCTCGGGTGAGCCAAGCCGGCGCGCGTCGCTGTTGGGCGGCGAGTAGCGCCGGGAGAGCGGCTCACCGGCGACCAAGACGAGGGCGAAGTCTTGAGACCTGGCCGGCCGATTATGACGGAGAGCCGTGTACACGCCGGGGGGCCACAGCCAGCAGCGGTCGATGAGCGGCAGCAGCACCTGCTTCTGCAAGCAACGGGGAGCTCGAACCTCGCTTCGGCGGCGGCAATGGCGATATGGCCACACCACGGCAGCAGAGAGGAGCGGAGGGCGGCGTCGCGCGAGGGAGGAGTGGGAGGCTCGGGCGTCCGCTTTGGAGGGCGAGGGGCGCGACGAGAAGCGGCAGACCACGCGGGCGGCGGCCTTCGGCAATGGTGGGGGTGGCGTGGCCGCGCGCCATTTGGCGAGCCACGCGGCGTCCTTTGAGGCGTTCCACGAACACTTGGCGAAGCGACGGAGTGGCGGCGTGGAGCGCGATTTGGGCTAGCTACGGGCTGATTTGGTTCATGGGCCCAAAACAAAGTTTGTTCACCTCGACATGCTCTACGTTTATTATTTAAGGTGCCCGGCCATTTGAGCTTTGTAACAGCGGATAATTAAGTTCCAAGATGATAGTGTCAATATGTTAACAGCGATCACGGAAACTCATTTTCGGAGGTCGGAACTCGATCAAACTTAGTGCATCTTTTTGCATTCTCTTCTCCATAACATAACCTTGAACTTTTATTTTTGGACCAACTCAAGTTGCTTAGCAAAATTTGGAGAACGCGGAATGTCAACGTCGATGTCGGTGAAATCCGGACTGCAAACACGGTCGGGTTGATTTCAGCTTTTTCTCTTATACTTTGAGCACTGTTTTGATCTATTTCGAAGCTAAATCATGACTTGGTCCTTTAACAAAGTTTGTTATACTCAAACTTTTCTTCAACTTTCATTTTTGGTCAAACCTCATATCTGGTCCAGAAGTCAACTTTATTTCTCGGTCAACGCAAAGTCCTTTCTGCTACAAAATATAGGGTTTCCATTATTTTCGGACATTTTCTCCACCTTCGCTCAACACGAACCCTTCATAACTTTTGTTGTAGAGTTCAATTAGAGTTGTTTGAGCAAGGTTACAAGGTTTGGTTGACTTCATATGTTTCCAGTCACTTGATAAAGCAATTCATGCAAAGATATGACTTATCATTTCATGTGACTTTTTGATTCCAAACTTCATGAAACTTTTCCACGGGTCTAGATGGATGCATGGGGATGTAATGTACATGTAATAAGCATGTTTAACATTACTCTTGCATAATCTTAACAAGGGTCCATATGTAAGCAATTGTGCGTGGCACAAGTTTAAGTTGGAGCTCCATCATGTAGATTTGATCTTGACACCTTCATTACCACTCAACATGTCATGGTTGAGCTTAAACCCACTGCTTAACTGGTGACAAACACCTGGGGTGTTGCACCAGCCTTGCTCAATCGTTCATTTTCGCAGACCTTGCTACTAGGTTTAACATGAGGAAGGGTGTCGAGCACGGTGACTGTTTCAGAAAGAGTATATGTATTCCCTTATCAACCCCCGAGTGAGACCCAACCCCTTGCCATTGTTGGGGTTGGGTGTCACTAAAGATCGAGGAGAGGATAGCAAAACTAGTAGGAGAAAGCGTCTCTTGTTTTTGTGCGTAACCCCTCCCTAGGATCTGAGCCATCGTTCTGCGACCGTGCATTCGGTCTCCTTGTGAGTCCAACTTTCCTCAAGCCCCCGCGCATAGCAGGGGTCTAGTTGAGGGTCGGCTCATCTTTGTGATCGTCGCCCCGTCCATGGTTTCCATAACCAGAGGCATTGAGCTAACATCACTTGCCTCGATGGCTCGAGTGACATGCTCGGTGAGCTCGCTATCGGGCATGTTCAAGTGGAATCCGAGTCCATCATTCCTGATGGGGTCGACATAGCCCTTATGTGGCATTCCACTACTCCTTAACTCGCCTCCCGGCAGATGCTTGTGTTGCTCCGCAGAGCGACTCAGGTGGCCCGCTAAGCTCTCCTCGATGGGGATTCTATGGGCTCAACTCAAGGTTAGGATCGAATGAGAAGATCTAGATGACCCTATCCACTTTTGAGCGGGTCAGGCAAAGGCTACTGGGGCTCATCTACATTTTCTCATCTGGCTCTGTTTGATGTGAGGCAGCCTCAAGCCCTTCGTGGGCCGGCCTTTGAACCCCAGTCAGTTGGATTCCTGAGTTTGGGTTGGGCTACTCGAGCCCCCGAGCCCCATGGGGCTCGATGGGGGTCGGTTGTGTTTCATGCGTCACCCTGTCCGTGGTTTTTGCAACTGGAGGGGCTGAGCTAATGACACTTGCCTTGATGGCTCGAGTGTCACGCTTGGTGAGCTCGCTAATGGGCATGTTCGAGTGGAATCTGGGTCCATCATTCGCTGACGGGGTCGGCATAACCGTCATGTGGCATTCCACAGCTCCTTAACCCGCCTCCCGGTAGATGCCATTGTCACTCCAGAGAGCAACTCACGTGGCCCACTGGCCTCTCCTCGATGGAGATTCTGTGGGCTTGGCTTGTGGGTAGGATCGAACGAGAAAGGTCTAGATGTCCCTGTCTGCTTCTGAGCGGGGTCGGGCAAGGCCGCTAGGGCTCATCTACGTTTTTCTCCCCTGGCTCTGGTTGACACGAGGCGGCCTTGAGCCCTTCGTGGGCCAGCATTCGAACCTCGATCGGTCGCCGCTCATGTCGAATGAGACAACTACCGCTTCGTGACGTGACACGAAGGGTTGTGATGCAGCAATTGCATATGCAATATTCAGATGTATGGGATGAATGTATGGACGAATGCATGAATGCATGCATGAGCATGGATGAATGAATGATCAGGCACTACAAAAGAAAGGTGTGGGGTCTGGATCCATCGTTCGCGATGGAGTTGGCGTAACCTACATGGGGTACCCCACTACTCCATACCCGTCTCTCAGCCATGACCCGAGCCGTTTGGTCGACTTTGGGCAATCTGCTGGCCTCTCCTCGATGGAGATTCCATAGCTAGGCCCCTCCAAATCCTTCCTAGGAAGGCAGAGGCTAAAGCTTGGAGTGTGGGCAACAAACTCCAATCATGCTGGTGAGCAAAAAATGTTGTAGCCACCGGGGCATTGGTTTCTTGCAGTCTGACCAATTTGACCCAGCGTTTGTTTCCACACACCTTGCCTTTAGGTTTTAGCGTGAGAAAGGGGTTCAACATTGAGAAAGTCTACCAAATAGACACTCTTGCTAGCCCCTGAGCGAGACCCGACCCCTTGCCATTGCTAAGGTTGGGGGCTCGATAGCAAAATTAATGCGCATAAAGTAAGGATGACCCATCTCTCGGCAGCGGCCCGAATCATTCGATTGACTTGTGTGGCCCACTGGCACAGGACTTACCTTGATGGCACGAGTGATGGGTTTAGGGAGCTCTTACCAGATATGTTCGAGCAGAACCCAAGTCCGCCATTCGTAATGGGGTTGGCATAACCTGCATGGGGCATCCTGCTACTCCCTACCCATCCCTCGGTAGCGGCTAAGCCATCCGGTTGACTTGTATTGCCTTGCTAGGATAGGACTTACCTGCCGAGATAGAGGATGAGAACATCCCATGCAAGAATTTAGTTAGGTAGATAAGCCAGGCAGCGAACTTGTAATAAAAGGAGAAGCTCTTAAATTTCATTATAGCCAAACAGCTTTTTAGCCCTTCTCCCCTTTTTGTATAAAAAGGTTAGTGCACTCCAACCCTTTTTGTCGTTAAGGTCGTAAAGCTCGGGGTGCGGGTGAGCAAATTCTGATCACGCTGGTGAGCAAAGGCACCGTAGCCGCTAGGGCATAGGTTTCTCGTAGTCCGACCAGTTATACTCAGAGCTTGCTCCCGCAACCCTAGCTCCTAGGTCTTAACGTGATAGGGGGTCGGGCACAGAGAAACTTGCCTAGGTGGATAAACTCTTAGATGCACATCGACACTTTTTGTGACTAAGGCCAAAAAAGCCTAGGGTGTGAAAAAACTCTAATCACGCTGGTGAGCAAAGGCACCGTAGCCGCCGAGGCATAGGTCTCTCACAGTCCAACCAGTTTTACTCAGTGTTCATTTCCACAAACCTCACTTCTGGGCCTTAATGTGAGAGAGGGTCGGGCGTAGAGAATGTCTACCAGATAGGTATGCTCTTATTAGCCCCCGAGTGAGGCCCGACCCCCCACCGTTGCTGGGGTCGGGTGTCACTAAAGGTCGGGGAGTTTGATAGCAAAACTGATAAGAGAAAGTGTGCGTTTATTAAGGGTAAAAGCAATGTAGCTGCTCGATGTTCTAGGCATTGATGAAGACTCCGCCGTCAATGGTCTTGAGCTTGTAGGCGCCCGGTCAGAGCACCTCCGCGATGACGTACGGTCCCTCCCACAGTGGAGAGAGCTTGTTGTGGTCCTTGCTACCCTGGATGAGGCGGAGGACCAGGTTACAGACGTTGAAGGCCCAACCCCAAACTCGACGGCTGTGGTACTGGTGCAACACTTGCTTGTACTTGGCCGAGCGGAGGAGGGCAACGCCGCATGCTTCATCTAGCTGGTCCATGGCATCCTCGAGGGATGCCTTGGCTCCCTGTTCATCGTACGCCCTAACCCTTGGCGCTCCATAGTTGTGGATGGTCAGGAGGATAGCCTTGGAACCGTACACCATGAAGAATGGTGTGTAGCCAATGGCTCAGCTGGGGGTCATCCTCAGGCTCCAGAGCACCGCAGGAAGCTCTGCGACCCATCATCCACCAAACTTGTTCAACTGGTTGAAGATCCTAGGCTTGAGGCCCTGTAGGACCATGCCATTTGCGCACTAGACCTGCCCATTCGTGTGGGGGTGCACTACGGTGGCCCAATCGACGTAGATGTGATATTCATCATAGAATTGGAGGAACTTGTTCCCGGTGAACTGCGTGCTGTTGTTCATGATAAAGGAGTTTGGTACTCCAAAGCGATGGACGATATCAGGGCAGAACAGCATGGCTTGCTCGGACTTGATCGTGGAGATCAGTCAGGCCTCTATCCACTTTGTAAACTTGTCTATGATGACAAGCAAGTGGGTATAGCCCCCGAGCGATCTTTTGAGAGGTCCGACTAGATTGAGCCCCCAGACCACAAACAGCCACGTGATAGGGATCGTCTGGAGTGCTTGGGCCAGCAGGTGGGTCTACCAAGCGTAGTATTGACACCCTTCGTAGGTGCGCATAATCTATTTGGCGTCGGCTATTGTGGTCGGCCAGTAGAAGCCTTGATGGAATGCATTTCTGACTAGGGTTCTAGGCATGGCATGGTGACCGTAGATCCCACCGTGGATATCGCTTAGCAACTGCTTCCCTTATTTGATGGGGATGCAGTGCTGTAGGGTCCTGGTCTGACTTCACTTGTAGAGTTTGTAACAGAACCACCCAATTTATACAAGATCAAGTACGGTTGTCCCCGCTAACATGTTGACACACACATACTTTCACTTATATAAACCCGGTAGTCCGCCGAGTGTCCTGAAAGACCTCGGTAAATCAACATCACAACCAAGATCGCATGATTAAGCAAATACACATCACATACACAGGGTTGCAGTGGAAATAATATTACATATGGGTTCACAAATAAAAGTACAAGTTTTGGTTTCAAAACCGCTTAGTGAAAACAACATAGCTTTCAAATGATTACATTAATATAAGTTCCAAATATATTGCTAGCATAAGTGACATCATCCGACAAAAGCATATAGATGAGAAGTAACTATAGAATCACCGAGCCCACCGGTGGTTAGCCACCATCTTCAACAGGCCGAGAACTCCACCTGCAACATGGTGGGATAAACCCTGAGTACTCGAATGTACTCAGCCAGACTTACCCGTCGGAAACCAAAACAAATGACACCAAAGATCATGCATAGCTTAATTTAGTGGATCTGGCTGGACGACCTTTTTGCATAAAAGCTTGAGTAACCATTAGCATTATTCACCTATACTAGCAGTGACTTTTAGCCATTACCTACCATCTATATTAGCACCTGTACTAATCAATCACTTGATTAAGTTGTAAACAATAATAACCATATCGGGTATTTCATGGCTCATTGTCATTATCATCATCATCATCATCATTTAACCATATCTTTATATTTAGTGAATCTACGTTGCCGCTGCTCAGTCAAGTTCTCACTATCCGGGAGAGACGGCGATTCAAATCGATTCCTATCTAGCTGGAGGGGTATTCCTAAACACAAACCCTGCTTCCCCCATCAGGGTCGCAAACGAGTCACCTTTGGTACGATTCAAGAGTCGCGAGTCCGAACAGATCGACATTCTCAGAGAACCACTCTGCCAAGGTTGTTCGGGACTCTAACCCGCCTTGGACTTATGCCAATGGCTCTCCGCACATCCTTACTACCTCCAGAATGCACGCCACTGCTCGCGTCCCTAGCCTGAGTCGAGCTACTAGGCTTCGCGGTCGGAACGACTTATCCGGCCAGCTAAGTGTTAGGTTGCGTTCAACATGACATGAGGACGTACAATGTATCGGTCCTTAAACGACACAGACGAGGATAGATTCACACCCAAGACCTCCATGCCTTGTTGCTGCACTACCATCATCCCGTCCGGTCTCCTTTCATTATTAACACATGGTTCTTTTTCATGATAGCAAATATAGCCAACCATGACCAAAGCTCATCCTACATCTCACGTAGGTGACAGGAAATCACCCGACTTCTACCAGTCTATGCATAGCTAAGCATCATTCGATCCTACACTTAATTAGGATTCATAGGATTTTATCTGGACAAGGTAGGGATATAATGCAACAATTGGTTCCAACCAATTCCTATACTTAATGCATCATCAACAATAAGAGATACTCAATATATTTGTAAAAACATGGGAGGCATATAATGCTCTGGGGCTTGCCTGGGATCCGACACAAGTCAGTTCAGTTAGACGACACTCGCAAGTGAGCATCTCCCATCCTAGCACTTGTCCAGTCCTTCCACCTTCGGGATAGGCCCACCATGCACCTTCCTCGGGTTTGGCTCCAACATCCCATCCGACACGTGGTTCATCTAGCGTACCTAGATGAGATGCAATATGCAAGTGCATAAATATGAAGAATAGTACCATGAGATGCATCACAAAATAGCAAGCAAGACAAGCATAGTTTATACTAACACACTTAAGTACTTTGCGATGCTTAACTTAAACATCACACAATCTATCATGCTAAGATGGCAAAGAAGACAACAACACCAAGCATGACACAAGTTTCCCAAGATCTCAGGTGCTCTAACTCAGTCATCATTCAAGGCATAAGTCACACTTAACAATATACAAGCAAACACTATAATTGGAATCTGCCAATTTCTGGACATGCAAACAGCAGCTACAAGATTTAGCTATAACTGGAGTTACACAAATCCAAATGACTTGCAAGAAGACATTTTGGAAATCTTATGAAATTATCTACATTTCATCTATAACTATCACAGCATGATTCCCAAGTTAAGTAGGTCGAAATTATACCTTTACATAAACTGGTTCATACAAAACAGAGAGCAACAAATCCTGTATTCTAACTTTAAACAGCTGTAACTCAAACACTACTCAGCCCAATGATACCAAATTTTAACAGCAGCTAGATACATAAATTATCTACAACTTTTGTATAAACAAGTTTCACAACAAAGCACATTATCATGAAGAACTTTGCTAAGTTCCCAGATCTGTCCATAAACCCCATCGGCAAGAAAATAATTATTAACTTATGTTGCAAATTCATAATTGGGCAAAACCAACTTTACCAACATTTCACACATGACTAAAGAACACCAGAAAACCTAGTGTCCATGACCAAATAAATTCTTTTAATGCATTTCTTAATTTATTTTAGATAACAAGGTGACTTAATGAACATATACCAAAAGTATACAATAAATTCTACAAAAATTACAGTGGCTCACATATCCTCTCAATAGTCTACTGTACAAATTTCATACCATTTGCATAAGTATAGCTACCTCTATGAAAAAGACAATTTGCTATTGCAAGAAATCATGTGAGAGCGAGATAAACCAATAACTCACTCATACTTCATCCAATACTCATGAAATTTTTACCACACATCAACTATAAGATTAGTAGCATGCCACAAAAATTTCACTTCATTTGGAGCCCTAGATCTGCAGTTATGGAAAATAACAAATTCAACTAGCATTAAAACCCTAACTGCACAAATCCATTTTTACAGCTAAAACTTTAAACTAAAACATGTCATATTATAGATCTACTGCATAGATAATTTCACAAGGATTCCAAAAAGTCTTCATTTGCTATTTTTGGATTTTTCTTCAATTTACTACAATTTTCCAAAGTTCAGCTGATTTCCTGCAAAAAGGTCCTCAATGGCACTATTCATATGAGTCATAGGTTCTGTAGAAAGGCCCTTCCCTTGTCTCAATTGTTACCCGAGGTCCTCGGTCGCGATTTACAGAGGGGTCTGGGCAGGAGCTCGCCGAAGGAGGCGCGTCGGCGGCGGGAAAGAGGCGGGGAAGCATCCAGGCGTCCGCGCGCACCCGCTGGTGGCCGTGGTTGAGCGGGAGGTGGCCCGTACGGGAGCCGGTGGCGGATGCAGCTCTGGCGGCTCTGTTTGTACGTACGGCGGCAGCATTAGGGCTCGGCAATGGCTACACTCGCCGGCGGCAAGCCGCGTAGGCCACAGCGGTCCAAGGCGACCATGGAATGAGAGGGATACAGAGCAGGGAGGGACGCAAACCATGCACGAGCTCCAGCTCGGTTGCATCCATGGCAGCGGCGGCGCCGTGGCCCAAAAGGGCCCTTACCTTGCGATGACGGACGACGCCGCTATGTTGGCGAGCGAGAGGGCGTCATGGTACTACTACTGGTGAAGTGGTGAGTGGAATCGAACAGAGGTGTGGTGGTAGGGATGGATTTTTACGACGGCGGCGGCAATGGCGAGTTCGCCTCTTTCTGCGTTGGAGAGGGAAAGAACGAGAGAGACACAGCGAACAGGACAGAGGGAGCGTGAGGGAGAGCGGGCGCTCAGCCTTATGCAGCTGGGCGCGGCGATGCGGGCCCAAGGCCGATGCACGGACGACATGCGGCACTTGGCTCCTGCCTGTGGTCGGCCACGGACGAGCGCTGCTGCAGCAGTTCAAAATCTGAGAGAACTACTAATACCACCGCAAACAAACGACTGAAACTCGATTTTCTTCCCTTCATAACTCTCCATCTGATCAATGATTTGATCAACCGATTGCACTGTTTATTAGAGCTAAGTGTGTACTACAATATTTCTTAAAGGAGTCTCGTCTAATTCTCAATGGTTTCCAAACGATAATTCGCTAAAGATAGGTACCCGAAAACTGAAATGCGAAAATTCAGTCATCTAGACTTAGCCGATTTTCGAACCCTGAAAACAGCACTGGATTTGATATTGTGAGCGGCATTTGACTAAACTAGGCACTAATTTAGCTCTTGAGCGTTAAACAAAGTTTGTTCCTCATTAGATGAACTACAACTTTAATTTAAGGTGCAACTCCATGCAAGCACTGTAAGCGATTGGTCAACACAGGTCAAAGTAGCATCACGGTAAAGCTTAAATCTGAGTTTTAGACCGATTGATGCATTTTCTTGATCTCTGCTCAACACGAACCCTTCATGACTTTTGTTGTAGAGTTCGATTAGAGTCACTTGGGAAAAGTAGCAAGGTTTGGTTGATGACCTATAATTCCATTCACTTAATAGTGCAATTCAATAAAGATATAACTTATCATTTCATGTGACTTCTTGATTCCAAACTTCATGAAACTTTTCCATGGATCAATATAGATGGATATTGATGTGAGACACATGAAAGAAGTACATCCAACATTACTCAAGCATACCTTTTAGAAAGGGCAGAATGTAAGCAATGGTGCATGGTCCAAGTTTAAGTTGGAGCTCACTCTTGTAGATTTGATCTTGACACCTTCATCATCACTTAACATGCCATGTTTGAGCTCAAACCCATTGCTTAACTAGTGACAAACACCTGGCGTGTTACAGAGTTCGCCCTCAATAAGGACAAAAGACTAGGCATGACGCGTGAGCCACCAAGCCTCCATCTTGTTCGTTGATAGTGCCTAGCGAAGAAGGTAGTCAAGGTAAGGCGTCCTCCAGTCGGCTAGAGGGTCAGGCTCTGTCGCTAGATCCTCGTCCAGCTCCATGACCTCGGGGTCAGATGGAGCCAATGGCTGGTTAGCCCCTGAGCCCAGGGCAGGTGGCCCATCACCGGCTTGTTTCGGCTCCTTGTAGCAGACCGAGGGTTTGTGCTGATCGCAGGCAAAGATGCCTATCGACACTGGCTCTCGACTGGACGCCATCTTCGCCGCTCGTCGATCCACTCTGCAACAAAATTAGCCAGCACTTGGGACTTGATGGCCATCCGAGAGGCATACGAGATGCCTTGTCCCATCAGCTCGAGTGCCCACTTAGCGATTCTTCATGTGGCATCCTGGTTTGGGATGACCTCTCTGAGGGGGAAGGACGTCACGACCGTCATCGGATGTGACTCAAAGAAGTGGCGCACCTTCCTCTTGGCGATGAGGACGGCATACAGGAGCTTCTAGATTTGGGGGTAGCAGGTCCTAGAATCGGACAGGACCTCGCTAATGAAGTACATGGGGCGCTCTACTTTGAGGGTGTGTCCCTCTTCTTCTCGCTCCACCACTAGGGTGGCGCTGACCACTTGCGTGGTGGCCGCAATGTAGAGCAGAAGAGGTTCTCCGTCGGGTAGAGGAACCAGGATCGGGGCCTTCATCAAGAGCTGTTTGACCATGTCAAGCGCCTCCTGGGCCTCAGGCGTCCATTTGAAATGGTCGTCCTTCTTCAGAAGCCGATAGAGGAGGAGACCTCATTTGCCAAGGCATGAGATGAAGCGGCTGAGTGCGGTGAGGAACCCTATAACCCATTGTACCCCCTTCTATTCTAAATCGGGCCCATCCTTATCATGGCTGAGATCTTCTCTGGGTTGGCTTCGATGCCACGCTCAAAGACGATGAAACCAAGCAGCATACCCCTCTGGACCCAAAAATGCATTTCTCAGGGTTGAGCTTAATGCCGTTTGCTCAGAGTTTTGCGAAGGTTTGCTCAAGGTCGGCTATGACTTGGACAGCCCGTTTGGACTTTACCACAATGTCGTCCACGTAGGCCTCAATGGTTTGCCCGATGAGGTCTCTGAAACACTTGAGCATACAATGTTTGTACATAGCCCATGCGTTCTTCAGACCGAACGGCATTGTGACATAGCAGAACGATCCGAACGGGGTCATGAAAGATGTCACGAGCTAGTCAGACTCTTCATTGCAATTTGATGGTACCCAGAGTACGCATCAAGGAAGCAAAGGGTTTCGCACCCTGAGGTAGAGTCGACTACTTGGTCTATGCATGGCAAAGGAAACAGATCCTTTGGACACGCTTTGTTGAGACCCGTGTAGTCAACACACATTCTTCATTTATCACTCTTCTTTCGTACAAGGATGGGATTGGCTAACCACTCTGGGTGGTACACTTCCCTAATGAACCCTACCACCAACAGCTTCACGATCTCCTAGCCGATGGCCCTGCATTTCCCCTCGTTGAAGCGACGCAGGTGCTGCTTCACCAGCTTGGAGCCTGGCCAAATCTTCAAGGCATGCTCGATGACTTCTCTCGGAATGCCCAAAATGTCCAAGGGTTTCCATGCAAAGATGTCTCTATTGGCATGGAGGAAGCCGACGAGCAGCGCTTTCCTATTTAGAGGAAATCATGGTGCCAATGCACACCACTTCGCCCTTGGAGCCACTGGGGTCTATGAGGACCTCCTTGGTGCCCTCCATAGGCTCAAAAGACCCGGCCGACCACTTGGGGTCGAGTGCTTCTTCGGCGACCTCCTTCCCAATGGTTGCAAGCTCCTTGGAGGCGACAATTGCCGCCGCATGATTGCAGCACTCGACCTCGCATTCTTAGGTGCACTAGAAGGAGGAGCCGATGGTGATGACCCGCACGGCCCTAGCATCTTCAGCTTTAAATAGGTGTAGTTAGGGATGGCCATGAATTTTGCGTAGTATCGACGTCCCAGGATGGCGTGGTAGGTTTTGTGGAACCCGACCACCTCGAAGGTGAGGGTCTTCATCCTTTAATTGGATGGATCCCCAAAGGTGATGGCTTGCTTTCTAGGCATGATGCCATGGAAAGGTGCTCTGATCGGTCGGATGCGCGATCGGTCGATGCCCATGGCGTCGAGTGTTTTGGCGTACATGATGTTGTGGCCGCTGCCTCCATCAATCAGTACCTTGGTGAGCCACTTCATGCCGATGATTGGGTCAACCACGAGCAGATATCTCCTCGGTTGCGAGACACTCTCCGGGTGGTTGGTCCGATCAAAGGTTATGGTAGACTCTGACCATTGGAGGAAGGTAGGCGTGGTCGGCTCGGCCATATAGACCTCATGGCATGCGAGCTTCAAGCGGCACTTGGAGTCATAGGCCGCCGACCCTCCAAAAATCATGAGGCAGCCATCCAGCATCAGAAAGCCGCTGTCCATCCCCTCAGCATCATCCACGGTCGGCTTGGGGTCCTTCCCATGCTCCCCCCTGTTGAAGCCTCTAGACAAGAACCACTTCATGAGGCTACTGTCCTTGTATAGATGCTTGACAGGGAAGGAATGGTTCGAGCATGGCCCTTCAAGTAGCTTCTCGAAGCGGTCTGGGGTACCCTCCATGAGCTTTTGGCCCCCCTTGCGGTCAACGATGGCCCCGAGCGAGCCCTTATGCCACTGCTTGCTCTTCTTCTTGTTGGGGCGATTGGAGGAGCCATCGCCGGCATACTCGTCCTGCTTTGCCTTGCCCTTGAGACGGTCAAAGATCGCTCCGATAGGCTCCTCACTTGAGGTGTGGCTAGTGGCGATGTCGAGGAGCTCCTTGGTGGTTCACGGACCCTTACGTCCTAGCTTGTGAACCAGGGACTCGCAAGTGGTCCCAAATAGGAAGGCTTCTATGACGTCGATGACGTTGGCAGCTCATTGCACTGCCAGGAGAAGCACCGATGTATCCATGAAGGGTTTCTCTGGCCTTCTGTTGGCAGTTTTTGAGATCACATGGGTTCCTAGGACGCTTGTACGTGCCCTAGAAGTTTCCCACGAAGATCTCTTTCTGGTCCACCCAACTTTAGATTTTGTTGGGCGGAAGGTGTTCCAACCATGTTCGTGCCAAATCAGCCAGGAACAATGGAAGGTTGCAGATAATGAAATCATCATTATCCACTCCACCGGCTTGGCAAGCAAGCCAATAATCCTCGAGCCATAGTCCGAGGTACATTTCCCTGGAGTATTTCAGGATGTTGGTTGGTGGTCGGTACCGAAGGCCTGAGGTCCCGGTAGGCTGGGGCTCGGGCTTTGGTCCTCATTGCTGTTGTATCATTCGCCATGATGACAGTGGCAGTCACAGCTAGCTCCCTCCCTTGGATCACCATGGGCACGCCAGCGGGCGCCAAAGGTGTCACGCGCGTCACGGTTGTGGCCGAGACGCTCATGTACCAGGACCGTGGTGCGTAGCCTGCCGCCTTGTGGTGCCTGGTGGACTAACGCATCCTTGTCAGGTTGCTCTGAGGACATGCGCTGGCTGGCATCGAGCTCATGTCGCCGAGACAGCGAGCTCTCGGCCTGCTGTGCTGCCGCACGCTCGAGTAGCGTGTGAATCTCGCGATGGACCTAACGGTCTTTGGGCGTTGCGGGCCTCGGAAGCCCCCGGAGCAAGGCCACCACATCGACGATGTTCTGGCTCACCCGGTTGAAGTGTGGGAGTGCTTCATCGTCATCGATGATCCTCCGATTCACGTCACGTTCCATGGTGTGTGCATGCCCACTGTCTCCATGGCGCTCGATCTCTCGATCGAGCTCCGCATGTTCCTGCTCGAGCTGGAGTCACGCTTCCTCGAGCTCTTGGTGCTAGGCCTTCAGCTGCTCCACCCGCAAGCATGGTTGGGCCCCTACATCCCTCTCGACCTTATCATCGAGGTCATTCGTTGGGGTAGCCTCTTCCTCGTGGATGCTTCCGACGTGTCCCTTGGGGGTACCTGCCATGAAACACTCTCGAGAGGGGTGATGGCTCCCCTTGCTAGAGTGAGAGGTGGAGGGCTACTCCGTTTCTCTCATGAGGAGGTCGTGAAAAGATTCAACAACATATTCGGTCATCCTAATGAACCCATCGTTCGTGGGGGATGAAGGAATGCGTTGTGCCACAATGTGGCCATCGGTCTCTACGGCATTGCGAAGACCGAACAGGAGCACTGTCGGGGCGCTTCGGATGAGGTATTCTGGAGAGAGCGGCTCCCCTCTAGCAAGCTATGCCATGATGTTGGCGAATGAGAAGGTGAGGTGGCATAGGTCCTCCTGGGACGGTCCGGGTCCTAGGAAGGCGCCGAGCTGGCACTCTAACCTCCCATAGTCAAAGTCGAGGAGCTAGTCGCTTCCGGGGGCGCGGGCCTTTGGTGCGTGCAGCTGCAGCTCCTCAAGTGCCTCGGCGATCGTGTCGAGGCTGGCGGAGTGGAGAGGTTAGAATGGTGGCAGGAGCCTGCGCCAACTCTCCTTCCATCGTGATGATGAAGTTCAGGTCCGCGAAGCGCACGTGTGCGCCCGAGACCCAGCTGATGTTGTGACTAGCCATCCGTGGCCAGGTGTGGATGTCAACAAAAAGGCCCCTACCTGGCGCTCCAACTGTCGGTGTTTTGAGTTGCCACCGACTAGTAAATTTCTAATATTGCATGTTTGGCTCGGATGGTGTGCTAAGAGGACACGAGGTTTATACAGGTTCGGGCAGAATGTCCCAACGTCTAGTTCGTTGCTATTGCTCGTGTTACTAGCACTAAAAGTTCATAGTAGGGGTTACAAATGGTCGAGAGAGGGACAGGTCCCAAGTCTCTGGAGAGAGGAGCAAATGGGTGTTGAGAGCTTGGTTGCTTCCCGATTGTGTGCTTGTGTGTTCTAATCGGTTTGGGGTTCAATGGGTTCGACTCCTCTCCATGGGATGCCCTACTTTCCCTTTTATAGGCCAAGGGAAAGCAAGGGTTATAGTGGAGGGAAAAGAGGAGAATAAGAAGGAGAAGAAGTCCTCCAGGATCACCGGGTCCTTCTTTTCCTTCATGTAGGTACCTCCGAACCTATAGATGTCAATAGGGATAGCTCCATGTCGTGGCCCTATCCATCACTGGCGCCATGTGCAGGCATCGTCTCCTAGTAATGGTGCTCCACTCCATACTAGCGGACATCGTGGTGAACTAACGTGCCTGTTAGTGCTCGTACGGGGGCTAGGTAGAACAACACCGGTACGCCCAACGCCATTCCTAATGTGAATCCTCAGGCATGGCCTGTCACGGCCACGGTTATATCAGGGCATGTTGGTCACCTCCCTGGTTGTAACACCCTAAATTTTGCATATTTTTGAAATAGGAGAAAGTGATTAATTTTGTATTTTGTGGGAATTTGAATTTAGGAAGTAATATTTTTTTATGAAATTAAAAGTAAATATAAGGATAGAAACATGTTGATGCATTCATGCTGATGCATATTTATTTCTGTGATGGGTGGTTTTGTTTCAAATGCTAAAAGGTTTTAAAAACCTTTTGAAAATGAGTTTGAAATTGATTTGGAAAAAGATAAAGGAAATATTTTCCCTCCTTTCTTTCCTCAATTCGCTGTTGGCCATTCTTTTCCCACTTCCGGCTGGTTAGCTTTCTTGCCCAACTCAACTCCGGACGGACATGCGCCTTCTCTTTACCCTCCCCATTACCTTCTGGGCGGCCCGGTCTGGGCTGGCAACTGCCGCCACGCCCTCCTCCCCTCCCTCGGCCGTTGACCGCCGCTGCACGACGCATCCCCCCTCTCCACCTCCAAAGCGTCCTGCGCCGCACTGTTCAGCGACAACAACCATAACGCTCCACTTCGATGATGTGGGCGCGCGCCCCGCTTCTAGCCTCTTTAAATGTGGACCCGAGCCCGTCACCGCACCCCTGCTGTCTCCCCTCTCCCGTTTTCACATTTGCCCGTGTACGAAGAAGCAGCAACCACCGTAGCAGCGCCGAGTTCCGCCGTCCGTCTCGCCGCGCGGATAGCCGTCCCCGTGCCGCGTTCGTCCCCGATTAAAGTCGCGGTGAGATTCTCCTTGTTCCCCTCTCTCTCTCGGTGCCTTCAATTTGATGAACCGTGGCCTCTAGGGCTCTAATCGCGTGCGCCATGGAGCTCCTTGCCGCCGGCCATGTCCGCCACCTTGTCATCCGCATCCTCCGGCTGCTGTATCGGCCCAGACGTGTTCGCCTACTTCCCCTCTCTCTCCCAGTGCTCACGGTTCATCGAACCGTGGACCATGGCCCCCGAACCATGCACACCGGCAAGCTTCACGCCGCCGGCCATGGAGAGCCACCACGGAAGCTACTGTTCCGGCCACCTTTTCTTTCTCTCTCCCTCGGATCGATTTCTGGCCGTTCATTTCAAATCCGACGGCTCACGTTAGAAGATACCCCTTCGCGGGTGATTATGCTAAAGAGCCCCTCGGTTTTCAGAAAATAGAACCCGCAATCCCTAAGCGCTTCGCTGATTACGCTTTCTCGTTTTGAAAACGTAAAGTGCAATTTATTCTTGTTCAAAATACGTTTTCGATATTTACGAAAATGCCATTTGAACTGCTTTAAACTTAAAATTGTCGTTTTAGCTCCGAATTGATCCATTCAAATCGCGTTAGCTTCGTAATTTGATAAGCTACATGTTGGAACTACTGTTAGTCAAGTTTGGAACTTTTTAATTTCATGATTAGATTTAATTAAATATATGGCTATAGGAAAACCCGTTTGAATCATAACTTTCGCATTTTAGCTCCGTTTTTCGTGAACTTCGCGTTGACGGGATCGTAGCGAGACGTAGATTATGTTTACAAACATTTTATCTTGTTTTCAATACTGTTGGTGTACTATTCTAATAATAGGAAATGTTTGCTTTGCATGAATGCTTTTGGAATGTTGAATGTTGCCGTGTTGGTCGCATTCAAACGGTGAGGAAAACATTGGAGACCAAGAACTCTTCGACGACCAGCAGGAACAACAAGAGTTTGTGAACCAAGGCAAGTATAGCATGGGCCTACCTTGATGTCCTATTCACTTTAATCAATTACTCATGTGCATGTGTCTAATTTTGATCACCATAAGGACATTCTAGTCGTTTGATGACTTGTTCCCTTGACTCCTATGGGATAATTGCATATGGGTAAATTGCTAGTGCTCTAACTGAACATGATCTACATGATGGTGAATGGTTCTATGGAACTAAAAGTATAACATGATTCATAACAACTGATCCGGCGAAGGTGCAAATGACTTTTGATCATGTTGCTCCTGGCCCTCCATAAGGACTTATCTGTCGGCAAAAGCTGGGACTGACAGTGCAACCGTGAGGGTCATATGGCTCTGACTTTAGCTCAGTAATAGGACCTTTTCTAGCTAGTTAGAGGTTACCTTTTTGGCGCAAATGGGGCTTGCCACGTTGGGTATAGGGCTGCCTCTGTTCCTATGTGTATAGCCGCGATGGATATGTGCCATAGGAAAGGGGGGTTCCTACATCTGCCTGCCAAGGAAACCTAGCGGCCCTAACTTATTAGAGAAACCTATGAAATGGCTTTATAGTGTACCCTGCCCGCTCACCTTGGTAGTGACATGGGAGTAATTAACTTGGGCATATGGGGATCACGACTCGCGGTGAATGTGCACCACCTCTGCAGAGGGTAACAAACTGTTATAACAGCCATGCTCACGGTCACGAGCGGCCCGGAAAACTCACAGAATAACTGGTCACTCATTGTTGTTCATTTATGATGGTTTATGATGATATGATTCAAATGATGCTGATATCTGATTAAGTGGGTTTAAATGGGAGCTTAAGCATAACTTGATGATACTTGATAATAAAATCTTGACTTACTAAAAGTGCTAACTGCAGTAAACCAGTGTCAACCTTTTTGAGCCTCATGAATCCCCATGTTATCTTGTTAAGTACGGGAAGTACTTATGCTTGTTTTTTTTATTTATTTGGATAAAAATCCCGGATGGGTAACAGATGACAACGTGTATGAGGAGTTTCCTGAGGATTATTAGGCTTGTGGTCAACCAGTCGACCGTCCCTGTGATGGAGTTCCATGAGAGAGTTATCTTTTTATCTTCCGCTGTGTTATGTAAGATAATGTGATGCTATTATTCGTTATGTAAGATACACCGTGATGATACTTTTTATAATTTGTCAACTTATGTGTGTCACTGATCCCGGGGCACACATGAGTTTAGTGCATTCAATTTTATCCTTAAAATTGGGTGTGACAAATTGGTATCAAAGCTGTGTTGACTGTAGGACGCAAGCCTAGTTAGAAACTAGTCGTTTTAAGGTTTAGATGTTGCCACAAAAAACCTTGACCTATGAACCTTGATATTTTCTTATTTACTATATCTCTACCTTTGCTGTTCATCTCTACCTTGCTGCTTATTTTTGAAGACTTTGTTCTCATCTTTACTCCTTGGTTTGATATGCTCTTAGAACTATTCCTCATCACCTTGTTGCGTAATCTGAAGATAAGTCTTAAGATTGTTAACCCTAATACAATAAAAACGATAGTATCGCAAGTTGAGTCAATGATTGAATTGTGCATCTTTATTGTTTATTGAGTTGTTATTATGCTTATGATTGTTTCAAATCTTTGTAATGATTGCAATGATCTTGTTGGGTGTTCCCACAATTTCATTTAGTTTATAGGCCTAAGACATAAGGATTAATGAAATAAATAGTCGGATTTTGGTTTTCTTCTGTTTTCCCTATCCTGTGTTTTCGGAGCAGTCTGCACTTCGGCTTATAACTCTGATGTTGGATGACTAAAAATCATGAGAAAATTCTGGACAAAAGTAGACTTCAATATCTTTCTCTGAGCGCAAGAATTAGCTTGATAGCTATGTTGTTTATGGAGATACGAAAATCACAAGGCGAGGCATCTGTGCTGTTTGGAATCTGGAGTAGTTTCTGTTGTGCACTGTTTTTGACCAAGCTAACTGAGGAATTTGGAAAAGTGTTCTATAAGGAAGATGTGGAAAATTTGATAAGGTTTCCAACGATGTAAGCTACAACTTCATTGGATTAACAGAACGGGAGTTACAGCTGTTTTACTGCACTGCTGTTTTTTTGTCTCATGAGGAATTTCAGGTTTCTTGTCCATATACAAGAGTAACGTTGGGATGTCAGAACATTTTGATACAAGTTAGCACATCTAAAAGAAGTAGATGTAAGCTATACTTTGGTGTCCCCTAGTTCATCTTTTCTTAAGGGGGGTAGCCAAGTGAAGAATTTGCAAGCCGAAGTGTCCTACGTTCTTGTTTGCGCAGCGGAAGCGTGGTGGTATCCAAAGATGTGAGAGAAACTCAGAGTCTCAATGAGGTTTGGTTAAAGGTTCAACGAAGGTTTATCCGAGATCATTAAGATTTTGGTAGAGCTACTAGAGAAGCTTTTAAGTTAGTTTGGATCAAGAATCTACAGGACATCTTCACTAAGTTGGTCTTGAATTGGTGATATCCTCGTTGGAAGGAAAATTGATTATGACTTGGAAAAGTGCTATCACTTGGAGAAGCAAAAGTCATGACCGATGCCCTTAGCAATGGGAGTGGTGCTAAGAAGGTTCGGATGACACCAAGGATCAAGAATTGTATTCCAAGTTCGAGCAACTTAAGCGGAATCATTCATGTTTTAAAGATTGGTGGAAGAATTTCCTTCTGACCAATAAAGTAAGGAATTTTCGTCAGAAGGTGGGTATTTTAAGAAAAAGAATTGGTATTGTGGACTCAAAAGGAAAGGTGGCCTAGTGATTGGAGTTACCTGAGTATCATTTGGAGTATCAATAAGAACCTTATAACCAGTTGGACAAGATACTTGGAGTAAGATCAACAGATATGCTAGGTAAAGTGGGATCCTTATCAAGACGATTGGACTACACGAGTAAGTAAAGGAGAATCTAAAGACGGAGTATCCCTATCTCTCAGTCGCCGTCGTCCGAATCTCGAGGACAAGATTCATCTTAAGGGGGGTAGAATTATAACACCCTAAATTTTGCATATTTTTGAAATAGGAGAAAGTGATTAATTTTGTATTTTGTGGGAATTTGAATTTAGGAAGTAATATTTTTTTATGAAATTAAAAGTAAATATAAGGATAGAAACATGTTGATGCATTCATGCTGATGCATATTTATTTCTGTGATGGGTGGTTTTGTTTCAAATGCTAAAAGGTTTTAAAAACCTTTTGAAAATGAGTTTGGAAATTGATTTGGAAAAAGATAAAGGAAATATTTTCCCTCCCTTTCTCTTCGTCAATTCGGCCTGTTGGCCATTCTTTTCCTTGGCTGGGCTGGCTCTCTTGCCTAACTCAACCGCCGCCGGCCGTGCCTTCTCTTTACCTCCCCCTTACCTTCCTAGGCCGGCCCAGTCTGTCTGGCCAACAACTGCCGCCAGCGCCCCTCCTTCCTCAATCGGCGACCGCTTTCGGCCCCACGCCGCCCGGCCCGTCCTCCACCTCTGAGCGTCCCGCGCCTACACCCGTTCCAAGCAGCAACCGCCACAACGCTCCACTTCGCGACGTGGGCGCGTTGCCCCGCTCCCCAGCCTCTTTAAATGCGGACCCGAGCCCGTCACCGCACCCCTACTATCTCCCCGCTCCTGTTTTCACGTTTGCCCATGTACGAAGAAGAAGCGCCACGTCAATCACCGGCCGTCCCGTGCGCGCTTCGTCCCCGATTGAAGTCGCGGTGAGATTCTCCTTGTTCCCCTCTCTCTCGGTGCCTTCAATTTGATGAACCGTGGCCTCTAGGGCTCTAATCGCGTGCGCCATGGAGCTCCTTGCCGCCGGCCATGTCCGCCACATTGTCAGCCGCGTCCTCCGGCCGCCGTATCGGCCCAGATGTGTTCGCCTGCTTCCCCTCTCTCTCCCGGTGCTCACGGTTCATCGAACCGTGGACCGTGGCCCCCGAACCGTGCACACCGATGAGCTTCACGCCGCCGGCCATGGAGAGCCACCGCGGGAGCTACTGTTCTGGCCACCTTTTCTTTCTCTCTCCCTCGGATCGATTTCTGGCCGTTCATTTCAAATCCGACGGCTCACGTTAGAAGATACCCCTCGCGGGTGATTATGCTAAAGAGCCCCTCGGTTTTCGTAAAAATAGAACCCGCAATCCCTAAGCGCACTTCGCTGATTACGCTTTCTCGTTTTGAAAACGTAAAGTGCACTATTCTTGTTCAAAATACGTTTTCAGTATTTACAGAAATGCCATTTGAACTGTTTCGCTTATAAAATTGTCGTTTTAGCTCCGAATTGATCCATTCAAATCGCGTTAGCTTCGTAATTTCATAAGCTACATGTTGGAACTACTGTTAGTCAAGTTTGGAACTTTTTAATTTCATGATTAGATTTAATTAAATATATGGCTATAGGAAAACCCGTTTGAATCATAACTTTCGCATTTTAGCTCCGTTTTTCGTGAACTTCGTGTTGACGGGATCGTAGCGAGACGTAGATTATGTTTACAAACATTTTATCTTGTTTTCAATACTATTGGTGTACTGTTCTAATAATAGGAAATGTTTGCTTTGCATGAATGCTTTTGGAATGTTGAATGTTACCGTGTTGGTCGCGTTCAGACGGTGAGGAAAACGTTGGAGACCAAGAACTCTTCGACGACCAGCAGGAACAGCAAGAGTTTGTGAACCAAGGCAAGTATAGCATGGGCCTACCTTGATGTCCTATTCACTTTAATCAATTACTCATGTGCATGTGTCTAATTTTGATCACCATAAGGACATTCTAGTCGTTTGATGACTTGTTCCCTTGACTCCTATGGGATAATTGCATATGGGTAGATTGCTAGTGCTCTAACTGAACATGATCTACATGATGGTGAATGGTTCTATGGAACTAAAAGTATAACATGATTCATAACAATTGATCCATAGGGCGAAGGTGCAAATGACTTTTGATCATGTTGCTCCCGGTCCTCCATAAGGACTTATCTATAGGAAAAGCTGGGACTGACAGTGCAACCGTGAGGGTCATATGGCTCTAACTTTAGCTCAGTAATAGGACCTTTTCTAGCTAGATAGAGGTTACCTTTTTGGCGCAAATGGGGCTTGCCACGTTGGGTATAGGGCTGCCTCTGTTCCTATGTGTATAGCCGCGATGGATATGTGCCATAGGAAAGGGGGGTTCCTACATCTGCCTGCCAAGGAAACCTAGCGGCCCTAACTTGTTAGAGAAACCTATGAAATGGCTTCATAGTGTACCCTGCCCGCTCATCTTGGTAGTGACATGGGAGTAATTAACCCGGGCATGTGGGGATCACGACTCGCGGTGAATGTGCACCACCTCTGCAGAGGGTAACAAACTGTTATAACAGCCGTGCTCACGGTCACGAGCGGCCCGGAAAACTCACAGAATAACTGGTCACTCATTGTTGTTCATTTATGATGGTTTATGATGATATGATTCAAATGATGCTGATATCTGATTAAGTGGGTTTAAATGGGAGCTTAAGCATAACTTGATGATACTTGATAATAAAATCTTGACTTACTAAAAGTGCTAACTGCAGTAAACCAGTGTCAACCTTTTTTAGCCTCATGAATCCCCATGTTATCTTGTTAAGTACGGGAAGTACTTACGCTTGTTTATTTTCTTTATTTGGATAAAAATCCCGGATGGGTAACAGATGACAACGTGTATGAGGAGTTTCCTGAGGATTATTAGGCTTGTGGTCAACCAGTCGACCGTCCCTGTGATGGAGTTCCACGAGAGAGTTATCTTTTTATCTTCCGCTGTGTTATGTAAGATAATGTGATGCTATTATTCGTTATGTAAGATACACCGTGATGATACTTTTTATAATTTGTCAACTTATGTGTGTGACTGATCCCGGGGCACACATGAGTTTAGTGCATTCAATTTTATCCTTAAAATTGGGTGTGACAAATTGGTATCAAAGCTGTGTTGACTGTAGGACGCAAGCTTAGTTAGAAACTAGTCGTTTTAAGGTTTAGATGTTGCCACAAAATCCCTTGACCTATGAACCTTGATATTTTCTTATTTACTATATCTCTACCTTTGTTGTTCATCTCTACCTTGCTGCTTATTTTTGAAGACTTTGTTCTCATCTTTACTCCTTGGTTTGATATGCTCTTAGAACTATTCCTCATCACCTTGTTGCGTAATCTGAAGATAAGTCTTAAGATTGTTAACCCTAATACAATAAAAACGATAATATCGCAAGTTGAGTCAATGATTGAATTGTGCATCTTTATTGTTTATTGAGTTGTTATTATGCTTATGATTGTTTCAAATCTTTGTAATGATTGCAATGATCTTGTTGGGTGTTCCCACAATTTCATTTAGTTTATAGGCCTAAGACATAAGGATTAATGAAATAAATAGTCGGATTTTGGTTTTCTTCTGTTTTCCCTATCCTGTCTTTTCAGAGCAGTCTGCACTTTGGCTTATAACTCTGATGTTGGATGACCAAAAATCATGAGAAAATTCTGGACAAAAGTAGACTTCAATATCTTTCTCTGAGCGCAAGAATTAGCTTGATAGCTATGTTGTTTATGGAGATACGAAAATCACAAGGCGAGGCATCTGTGCTGTTTGGAATCAGGAGTAGTTTCTGTTGTGCACTGTTTTCGACCAAGCTAACTGAGGAGTTTGGAAAAGTGTTCTATAAGGAAGATGTGGAAAATTTGATAAGGTTTCCAACGATGTAAGCTACAACTTCATTGGATTAACAGAACGGGAGTTACAGCTGTTTTACTGCACTGCTGTTTTTCGTCTCGCGAGGAATTTCAGGTTTCTTGTCCATATACAAGAGTAACGTTGGGATGTCAGAACATTTTGATACAAGTTAGCACATCTAAAAGAAGTAGATGTAAGCTATACTTTGGTGTCCCCTAGTTCATCTTTTCTTAAGGGGGGTAGCCAAGTGAAGAATTTGCAAGCCGAAGTGTCCTACGTTCTTGTTTGCGCAGCGGAAGCGTGGTGGTATCCAAAGATGTGAGAGAAACTCAGAGTCTCAATGAGGTTTGGTTAAAGGTTCAACGAAGGTTTATCCGAGATCATTAAGATTTTGGTAGAGCTACTAGAGAAGCTTTTAAGTTAGTTTGGATCAAGAATCTACAGGACATCTTCACTAAGTTGGTCTTGAATTGGTGATATCCTCGTTGGAAGGAAAATTGATTATGACTTGGAAAAGTGCTATCACTTGGAGAAGCAAAAGTCATGACCGATGCCCTTAGCAATGGGAGTGGTGCTAAGAAGGTTCGGATGACACCAAGGATCAAGAATTGTATTCCAAGTTCGAGCAACTTAAGCGGAATCATTCATGTTTTAAAGATTGGTGGAAGAATTTCCTTCTGACCAATAAAGTAAGAAATTTTCGTCAGAAGGTGGGTATTTTAAGAAAAAGAATTGGTATTGTGGACTCAAAAGGAAAGGTGGCCTAGTGATTGGAGTTACCTGAGTATCATTTGGAGTATCAATAAGAACCTTATAACCAGTTGGACAAGATACTTGGAGTAAGATCAACAGATATGCTAGGTAAAGTGGGATCCTTATCAAGACGATTGGACTACACGAGTAAGTAAAGGAGAATCTAAAGACGGAGTATCCCTATCTCTCAGTCGCCGTCGTCCGAATCTCGAGGACAAGATTCATCTTAAGGGGGGTAGAATTATAACACCCTAAATTTTGCATATTTTTGAAATAGGAGAAAGTGATTAATTTTGTATTTTGTGGGAATTTGAATTTAGGAAGTAATATTTTTTTTATGAAATTAAAAGTAAATATAAGGATAGAAACATGTTGATGCATTCATGCTGATGCATATTTATTTCTGTGATGGGTGGTTTTGTTTCAAATGCTAAAAGGTTTTAAAAACCTTTTGAAAATGAGTTTGGAAATTGATTTGGAAAAAGATAAAGGAAATATTTTCCCTCCCTTTCTCTTCCTCAATTCGGCCTGTTGGCCATTCTTTTCCCGCCGGCCTGGCTGGCCTGCTGGCCCAACTCAACCGCCGGCCAGCGTGCCTTCTCTTTACCCTCCCCCGTTACCTTCCTAGGCCGGCCCAGTCTGGCTGGCAACTGCCGCCGCGCCCTCCTCCTCCTCCCCTCGATCGGCTGACGCTTTCATTGCGCCGTCAGCCCGTCCTCCACCTCTGGCGTCCCCGCGCCTACACCTGTTCAAGCAAAGAACACGCGCAACGCTCCACACTTCATGACGTGGGCGCGTTGCCCCGCTCCCCAGCCTCTTTAAATGCGGACCCGAGCCCGTCACCGCACCCCTACTGTCTCCCCGCTCCTGTTTTCATGTTTGCCCATGTACGAAGAAGCAGCAACAGCCGTCCCCGTGCCGCGTTCGTCCCCGATTGAAGTCGCGGTGAGATTCTCCTTGTTCCCCTCTCTCTCTCGGTGCCTTCAATTTGATGAACCGTGGCCTCTAGGGCTCTAATCGCGTGCGCCATGGAGCTCCTTGCCGCCGGCCATGTCCGCCACATTGTCAGCCGCGTCCTCCGGCCGCCGTATCGGCCCAGATGTGTTCGCCTGCTTCCCCTCTCTCTCCCGGTGCTCACGGTTCATCGAACCGTGGACCGTGGCCCCCGAACCGTGCACACCGATGAGCTTCACGCCGCCGGCCATGGAGAGCCACCGCGGGAGCTACTGTTCCGGCCACCTTTTCTTTCTCTCTCCCTCGGATCGATTTCTGGCCGTTCATTTCAAATCCGACGGCTCACGTTAGAAGATACCCCTTCGCGGGTGATTATGCTAAAGAGCCCCTCGGTTTTCAGAAAATAGAACCCGCAATCCCTAGCGCACTTCGCTGATTACGCTTTCTCGTTTTGAAAACGTAAAGTGCACTATTCTTGTTCAAAATACGTTTTCAGTATTTACAGAAATGCCATTTGAACTGTTTCGCTTATAAAATTGTCGTTTTAGCTCCGAATTGATCCATTCAAATCGCGTTAGCTTCGTAATTTCATAAGCTACATGTTGGAACTACTGTTAGTCAAGTTTGGAACTTTTTAATTTCATGATTAGATTTAATTAAATATATGGCTATAGGAAAACCCGTTTGAATCATAACTTTCACATTTTAGCTACGTTTTTCGTGAACTTCGTGTTGACGGGACCGTAGCGAGACGTAGATTATGTTTACAAACATTTTATCTTGTTTTCAATACTGTTGGTGTACTGTTCTAATAATAGGAAATGTTTGCTTTGCATGAATGCTTTTGGAATGTTGAATGTTACCATGTTGGTCGCGTTTAGACGGTGAGGAAAACGTTGGAGACCAAGAACTCTTCGACGACCAGCAGGAACAGCAAGAGTTTGTGAACCAAGGCAAGTATAGCATGGGCCTACCTTGATGTCCTATTCACTTTAATCAATTACTCATGTGCATGTGTCTAATTTTGATCACCATAAGGACATTCTAGTCGTTTGATGACTTGTTCCCTTGACTCCTATGGGATAATTGCATATGGGTAGATTGCTAGTGCTCTAACTGAACATGATCTACATGATGGTGAATGGTTCTATGGAACTAAAAGTATAACATGATTCATAACAATTGATCCATAGGGCGAAGGTGCAAATGACTTTTGATCATGTTGCTCCCGGTCCTCCATAAGGACTTATCTATCGGCAAAAGCTGGGACTGATAGTGCAACCGTGAGGGTCATATGGCTCTGACTTTAGCTCAGTAATAGGACCTTTTCTAGCTAGTTAGAGGTTACCTTTTTGGCGCAAATGGGGCTTGCCACGTTGGGTATAGGGCTGCCTCTGTTCCTATGTGTATAGTCGCGATGGATATGTGCCATAGGAAAGGGGGGTTCCTACATCTGCCTGCCAAGGAAACCTCGTGGCCCTAACTTGTTAGAGAAACCTATGAAATGGCTTCATAGTGTACCCTGCCCGCTCACCTTGGTAGTGACATGGGAGTAATTAACCCGGGCATATGGGGATCACGACTCACGGTAAATGTGCACCACCTCTACAGAGGGTAACAAACTGTTATAACAGCCGTGCTCACGGTCACGAGCGGCCCGGAAAACTCACAGAATAACTGGTCACTCATTGTTGTTCATTTATGATGGTTTATGATGATATGATTCAAATGATGCTGATATCTGATTAAGTGGGTTTAAATGGGAGCTTAAGCATAACTTGATGATACTTGATAATAAAATCTTGACTTACTAAAAGTGCTAACTGCAGTAAACCAGTGTCAACCTTTTTGAGCCTCATGAATCCCCATGTTATCTTGTTAAGTACAAGAAGTACTTACGCTTGTTTATTTTTTATTTTTTTTTATTTATTTGGATAAAAATCCTGGATGGGTAATAGATGACAACGTGTATGAGGAGTTTCCTGAGGATTATTAGGCTTGTGGTCAACCAGTCGACCGTCCTTGTGATGGAGTTCCACGAGAGAGTTATCTTTTTATCTTCCGCTGTGTTATGTAAGACAATGTGATGCTATTATTTGTTATGTAAGATACACCGTGATGATACTTTTTATAATTTGTCAACTTATGTGTGTTACTGATCCCGGGGCACACATGAGTTTAGTGCATTCAATTTTATCCTTAAAATTGGGGTGACACTGGTGTTAGATCTTTAACCCAGGCCCATTCGCTTGGACCTAGAGTGGTTGGCGGCGGTATGGGTCTCCATCGGGCAAGAGATGGATCCCCCAGCCTCGGGGTCGATCGAGGTAGACTCCCCCCCAGAGGCCGGGGGAGGCAGAGCACAAACCCAAGGGTCAGGCGAGGTGAAGCCTACCCCCAGAGGTCGGGAGAGGCAGAGCCCGCCCTTAGAGGCCGAACGAGGCAGAGCCAGCCCTCAGAGGTCGGGCGAGGCAGAGCCTGCCCTTAGAGGTTGGGTGAGGTGAAGCCCACGGCCTTGGTGTTGGGCGAGGTGGAGCTCGCCCTCAGAGGTCGGGCGAGGTGGAGCCCACCCTCAGAGGTTGGGTCAGGCAGAGCCAGCCCTCAGAGGTCAGGTGAGGTGGAGCCTGCCCTCAGAGGTTGGGTGAGGCAGAGCCTGTGGCCTCGGTGTTGAGCGAGGCAGAGCCTGCCCTCAGAGGTCAGGTAAGGCGGAGCACAAACCCAAGGGTCGGGCGAGGCGGAGCCCGCCCCTAGAGGCCGAGTGAGGCAGAGCCAGCCCTCAGGGGTTAGGCGAGGCGGCCCGTGGCCTCAGTGTCAGGCAAGGCGTAGCCCGCCCTCAGAGGCCGGGCGAGGCGGAGCCAGCCCTTAGAGGTCGGGCGAGGCGGAGCTCGCCCCTAGAAGCCGGGCGAGGCAGAGCTTGCGCACCTAGGGTCGCTTGGAGCTATAGTTGCGCTCTTGACTGCTCGGATGAATCAATGTTGATGGGTATTAGCTCCTCCTCTTTGGGTACCCTAGTATTTGTCCCCAACAAACATGAAGAACCAGAAGCGCCTGTGAAAGATGAACCTACTCCGCCTAAGACAAGTCCACAGTCCAAGCAGGTGTGGAAAGAAAAGGTGACATCATTAGAGTCACCATCACAGGATGTGCAGCCATCTGGGTCTCCACCGCTGAGACCTGATGATGCACCCAAGGAATGAAGGAGTTCTCTCCAGTCAAGTCCTGTCTGGAGGACTTAAAAATCTGAACCCTCACTATGAGGTAACAACGGTAGTTATCCATATTTACTTTCTTGCATTGCATAAATTATTTGTCTCTTTAGCATATTTACTTTTCTGCATTAGCATTGCATTAGAAAAAGAGAACAAAAATTTCATTATTGCATTATAAAAATTCTAAGCCCCATGTGAATAAATCTATGGTGTGTAAACACCTATGGAAGTATTCACTAAGGTGGCATAAAAATAAAAATACTGAGCATATTTTTTTCTTCTGCATTGTAAAAAAAATAATAATATTAAATGGACATCATGCTAAAATTGTAGCAAAAGAAAATCTATCTAAACCCACAAGGACAACAAATCTTTGAAGGCTGACCACTAACCCCTTATCTTAATCTATGCCACGAGTTTTAGTGTTCTTGTTGGAGTATTTTACAAGATGACACATAAGATCAAGAGCAAGTTTACCCGGCTGTCTTCATCCACCCAAAGTACATCCTCCTGAACCACTGTTGTACTCGCTACACATGAGGAACCCAACTTCTAGATGAATGAGAAGGACATTAGCTGGCAAACCCGCTACGATAAGGATCACTCAACATTCAACAATCGACCACAGCAACATCTAGCTTGGGGAGGAGCATCCCCCGTGTATCTAGCTAAGTATTTCTTTCCTTTAATTTTATTGTTTTTGAGTTTGCTTTATATTAGCTAAAGAAATAAAAAGATGCATAACAAACTAAAACAAAATAAAAATTTGTCCTAGCCAATTATATATATATATATATATATATATATATTAGTAAGGTGTGATTTTAAAAAAGTGAGAAAACGAAACAAAAGTGTGTGTCTAGTTTTCTATTTTTAAGAGCTGAATAAAAAGGACTCTAAGGATAATCTCATGAAATGGAAATGGTGAATAGTTGCTCTGTTGTAATTTCTTTCAAGTACCGAGTTTTCAGCTTTGAATTCTCCTAAATTTTGGATACGACTGATTTGATATAAGAATTTACTCTGAACTTGCAACTCGTGGGTAGCATATGCTTGATCTAAGTCTAGGTAATTGACGGATATGATATGAGAAAGGTCTGAGCTACTATTTATCTTATTCCAAGTGATACTAGAGTTCTGGAGATTTATCTTTTGAAAAAATAAAAATTCTACATGATGAGCTTCTATATGACAAGTTTGAATTCCTACCATAACCATATATGATATTGAGATTAGGAAAACTTCCACTCTTATATGTTGCTTGCATTTCATTGAGTTTAGTCAAGCTTTGTTGACCCTTATGAGAGGTTTGTCATGCTCTTAAAATCAAGATCACGTACACACCATCCACATATACACTACTCCAACACTGGGGGTAGGCGCAAAAAACATGTCATTCCATCTAGATCCACCCAAAAATGTTTTACTCTTATACTGAGAGTGAACACAAAAAATATACCCTATAGGAATCCACCAAATAAATGCTCCAAATTCTTATTGTCATCTATCAAAAGCTTTGTTGCAGAAAAGAGACATGGGGCTATGCAAAAGTTATTCATAAAAAAAGAAAGAAAAAAAATTGAAAAAAATGGGGAAGTGTCCGAGATATATAAAATAATGGGTACTCCAATGCCCGCCTGAAAAAAAAAAGATGAATAAGATAGCCCATGTTTTCTTGCAAAGTTGTTTCCAAGTTTCAAAAGAGAGATATGTTTTCAAGGACCAAAGTAGAATTAGGTTAGCCACCATATACATCCACACACATGCACATCTTGATTTAATTATATAACTTAACCCTCTTTGGATCCGAGGTTTGACTTTATAATATATGTATTGTAAGTATGCTCTTTCATGCTTTTTCCACTCCTATGAGCTCCACATAATCCTTAGTTGTAGGAAGAGAAAGGCATAACAATATTATTGTCTTGGTGAGGATCCATAAATACCACATATATTGAGAGACTTGAGAGTGTCATACAATGGAAGCTCTGAGTTTTATTTTGAAAACCTATAAAAACTCTAGAATAATGGTTGAGCAAAAAACTTTGAGACATAGTGCTTGACTTGATTATTCTGTCTTTTAATTGCTCAAGACCCAAGTGAAGGCTAAGGAGCCCCATAGTTGAAGGTAATATGGGTAAGTTTGAAAGTTAGATCGATTTATTTTAATCCAGAGGAGAATTCTTGATTGAACGCATGTGTATTTTTGAGGAGTGAGAGCATTGAAGTAACTCCTGATCCATTTTATAGTGAGAGCATTGAAGCAACTCCTGATCCATTTTTGCTAAGTTTAGCTTTGCTAAGGGACTAGCAAAGGTTAAGCTTGGGGGAGTTTGTTGATGGTAGTTAACAACCATTATAAACCGTCAATAAAACATGCATAAGGGCACAATTGAGATCACCAACAAAGGTCTAGGGGTTTAAACTAATAAATTCCACTAGTTTTGGTGAATCAGTTATTTCTACAGGGTTTATCCAGAAAACCGTCAAGGTGGACCTACATGTCAGATTTAATTGCGCTTATCCACCACGAAACGGACACTAGAAGGCTCTAGAAGACTAAAGGAAGATAAATATAGTTGGACCAACATAAAAACTTCATTCCATTATATACAAAAGTATATTACGTAGTATTTCTCTAATCTCTAATGTCTAAAATAACTCATCTCCCCAAGGGGACTCATGTCAGACGGTTGACAAATTACATTCAGTTGATCAACATGAGTGAAGACAATAGACTCTCCTCCCACAAACATAGTAACACTACCAAGTCTTTTCATTTGCTCAAAATTCCTAACATGGATAAAAATCTTGCCACTATCATAGTCTTCGACAACTATAACAAAGCAATCTTTACCAAGCATATAACGAACTATAGTGTTACCAAACATGAGTGAAGACGATAGAGTCTCCTCCCCAAGTAACAAGCACCCCTTGTACAATACTTGGTGACACTCCTAGCTGCCAAAGCGCAAGCTTCCTGGTGGAGTAAACTAGGTGTTGTGGTACGACGACATCTCTCTGTATACATACAGAACAAAAAACACAAGGAAAAATCATTAGAAAAAACCACATATGAAACACTACACCTTGAACAAGCAAGAACCAGTACAAAGCAACAGAATATTTCCTAGGCCATATCTTAGCCTTGATTGAGATCCTGACTAGAATAAAATGACAAATAAACTAAAACTCTCTTCAACAAGGACGATCACTAGTGTTCTATGGGCAACAGTTGCTAACAAAGCTGAAACACTGCCTCTCCTTGGCTAGCAACTTGCAAGTGAAAAGTAAAAGAGGCCAGGAAAGATATTTATACTCGACACAAACGCTAACAAACGTTAGAAGATGTGAGTCCCCATAGCGTTACTAATTACTAATAAAATAGATTTAGAATACGAACAGTCAGAGTAGTAGTCGAGGGGTTGGCGCGTTTTCATGCTCTGATTACAAGAAAGTCTGGCGCGTGAAATACACAGAGCTGCAGACTTTCTCGTTATTAGAGCATGAAAATGCATCAACCCCTCAATTACTACACTGGCGATTCGAGTAGTAATAACGGCAATGAGCAATGAGAACGTACTCGAGGGATGGCATGTACAGCACCAACTGCGACTCCAGCGAGGAGGACGATCCAGAGTACTATGACTCGTCTAGCAATGAGTCTAGCGAGTCGGTGAATCACCATAGCACTAGCGCATTATAGGCCTTAGTTCAAATAGGTTGGGAAACTCAAATCCCATTAGAATCCATGACTTTTTCCAGGTTGGGAAATCCATGAGAATATCAATAACCCATTTAGTTATTTATGGAGGGTTTTCCATACCTAGGCTAGTCTTCCCCTTGCTTCCAAATTATAGGCCTTAGTTCAAACAGCCGCAGATGCAGTCACACACACACACAAAAAATGGGCAGATGCAATGCAACAAGCTATAGCGAGTAGGTTTATTTTTTCTTTTTTGGTAATTTTTAGGTGTCAAATTCATGGATCTTTTAATTATTTATTATCATCCTCTTTTAGTTTTATGTTTATTTATAGGCATAGAGATTATGAAAAAACCAAAAAGGCAACAACTAACTCATCAGATATATAAACAGGTGCACAGGAGAATAAAATAAAAAGACGGATATTAGGTAATTAACATTTTGTCATAATCATTTCCTATTAAAACACAAAATAAATTTCGGTCTCTGTTGAGCAGACGAGGTGATCTGTCCGCCTGAATATTTGATTTTGCACCGCGCAATGCAGTCCTGCCATCATGCACCGAAAATTAGATGACTCTCTTTTGCCTTCCACGCGGAAAATAGGTTTACCACGCCATTGATTTTAGACAAGAGCATTTGTGGTATTGTGCTGGCCACATAAAAGTGCAAAGAGTCATGGTCTCTGCCTCCATCACTATTCTCTAGCCGCACCGTCTCTCCTCCAGCTCCAAATCCTAGTCCCATGGCCTCCCTCTCCACTCTCCAGCCGCACCCTCTCTCATACATTTTCAAACCCTAGCCGGAGCTAGATCCCCTTCGATTCGTCAACAGCAGGTCAGCTGATGGCGAAAGGACCACCTCGATGATGGTACAAGCCGGATTCGAATCCCCTACCTTAGCACCTGCCACGACCGATCGAATATGAACCCTAGCCGGAGCCAGATCTGGAACCCCTTCATCAACGCTGGCCTCACCAGCTCCGTGACCACGATGACAAGACCGGATCTAAACATAGACATGGAGGAAGAGGTACCCAAATTTCTTTTATGATGTGTGCTCTACTGTAGTGGCTAAACCAAGGATATGTAGATAGCATTGGGGTTACATATTTCCTATATTTGAGTGTAGCTGACATGTGCTTTGTTGGATTAATGACTTCCATATAAGCTATAGTTAATAGTTAGGTGCTTATTTGCATACTCTTGCTCTGTTGTGTTGACATTTCGTAGAAGCTTTAGTTAATAAATGCCTTTGTAATTTAGCAAGATGGAAGAACTTGGAATACATGTGGGCCCAAAACCTGTGTCTCCAAAGGCAAAAAAAGTCAAGCACAAAGGGTAGACACAATGAAGGTTTAGAATATATCCTTGAACCAGAGGAGCTAGTTGAGGGATTTGATGATACAAATGAAACATATTCAGATTTAGAAGATGAGCCAGCACCCCTAGCAATTGAGGTGCTTGTTCTATCTTGTATTTAGTTCAGAGGGGGTGTAGGTAGCAATGCAATGCTTTATTGTTTGGATAATGCTCTTTGTACATGCTTGCTGCTTAAGTTTGTATCTCTAATTTTAGTGTCTAGGTCAAAGAAGCCATAGAGGAGGTTCTGCCAGCAGGACAAAAGGCAGCGCTACCATGATTCCTGGGCGAAGGCACTCCAAGTGAGTGAATTCAACATGACCAGGAGAGTTTGCTCATGGAGTTTATACTTGGAGGGCTACCGCTGGCAAAAGGGTGGAGGTATCAGCAGTAGGTGAACATAATTCTCCATCACCATGGACACTTGAACCCAGGGATCAATTCAAAGTTCATGAATTGACTGGAGACATTTGTTAGGACGTCACCCTACCAAGCCCTATGAGAGACTGCCCATGCCTAGATGATGATAGACATGCCAAAGAGGAGCCCTGTGAGCAAACTCCTGTCTCCCCCACCTGCAGAACAATAAAAGTTGACTAGGTTGGTATTACCTTACATATGTCTATCAATATAATCAATTAGCACTAGCTATTTGATATCCATGTTACTTTTCTAATAATCTGAATGTATGAAAATTTTGTACTACCAATGTCGAGCAGAGCGAGGAAGCCGAGGCCTCAAACTCATGGAATTTTGCTTGACAAAATGTGCAAATCACTGGGAGGATTGAGGATGCCCATCTCTATTACCGAGGAAAACAGAAGGCCACATGATCCAGTACAAGCTGCCAAGTTTGCCTCAGAGGCAGGTGTAGTAGTCAGGCGTCAAGTAGCAATTTTGACGCATTGGAAACATTACAAGAAGCCCTCCAGTGTTGTCCATTACAAAAATTTTGTGGAGAGGCTAACTGTATGTTCGAGTATCCCCTCTTGACATTCAACTCTGCTTTGGGCAACTTTAACGGATTTACTTTTCATTCACACTACTGCGTGCAGTCAAGGCTGTACATTAACATGGCTCACCGACCAACACAAGAAGCTTGCTAGAATAAATTGCAGTCTAGGGTATGGCAGGCACGCTATAGGTTGAAGCAAACCTACTTCAATGGCGTCCCTGTTGATTAGATCCGTATGACCTCTCCTGTCCCGTCCATGACCGATGCACAGTGGTGTGAACTTGTCGAGATTTGGTCTAGTGCTAAGAACAAGGTGTGTGTGAACCCATCGATTTCCTATCTAGTCTTGCTATGGTCTACTTGTTCTGCAGTCTAACACAAATAAAGCTATAGGAAACATCTAAGACGAACAAGCAAAACCATGCAAAAGTGAAGTACCACCAGTGTACAGGATCTCGCTCCTATGTTGTCCAGCTCCAAACATTTGTAAGTGATGGTTGTGTTTTATTATTACTCTTGCCTTTGTATAAATATAAACAGAAACTCATGGGCAATGTGAATAGAGGGAGACCAAGAGGAAGGCCACAGAACACGATCAATGACTTGATGAACAACATGATGATCCAGGACTTGAACAACATGGTCGACTAGATGAAGATGTTAATACTGTGGAAGTCTTCAAGGACATCCATACCAGTATGAAAAAGGGCCTGAGCAATACTGCAAGAGCAGCAGTTGTAAGTACCTTCATTTGCTTTTCTTGAAATCTACTGAAGCCATTGCCATAAAAGAAGGAAACACAGCAGGAGCCTAATGTGGCAACATCATTTAATTTTGTACTTGCAATTTTACACCAATCAATATAGTACCTGTACATTGTGCTTATGTAATCTCTATCGGCAGTAGGCTGCAAAAGACCTATGCATTGTGCTCATGTAATCTCTATCAGCAGCAATCTGAGGAAGTCCTATGCATTACTTGTTATGAATTAATCTCTTAGGTTTTCAATTGAAGTCCTCTTCCACTATATGTAACCTGATGTTTTACTGATTGAATTTCGTAGGAAGCTATGGAAGCTATGCAAGCAGAACCTGTTGCTGATGGGCAGCAACCAATGACTAGTGCTTATGTTGTTTCCAAGGTCCTCTGCCTCTCCCAGTGCAAGCCCCCCTCTCAGGCAAGCAGCAAAAACCTTTTTTAAAGAATGCTGGTATCTAGACAAGCTCCACTAGAGCAGAGACATCAGTGGAGATAACGCTTCAGGATCAGCTTGCTAGTGAACAACAAAGTTCTACTGCCCTCGTTGAACTAGTGGATGAACTGAAGAGGAAGACAGAAAAGTCTGAAAGAGACTTTGAGGAATTCAACAAATGGCAATAGGAGAAGTACAATAGGCTATGTGAGCAAGTCATGCGCTTAAGCTCTCCTGGTAATTAACTCTCAGTCTTCAACTCCTGTGGCTTGATGCAGTGAACATTTGTGGTTTGTTGTGTGGACTCATGTGATGGTTTGTTGCGGTGATACTCTGCCAGTGGCTTGTTGCTGACATGTGAAATGTTAATTGTTGGTATTTGATTGCCAGCTTGAATAATTATGTAGTCAATCTGTGTAGTAGTGACGATCTTGAATTACTTTTCTAATATATTTAGTCCTACACGCGGTAGAACCAGGACATGCCACATGATCAAATAAAAATGCGACACGTGGACCATCCAGTGCATGACATGTGAATTGGCTAGGGCACGACATGTGGGCTATTAAAAATCCGACACGTAGAAGGAAATCGTCATGCCACATTGTTGATGGTAGTTATCATCCAACATAAACCATCAATATAACCTATAGAAATGCATGAATATGATCACCAAGATAGGTTTAGGGGTTTAAACTGACAAATTCTATGAGTTTTGGTGAATCTGTGTTTTCAGCAAGGTTAATTCAGAAATCCGTCAAGGTGGACCCAATTGTCAAATTTAATCACGCTTATCCGCAACGAAAACAACTCCAGAAAGTTCTAGAAGACACTAGAGGGCAACCCACCGAAGAAGACCGCGAGAGACAGACTATAGGCCGGCCATCCCAAGGGCCCATAGGGAAGGCCCTCCTCGCTACGTCAGTTCTCCACCGCCTTAGGGTTTGCACCTGCATCTACGCCATTCTTTCAAGTTGGTTTGATCCAAGGGCTTAGGATTGACGCTCCTCCCTATATATATCAGCCCCTGTCACCCCCCTACCATAACCCTGATCTGCAATCAGAAGTCAAGAAGGATCAGAAGTTAGGGTTTCCATAGAGAATAGAATAGATCTCCAATTCCTTAAAGTTCTAGTATAGGCTAGCTAGCAAGATTCAAGTAGAGTTGGGCTATTACTCAGAATTCTAGATTAGTCATCTGGAGGCTGGTATAGCCATTGTATCTCTCTATTATTCATGGCTTTGTGCTACTTCAATACTATGTTTCTATTTATTATGTTCCTAGTTTGCTCTAGTAGTATGCTTGATATAGTCATATTTGATACTGAATTTATGCATAAGTTTGCAAAGCGCTTAGCTTAGTACTCGAGTGAGTTAAGTGGTTGACATTATGTAAGCATGGTGCTTAAATATTGTTTACTTGCAGATGCACCCTACATTCCAGGCCATGTGGTAGATCGCGAGTGTGACACTCTCGTTGAGTCCTTTGTAGTCCACTCCTCGTTTGTAGAACAAATAGGACCTAGCTACGAAGGGATTCAAGCTCTGTTCTTGATCTTCCTTAGTAGTGTTCCTTGTGCCTAGATGCAGAGTTAATTATTATATAGATGAAAGTATATATAGTAGGGTGTACAAAAGACTTAATAAATAAGAAATGACTTAGGAATCTTTTCTCTTAACTAATCTCCTGCCTAGTCATACTATATTTATGAGTATTTATTTCTATCTCTAGATTATTATCAATGTCTTACACTTATCATTTATTTATCATTTGGCTTACCCCTGTTAGAGCACATGTTTAGTTAATGGTTCCATCATAAGTATACATATTTGTCAATATATGTAGCCACCGCTCTTCCCTGTGGAAAAAATATAAATAACGATATCCGTATACTCCCAGGTGAAATGTTGCGATGGTATATTATCTGTGTGCTTGCGGATTACTTCAACATATATGATCTTTCTAAATTTACAAATATTCTTAATACCAACAAATATTTCTGGCATTATTGCTAGGGATGACAACCTAGTAAAAGATGATGTTAAGAAATGTCAACACACATGGACGTATAAAAATACGACACGTGGACGAACAGCACCGGGTCGCGTGGTCGAATAAGAAACGGACATGTGGACCAATAAAAATATGACACATGGTCTAATGAAGAAGTGACACGTGATCCAACGGCAACACGACATGTGTGCTAGTAGAAAACTGACACGTGGAACAAAGGGGACCCGATACGTGGTCCAGTAAGAACCTGAAACGTGCAAGAACCAGAGATGGCTACGTTGTGCAATAAGAAGGTGACACATACCCGAACAATCTCCAATACAACCGGCTATAGCATGTACACATAGGCTATAGCATGTATACGTGGAAAGCATCTCCAACGAAAGCGCCAACTAGCGTGGCAGCCCCCTGCCACGTATGCCAAAATAGTTCTATGACGGTCTGTTTTTCGTCACAGATCAAGACAATTCGATGACGATATTTTTGGATTCGTCAAAGAATTTTAACTATGACGCGACTTCTATGACGAAGCGGTTTTCGTCATAAATTTATCATAAAACTGAAATTATAACCAATTTGGCTCTTTAAGTGATGAAAGATGTTCGTCATAGAAGTGGATATTTCTAGTAGTGTCTCTCACGTTCATTAGGCATTTCCAGAAATGTGAGTCTGTTGGCTTTTTTGAGCAGCCACCTATAGTTTATCTTTGATATATTTATTTCTCAACAGCTCTTGCCACATCCCTTGTTCATTGCAAAGTTTAAAAAGCCATTTGCTCAATAGACATTTGTTTTGTATGTCTAGATCCTGTAACCCCAGCCCACCTTGATTTTTTGGTTGGCATATTAAGCTCCATTTCGCATGCGTAGGCCTAGGTATCGGAAAGGGTGTTTGCCTATGTCACAACCGAACAGTTGAGAATATGACACTTCATATTCCTTTGCTTTGCCAAAGGAAAAGATTTCACTTTTATGAAAATTGAATTTTAGGCTGGATAATTGTTCAAATGTGCTTAATAAAAGCTTCATATTTACCGTTTTTTCAAAATCATGGCTCATAAAAATCACCGTGTCATCCGCATACTGAAGGATTGATAGACCATCCTGTCCAAGATGTGGAATAACCCCTTCCACCTGTCCTGCTTCTTTAGCTCTGGCAATGAGTAGAGCCCGCATGTCCGCCACTATGTTAAATAGTATAGGGGACAGTGGATCACCTTGCCTTAATCCATTTCTTGTTTGGAAGTAATTTCCTAACTGGTCATTAACTTTTATATTTACATTTCCACCTTGTGTGAAATGTTCAACCCAATTACACCATTTCAGTGAGAATCCCTTCATCCTTAGCGTTTGCTAAACAAAACTCTATTTGACTTTGTCGTATGCCTTTTCGAAATCAATCTTAAAAATAATCCCATCTTGCTTTTTTGTGTGTAACTCATGAATTGTCTCATGAAGTATAACCGCTCCTTGCATGAAATTTCTTCCTGGTATAAACGTTGTTTGTGTTGGTCGAATGATTTTTTGGGCAATGGTAGTAATCCTGTTTGTGGCGACTTTTGTGAAAATTTTAAATGAGACATTCAATAGACATATAGGTCTGTATGGTTGGATTAATTTTGCATCATTCTTCTTTGGTAAAAGAATTATAGTTCCAAAGTTAAGGCAGTGTAAAGGCAAGGTTCCTTGATGGAATTCCTGAAACAGAGACATCAAGTCTTCTTTTATAGTATTCCAGAAGACCAAAACTCTGGTGGGAACCCATCCGACCCTGGTACTTTGTTGTGCTCCATTTGGAAAATTGCTGCCCTCACTTCAGATTCCGAAAATTGATCAATTAAGAATTCATTTTCCTGTTGAGACACTTGTGGAATATCATCAAATTTTTATTCGTCTAGAGTGACAGAGGAACTTTCAGACGGACCAAACAAATTCTTATAATATGTGGTGACGTGCTTTTTGAGTTCAGCATCTCCACATATTACTCTATCTCCATCTTCCAACTGGAAAATACAAGTTTTACCATGTCTCCCGTTTGCCACTAAATGGTAGTATTTTGTATTAGCATCTCCTTCCAAAAGTTGTTTAACCTTCGCTCTTTGATACCATTTCAGTTCCTCTTCTCTAAGTAATTCAGCCAACCTTTCATTCAGGACATGTTTCAAATTAACTTCAATATCTTCTAGTAATGTATTTTTGGCCTTCTTGTCTAACTCATCAAGCTTGTTTAAAAGTAATTTTTTCTCCATCTTATATGCACCACTGATGTTTTTGCCCACCCTCTTAGATACTAGCACAGCTTTCTTATCTCTGCTTGCCACCTTTCAAGGGGAGTGCCATCTGTATCCACACTTTGCCATATGTCACGTACCATATCATAGAAACCATCCCGTAGCAACCAGCCCAACTCAAACTTGAATTGTGGCTGATAAGTTGTGGATGCCCTGTGTTTAGAAAAAGTGGAGTATGGTCCGATATCTCTCTGGTCAAAGTGTGAACAGTGGTATGTGGGAATTTGGACTCAAAATCAGTACATGCTAAGACCCTGTCCAATTTTTCAAAGGTCTGGCATTGTAAATGATTAGCCCATGTGTACTTCCTACATGACATTTCTTTCTCTCAAGTTTAACGCATCAATGATTGCGTTAAATAAGAAAGGCCGTATCATTATTCTTCTGGTCTGGTCCGCGAATAATGTTCAATTCACCACCTAAAATAATAGGTAAGGTTTCCTTTGAACACATACGCACAACCTCAGATAAGAAATTTTCTTTATGATCATTCTGCGCCAGCCCATATATTGACACCAAATTAAATTTGAAGTCATCTTCCTTGTTTCGCAACTTAAATCTAATAAAAACTCACCCTCCTCAATTTCACCAATGTCAAAAGTTAATAAATTAATGCCTAGAAGCATGCCATCAGACCGACCATGTGGAGACTTACAATGCCAAATAAAATCCCGACCAGCACAAAGTTCTTCCGGTTTCCGATAAGGCAATGAAATCTAGGCTTTTCTCTTTTGTTAGCTCTACCAAAAACCTATATTTCTTAACATCAGCAAAATCGTTACAATTCCAAAAAATCCCTTTCATCTATACAGATCTTGTTCCCCTTTTCTTTTTCTTCCTACTTGTTGATCGAGGCTTCACCTTATGTGATACAGGGGTCTGTAGGCCTGTTGGATCACAGCCCCCATCACACAGACAATCTGTTATCTCTGAACATAGAAAATTTAATGCCTGTAAATCAATTCCCTTATCAATCGAACACTCTGTAGTGACCTCATCCAAATTATTTATCTTTCCCTCCTTTAAACTAACCGACTCATTCATCCGAGTGATCTCTATTTCCCTTAAGCTATTTACAGTACTTAAGACTGCATCTTCAGTTTTTCCTAAGACAACGCCCAGGCTACTAGTCCTAGCTATAATATCAGAATCAACAAGCTTATTAAAGCTGAGGTTCTGTGAGGAATTACATTTATTTGTTGCGTCGTCCAAATTCTTGCGGGCCTTCAGTTTTGTGGCCTTTTCCATTGAATCTTGATCAACCGTTGCGGCATTCCTTTTACTGGCTCGCACCGGCGATGTTAATGCCTCAATAGCAGGTAGCTGTGAGTTCTTAACAGGGAGCTTTGGTTTGTCATTATTATTAGGCATAGGTGTGACGGGTGGGTGAGGACTCGGCACTTTTTCTACTGCAGGTTCCCCAGGTGACTTGTTCACAGGACTAACATCTAGCACCGATGTGTCCCTGTAGAAAGTTGTGGTCGCCCAAGCTTTTGTATTTTCACCATGCCTAGTCGGCTGTAGAACCACTGTGGGTCTACCAGTCCCAGCAGCACAAGTGTTTTGAGTAAATTCAACGCTAGCCAAATTACCCAATGCATCAGTTGGATCAACAGCGTTGCCTGAATTATTCCCGATGTCAGTTTTTTCAGGTCTAAGTTTGTGTTTTCTCCTTCATATTCACTTGTCCTTCTTTATTGTTTCCTTCTTTTCCCTTGTCTTCGTTTGGCTCTTCATCTTGTTGAGTATCCATGTCAATCAAAGGAGCAGATTCATCTCCCTCCTTTTCAACACGGAACTGCAGCTCATAGATAAAATCGCCAATCACCACGTCAACATACTCTGGAATGAGGTCCGAGTTATAAAGAGCAACTTTCATTCTGGACCTTCCAAAATTTTTAGTGAATTTCATATCTACCTCACGGGTTACACCAAGCCAATGGCCCAAATGACAGGGAAGTCCCTTCACTACTGTAAACAACGCATTTGCCGAGTGCAAACTGTTTTGCCGAGTGTCAAAAATCAGGTACTTGGCAAAGAATTGCACTCGGCAAAGAGTTCTTTGCCGAGTGCCGGGCACTCAGTAAAAAAGGACACTCGGCAAAGGACTTCTTTGCCGAGTGCCAGGCTCTCGGCAAAAGCGTGGCACTTGGCATAGGCTGCCCCGCGTAACGGTGTTCGGCCACGTCCTTCTTTGTCGAGTGCCTGCTGTTAGGCACTCGGCAAAGTTTTTTTTTGAAAAATACTTTGCCGAGTGCCCCTGACACGGCACTCGGCAAAGATTTAATTTTTTTTTAAATGTCTTTGCTGAGTGCCCCAGATCTAACACTCGGCAAAGTATTTTTTTTTTGAAAATACTTTGCTGAGTGCCCCTGACATGGCACTCGGCAAAGATTTATTTTTTTTTTGAAATGTCTTTGCCAAGTGCCCCAGATCTGGCACTCGGCAAAGTATTTTTTTTGAAAAATACTTTGTCGAGTGCCCCTGACACAGCACTCGACGAAGAATTAATTTTTTTTTTCAAATGTCTTTGCCGAGTGCCCCTGTGGAGGCACTCGACAAAGAGGAAATTTCTAAAAAAATTCAAAAACCTCTTTGTCGAGCGCCTTATTCTTAGCACTCAGCAAAGACCCCATTTGCCGAGTGCCATGCCCCGGCACTCAACAAAGTTTTTTTATTATTTTTTTTCCTCCAAATTTTTTGTGCAGCCCTTTTAAAGTACGAGGAACTCCTAATTAGAATTTAGGGATTTTTTGTGGCTTTTTGATATATTTAGTTACTTTATTTCGTTTACTTAAATTTTTTCGAAAAATATAAATTTGAACTGCACGTAGTACGAATAATATAATTTAATGATTCAAAAATTGATAGTCATGTTAGTGAGTGTAGTGTGAGTGTGAGGACGGACCCGAAATTTCGAAATCTTGTTCACGCGAAATTTATCTTGTTCACATCTTGTTCACGAAACATTTTAAATTCTAAAAAAGAAACTTATGAAACTTATTGAGATTTTTAAATTCTATAAAAAATTTCAAGATTTCGTGCACATTGTCATCATGAAATCTATAAGTTTCTACATGATATCGTCGAGAGATGTCCTGTAGAAGCATCGTATAAAATTTCTGAAATTTTTATCATAGCCTCCATACGTATCACATACATTCAATAAGTTTCATGATTTTGGACTTTGTTTGCTTTTTTATAGAATTTAAAAACACTTCGCACGAAAGTTCGCGGGGTCCGTGAACAAGATGTCCGAAATTTCGGCCGCTCTCGATAATGCCTCACACTACACTCACTAACATGACTATCAATTTTTGAATCATTAAATTCTATTATTCGTACCACGTGCAGTTCAAATTTATATTTTTTGAAAAAAATCAAGTAAACGAAGTAAAGTAACTAAATATATCAAAAAGTCACAAAAAATCCCCAAATTCTAACGAGGAGTTCCTGGTACTTTAAAAGGGCTGCACAAAAAATTTGGAGGCCAAAAACAAAAAAATAAAAAAAAAACTTTGCCGAGTGCCACGGCATGGCATTCGGCAAAGGGGGTCTTTGCCGAGTGCCAAGAATAAGGCGCTCGACAAAGAGGTTTTTGAATTTTTTTTTAGAAATTTCCTCTTTGCCGAGTGCCTCATTTCAAAAAAAAAAATTGCCGACGGCCGGATCGGGGCACTCGGCAAAGTTGCCTCCTTTGGGTAGTCCCCGAAATTGAATCCAAGCTTTCGGTATTTCATATTTGTAAACCTCAGCTTCATTCTTTTTTGAAATTTCCATTTTTGCTTTAGCAAATTTTGCCTCAACTGGACCCCCATAGAACCATCCTTTGTAGTTCAACGTTTGATGGGAAGGTAGTGGCAAAGGAATTATTACCGAGGTCCTCTATTACCCACTTCGAACCTGGTATAAGGCGTTCCCGTTCCAGTGTGACTTGTGCCATAGTTAAAAAAAAACTGAAATCACCTTAACCATAGCATCATTTGATTCGGTTTTTTCCTTCTGTTTCCCCGTGAACGGTATATAATAAAACCCCAGACCATCGACTGCATAACCACATGGTATTGCTGTAGGTTTCGCTCCCTTAGTTAATGGGCAAGCCTTAGTGACATGAGAATCACTATCACACACATCACAGCAAATAACAGCAGAGCATTCAGTCATAACATGGCCTTTGGTTAAGCACCTGAAGCAGTATGGTTTGTTTTTATTTCCTTTTTTTTGTTGCTCCTTGACTGGGATTTTCACCATCTATTTGCATATTATTGTTCTCTGCCCCATCACCCACACCCAACACAACATTATTTGCCTCCAAACCAACATTACCTGCTACTGTCGGATCATGGACAGACTCCTTTTGCTTGTCTGTGCCACCAGCGACCTGAGTCCCTGCTGAGCGCTCTTGATCAGGCCCTCGTCCATCAGCATCGGACTGGCCTCCATGCACTTGAGTTCCCTGACAAGCGTGGCCTTCATGAAGGTTGGTGTTGAGTTCGCCATAGTGTCCCTGAGCGTGAAAGCCACCATGGCCACGAGGCCCACGACCATAGTAGTCAGTACCATGGTGGAAGTGACCCCCGCCGCGACCGCTATAGCCTCGACCTCTGCGGCCTCGACCACCACCGAAACCACCGCGGTTGCCACGACCTCCATTATAGCCGCTGCCATAGTAGTCTCTTCCTCGGCCGCCATATCCAGGGTTAAATCCCGAGTTGTAATATTCTTCATTCTGAGACGTTTTGACAGTCAAATTTGATCGTGTAATGTCTGTTAACAATCATTGCCATGTGTGGCAACCGTGGAGTCATAGGTGAGCTCCATCCCCTGCCCATTACCAACTCTCGATCTGTCAGCCCACAGGATCACCGATTCAGGTGCGACCAATCACCAGTCTTACCGACCACGGTCGAGCACGACAGACGTTGTCCGACCACACTCAATAGACAAAGGTAGAAGAAGAAGGGAGAATAGAGCACACACACAGTACAAGCACCAGCGTTGGCCGAAGCCCTGTATAGGAGGTGGCAAATCTGAACTCTCTTTGTTGAGTTGCTGTCACAGTTATTAGGACCGGACCGGACATCAAACCGGTGAGGCTGTCGGTTCACTGGTTCACTGGTCCAACCGTTAGGAACCGGTTGAACCGTCGGTTCAATTGTTTTGGACCAGATGAATTGGACCGCTCACAAATACTTTGAACTGGTACAACATAATGATATACAACATATAATTAGCAACATATAGTTGGTCACATATATACCGATAAGATGATAAAAACACAATTATATAACCAACTTCCAACAAATCTAGCAACAAGTCCACAATTTTTTTGGTATTATAGAGTTTTTTTTACAGGATATGCCAAAATATACCCATAGAAACATAGTATATGGAACACTTATTAATTAGTACAAAAAAGATCTAATAGTAATTCAAATATTCATTATTGTAAAACAATCTCAAATGCTAAAATAGAGTTTACCATTGTAAAGAGCTCGTTGAGATAGTCAAAATGGATATATCATTTGTTTAATTTAGAGATCATATAAAAAAGTTATGAAAATTTGAAATTCAAAAGGCAACACACATGAGCTGACGTTAGCAATACAAAAGTCAACAACACATGCAGAGAGCAAGGTATGCACGACTTGTCAGTGGCTCCAAGCGCACACAATGGCAAAGAAGACTCATGCGGGCCCAGTGGCAGCAATGCAGCAGGCCGGCACCAGGAGGCGACGCAAGGGAGCACACAGGCCACCAATCCAGAGCCAGACGGTTTGACATGGAACCGGCCGGTTCACCGGTTCCTTAAAAAACCGGCCGGTTCAACCGGTTTTTAGCGGTCTGATTGCATGAACGGTCTTTTAAGTGAACCGAGCCGGTATAGTCTCTGGTTCGGTCTTTTACCGGTCCGACCGCCGGTCCAGTCCGGTCCAAATAACTAGGGTTGCAGTGGCAAACTATATATATACAACTCTACTCATCTAGTCCTAATACAGCTGCCTGCTTGTAATAAAGGACCAGATAACACAAGAGGGATCGACTTCTGCGCTTTGTCCTCGCCGTGGCCATGGCTACATGAGAGGCGATGAGCTGTTCGGTGCTCGCTCCTGCGGCTGCTACTGATATCCAAAGCAGGGAGCCATTTCGGCGCCGTCTTCCCTTGCTGTGTGTTCACACAAAGAAGCAGTAGATTATCTAACAATTGTTCCCTTAATTCTACTGCTATCCCTTGTACCCCTCCATGTCGATCATCTCCTTCAGCTCCTTGAGTCGAAGACATCCGAGCGGCTTGGTGAGGACATCCGCGAGTTGCTGACTAGTTTCAACGAACTCGATGACGATCTGCTCTTCATCGACAGAGTCCCTAAAGAAATGGAACTTCACATCGATGTGCTTGCTCCGGTCATGGAGAACCAGATTCTTCGTGAGGACGATGGCGGGCTGGTTGTCCACCATTAGTGCTGGTGGGTGAGCTTCCACACCGGTCAGCTCACCCAGCAGTCGGTGCAGCCACACAACTTGGCACGCTAGTTGTGGCCGCAGCTACGTACTCTGTCTCGCATGTAGACAATGCCACCACCTTCTGTTTCAGCAACAGCCATGAAATTGAGGCCGACCCGAGGAAGACGAGCACGCCAGAAGTGCTCCGTCATCCGTCGATGTCCCCCGCCATGTCTGCATCGCTGAACATAGTGAGCTGCAGCCTACTCCCGCCGGTCTTGGGAAAGATGATCCCCTGATCCAACATCCCCTTGACGTAGCGCAGTAGCCGCTTCACCGTAGCCCAGTGATCCTCTCGAGGATCCTACATGAAGCGACTGACGTAGCCTACGGCGAACGCAATATCCGGCCTCATGTGGACTAGGTAGCATAGACCACCGACGATGCTCTGGTAGAGTGTTGCATCCACCTTCACCGCGGTGCTAGCCTTCGTCAGCTTCAGCCGCTCCTCCAACGAGTCACGCATGGCTTGCACTCAGCCATGCCGCTCTGCTCCAACAGCTTCGAGGCATATGCGCTCTGACCGAGCATGAGTTCCTCATTCCCCAGTTTCACCTCAATGCCGAGATAGTAGGAGAGTGCGCCGAGATCGCTTATTAAAAAACGAGCCGCCATCTCGCATTTGAAGCTGTCGATGTCCTCCGCACGCGCGCTGGTGACGATCAAGTCATCCACATACACACCAACGATGAGCTCCTCCTTCCCCCGTCGCCGTGTGTAGAGCGCGTGCTCGGTTGTGCACCTCGTGAACCCAAGCTCGCCCAGCGTGGCGTCAAGCTTGGTGTTCCACGCTCGTGGGGCCTACCGCAGCCCATTGAGCGCCTTGTGCAGTCGGAGCACCCTGTGCTTTGCTCCCTTGATGGCAAAACCTAGAGGTTGCCTGATGAAGACCGTCTCCACCAGCTCGCCGTTGAGGAAAGCCAATTTAACGTCCAAGTGATGGACGCGCCAGTCCTTTGCTGCTGCCAAGGCTAGTAGCAAACGGACAGACTCCATGCACGTTACTAGCGCAAAGACTTCCTCGAAGTCGATGCCCCCACGCTGAACAAAGCCTCGGGCGATAAGGTGCGCCTTGTGCTTAAAAATGGCGCCGAGCTCATCCCGCTTGACCTTGTACACCCACTCCAGGCTGATCGGACGGCATCCTAGAGGTGGATCGATGAGTTCCTGTCGACACAGAATTTCGTCCCATGCCGAGAGCACACGAGCAAGCCGAAAGGGTCCGCTCGATGGAGCTAGAGATCCGCCTAGCTTCAGCGCAGGGATGGTCGATCCTGCGCACTCCTCCCGAGACGTGCCAGTCAATTTGACTCTGCAATTGACAAGGAGAGAAAGTTTATCAGTAATTAAGGGCAAAACATGCCGGTGTTGCCAGACAGTCCCGAATGTGCGGCTCTGAGAGCCGATATGAAAGGAGATCGACTAAATAGTCGATTCCAGCACATTCATAAGAATAAATCAGTTAAAGCTCATGGGGTTGTGTAAGAAGAATCGGTTATCGTTCAGGATGAATATCATTCTTTAAATAAATATTGGTCAATGGCAATAAGATATTAATAATAATTAGTTCATGCTAAGCCAATGACTGCAAGTAACCGAACTCATTTCTAAAAGAAACAGTTCATCATCATTCAATCATTTAATAGAGATAAATCTAATGAACATATTAGATCTAATCTATCGCTATAACCAGTGGGGCATGAGGCAGAATCATACAGGCCGTAGAAACAACAATAGACTCGACGACCCTAACTTACTACTAATATCAGTGGGGCATGAGGCAGAATCATGCAGGCCGTAATATAATAATAAGATCATGGGGCTAACACATCTTTCAACCTATCGCTATCTCGTGATGCGAACTGTTCGTGAAAGCGCTCGATATCCGCTAAAACAGCCGATTCAGGCATAGCGCACAGTTAAAGTCATGTCCTCTCAAGAACAGATCTACCAAATAACGATCCCCACTCCACAGTGCTAACAGTGGGGTGTGAGGCAGAATCACACAGGCCGTGATAATGGGCCATGGAACGGTTTTCGCTAGCCAATAGATCTACTTAAGATCAAACACGTCTTAACCGCACGCTATGCACGATCAAGATTGATACAAAACAACCGATAAAGCATAACTCATCGTTTAAAGTGCATATTAGATCAGTTTAGATTAACAAACGATAGGTTAAAAAAGATATAAGGCCGATCTGGATCAATCTCAATCGAGCGAAGTGATATTGCTGTAATTAAATAAATAATTGAACCAATAAGCAATATCGGTAACTTAATGAATCTATCCGAAGAAACGCCACCCTTAGATAGAGCCGATAACTTGACCTTAATCTAGTTCGAGTAGTGGAGGTCGACCGGATCTATGTAGCCATACTTGAACTAGACAAGAGTCGATAACTAACTTATACCAGAGTCGCAGTGGAGGTCGACCGGGTCGATGCAGCCGTACAAACAGAGGTATAAGCCATGATGGTACTTATAGACAAGCAGTGGAGGTCGACCGGATCGATCCAGCCGTACTTGCTAAAAACTCACCGAGATCTACTCTACACCTACTCTTAAGGGGTGGCCAGAGCCAAAAAAAGTAAATAACTTGTATTGAATTGATTGTGTCTCTCAAATTAATTAAATAATATTTGTTGGTTGACTCATAAATATCCCTTAATTAGGAAACTTTCTCGCTTTTGACATCATCGGCCGATCTCTTCCTTTTCAGGATAAGCATACCAAATTTTGGTGTAAACACAGGCCCCCCTAGTTCAAAGTACGAGTTTTCATGCTTCGAACTATTTTGATCCGATGGTCTTCTTTTCCCCAACCGATGACATTTGATCGCTATCACTGAAAGCTGCATCGGCCCCATCTTCCTTTTGATCTTGATAACTTCAAAATTGATCTTTCTCTGCATCTTTGTTCATCTGCTTTAGCCGATTAGGAGCTAGCCCCCCGAGTTCGATCATAGCAATACAAGTTAACCGATAGTATGGAAATATGCTTATTTCAAGCCTCCCCAACACATGTGAACTTTGAAGTGTCTACCATACCATCTTGGGTGGTTGAGGAATGGAACGGATTAGAATCTAGTCATCCTCGCTTCGCTTGCTTAGAAAACTTAGGTTTTTGAAAGATTTTTAAATTAAAACATAGCTTTGCTCCTCAAATGATTCTCTCAGATTGCTCAATGTGTATAGTTCCTTGTCAAAGCATTGTTTTGTCTCTTCTTATCCTACTTCGGTTGACATGGAATTTCGTCCCGTGCCGAGGACACGTGTAGCAAGCCGGAAGGGTTCGCTCGATAGAGCTGGAGATCCGCCTAGCTTCAGCGCAGGGTGGTCGATCCTACGCACTCCTCCCGAGACGCCAGTCAATTTGACCCTGCAATTGATAAGGAGAGAAAGTTTATTGGTAATTAAGGGCGGAACATGCCGGTGTTGCCAGACAGTCCCGAATGTGCGGCTAAGAGCCGATATGAAAGAAAATCGACTAAATAGTCGATTACAGCATATTAGTAAGAATAAATCAGTTAAAGCTCATGGGGTTGTGTACGAAGAATCGGTTATCATTCTGGATGAATATCATTGTTTTATATAAATATTGGTCACTAGCATAAAGATATCAACAGTAATTAGTTCATGCTAAGCCATTGACCCCAAGTAACCGAACTAATTTATAAAAGAAATAGTTCATCATCATTCAACCATTTAATAGAGATAAATCTAATAAACATATTAGGTCTCTTCTATCGTTATGACTAGTGGGACATGAGGCAAAATCATGCAGACCGTAGAAACAACAATAGACTCGACGACCCTAACTTATTACTAATATCAGTGGGGCATGAGGCAGAATCATGCAGGCCATAATACAATAATAAGATCATGGGGCTAACACATCTCTCAACCTATCACTAGTTCAACGATCTCATGATGTGAACTGTTCATGAAAGCACTCCATATCGGCTAAAACAGTCGATTCAGGCATAGCACACAGTTAAGACATGTCCTCTCAGAAACAGATCTACCAACTAACGATCTCCACTCCGTGGTGCTATCAGTGGGGTGTGAGGCAGAATCACACAGGCCATGATAATGGGCCATGGAATGGTTTTCGCTAGCCAATAGATCTACTTAAGATCAAACACGTCTTAACCGCACGCTATGCACGATCAAGATTGATACAAAACAACCGATAAAGCATAACTCATCGTTTAAAGTGCAGATTAGATCAGTTTAGATTAACAAACGATGGGTTAAAAAAGATATAAGGCCGATCTGGATCAATCTCAATCGAGCGAAGTGATATTGCTGTAATTAAATAAATAATGGAACCAATAAGCAATATCGGTAACTTAATGAATCTATCTAAAGAAACGTCACCCTTAGATAGAGCCGATAACTTGACCATAATCTAGTTCGAGCAGTGGAGGTCGACCGGATCGATGCAGCCATACTTGAACTAGACAAGAGTCGATAACTAACTTATACCAGAGTCGCAGTGAAGGTCGACCGGATCGATGTAGCCGTACAAACAGAGGTATAAGCCATGATGGTACTTACAAACAAGTAGTGGAGGTCGACCGGATCGATGCAGTCGTACTTGCTGAAGAACTCGCCGAGACCTACTCTACTCCTACTCCTAAGGGGTGGCCAGAGCCGAAAAAAGTAAATAACTTGTATTGGATTGATTGTGTCTCTCAAATTAATTAAATAATATTTGTTGGCTGGCTCATAAATATCCCTTAATTAGGAAACTTTCTCGCTTTTGACATCATCGGCCGATCTCTTCCTTTTCAGGATAAGCTTACCAAATTTTGGTGTAAACACAGGCCCCCCTAGTTCGAAGTACGAGTTTTCATGCTTCAAACTATTTTGATCCGATGGTCTTCTTTTCCCCAACAAATGACATTTGATCGCAATCACTGAAAGCTGCATCGTCCCCATCTTCCTTTTGATCTTGATAACTTCAAAATTGATCTTTCTTTGCATCTTCGTTCATCTGCTTTAGCCGATTAGGAGCTGGCCCCCAAGTTCGATCATAGCAATACAAGTTAACCGGCAGTACAAAAATATGCTTATTTCAAGCCTCACCTACACATGTGAACTTTGAAGTATCTACAATACCATCTTGGGTGGTTGAGGAATGGAATGGATTAGAATCCAGTCATCCTCGCTTCCCTTGCTTAGAAAACTTAGGTTTTTGAAAGATTTTTAAATTAAAACATAGCTTTGCTCCTCAAATGATTCTCTCAGATCGCTCAATGTGTATAGTTCCTCGTCAAAGCATTGTTTTGTCTCTTCTTATCCTACTTCGGTCGACATGGAATTTCGTCCCGTGCTGAGGACACGCGTAGCAAGCCAGAAGGGTCCGCTCGATGGAGCTGGAGATCCATCTAGCTTCAGCAAAGGGGTGGTCGATCCTGCGCACTCCTCCCGAGACGTGCCAGTCAATTTGACCCTGCAATTGACAAGAAGAGAAAGTTTATCAGTAATTAAGGGTGGAACATGCCGGTGTTGCCAGACAGTCCCGAATGTGCGGCTCTGAGAGCCGATATGAAAGAAAATCGACTAAATAGTCGATTCCAGCATATTAGTAAGAATAAATCAGTTAAAGCTCATGGGGTTGTGTACGAAGAATCGGTTATCATTCTGGATGAATATCATTATTTTATATAAATATTGGTCACTAGCAAAAAGATATCAATAGTAATCAGTTCATGCTAAGCCAATGATTGCAAGTAACCGAACTAATTTATAAAAGAAATAGTTCATCATCATTCAACCATTTAATAGAGATAAATCTAATGAACATATTATGAACATATTATGTCTCATCTATCGTTATGACCAGTGGGGCAGGAGGCAAAATCATGTAGGCCGTAGAAACAATAATAGACTCGACGACCCTAACTTATTACTAATATCAGTGGGGCATGAGGCAGAATCATGCAGGCCATAATACAATAATAAGACCATGGGGCTAACACATCTTTCAACCTATCGCTACTTCAATGATCTTGCGATGCGAACTGTTCATGAAAGCACTCGATATCGGCTAAAATAACCGATTCAGGCATAGCGCACAGTTAAGATCATGCCCTCTCAGAAATAGAGCTACCAACTAACGATCCCCGCTCCACGGTGCTATCAATGGGGTGTGAGGTAGAATAACACAGGCCGTGATAATGGGCCATGGAACGGTTTTCGCCAGCCAATAGATCTACTTAAGATCAAACACGTCTTAACCGCACGCTATGCACGATCAAGATTGATACAAAACAACCGATAAAGCATAACTCATCGTTTAAAGTGCAGATTAGATCAGTTTAGATTAACAAACGATGGGTTAAAAAAGATATAAGGCCGATCTGGATCAATCTCAATCGAGCGAAGTGATATTGTTGTAATTAAATAAATAATTGAAGCAATAAGCAATATCGGTAACTTAATGAATCTATCCGAAGGAACGCCATCCTTAGATAGAGCCGATAACTTGACCTTCATCTTGTTCAAGCAGTGGAGGTCGACCGGATCAATGCAGCCGTACTTGAACTAGATAAGAGTCGATAACTAACTTATACCAGAGTCGCAGTGGAGGTCGACTGGATCGATGCAGCCGTACGAACAGAGGTATAAGCCATGACGGTTCTTACAGACAAGCAGTGGAGGTCGACCGGATCGATGCAGCAATACTTGCTGAAGAACTTGCTAAGATCCACTCTACTTCTACTCCTAAGGGGTGGCCGGAGCCAAAAAAGTAAGTAACTTGTATTTGATTGATTGTGTGTCCTTTACAATAGCCGGGGTTTGATATTTATACCCGGGACCCACGTATGATTCCTGTCTAAGCACGATTCGTCACAATTTTTGACCCTAGAGAAAACATTCGTAATTTAAGATAACTTGGACTCTAATCTTTCCCTTTTTATAGAGTCCAACATGTCTCGTCCTGGCACCGATCATAGCCTTCGTCGTTATCCACTGGCGCTATCTGAAGAAAGCCGATTCCAGTTCTGCATTCGAATCAGTTGGTTCCGATCTGCACACAATTGATTCCTTGACGACATGATCTTGGGAGCTTTCGAGTCCCTATGGCTCTTCTTTCAAATTTTGGTGTAAACACATGCCCTCCAATTTTGGGATAAAAGTAATTTTATTCCAAAATTATCACGTCTGTATCCCCGATAGGTCCATAGTCACGGGCAGAGAATCTTGATCTAGGGTCTACTGTTTGTCACCATTTATGTCAGCTCATGAGCCCATGCTTCAAAACTTTTATGAGAGCATCATTGCTTCACGGGCACTTGGATTCATCCTTCCAGTCTAGCTATAAAATGTCTATCCGACCCTGGCAAGAGCAACTCAACAATTCAGCCATGTTTCTCTTTTATCTGCCTCCTCGAGTGTTCCCGACTCCACTGGACCCTCCATGGTCTATCCTTTTGCTATGAAGATCTTGAGCGGTTAGAAGAATTCTTGTGCAAAGGGTGATCGTGTCGCTCATCTTAGCACCTTGTCAAGCAAGAGAATCAGTTACTGCAGTTAGAAGAACCCTTGTGACATCGCCTGGGTCTTCTGTCCATGCTCGTAGAGCTATTCTAGTGTTTACAAGGGCTAAAATGTGCGGACACCTTCCCCTTGTTTGCTCGATCAAATGCCCATTGGGAAAGCCACAAGCTTCTTTCAAGCGGTTTCCCAGTCACCGAGAAATCAGTTGGGTATCTGTTGGGTAAGTGGCTTTTTCGTCATAATTCTCCTAATGGCCCGTAGCTTGTAATAGGTGACGTTTAGCAAACAACTTCCTCGTCTTGAGTGATTTTCCTTTGTTTTGTGCTTCATACACATCACTCTGTCCGTGTTTGCTTTTACTTCTATAGGCGATACGCATCGTACTGGCTCTTACCCCTTCGAGTTCATTTTTGCACTGGAGAAGATACCTTTCCAATATCGGCTATTAAAGCCACCAACCGAACAAATCGCTTATTAAGTATTGATCCAAACGCTAGAATAATATTTCTTTAAACATTTCTCGTTGATTGGTCAGCCAAATTCTTCCTCTCCTTTCAGTGTTTCCAAAATATAAGCATTACCAGTGCACAATGTTTGATCCGATAAGGTCCTTCTCAGTTAGGTGACCATTTGCCGAACTTATTGTCCTTTGACCCGATTGGCAATTTCACTTTCTAGACCAAGTCTCCTTCAGAGAATTGCTTAATCTTGACCTTTTTATTGTAATATTTCGTGACCCTCAGTTTATTGGCTTCGATATTTTCAAGAGCACGCATCCGAAGGCAACTCAAGTCCTCCAAACTGTCTATCATAAGATTCATATAGACTTCGGCTGACAAATCATTCTGCAGTGTGACGCGCCTCGATCCAGTCTGAACCTCCCAAGGAAGAACTACATTATGGCCATACACAAGTTCATAGGGTGACATTTTAATTGATCCATGGTAGGCCATCCTATATGCCCACAATGCCTCATTTAGCGTCGAATGCCACTTCCTTGGCTGTTCCTCGATCTTTTTCTTGATCAGCTTAATCATAATCTAGTTGGACGCCTCTGCCTGGCCATTAGCCTGAGCGTAGTAAGGAGATGAATTTAGTAGCTTGATTCCCATACTGGCAGCAAAATCTCCGAACTCTTCTAATGTGAACATTGTTCCTTGATCTGTAGTTATAGTTTTAGGAATCCCAAAATGATACACAATGTGTTCCCTAACAAAATCAATCATGTTCTTTGAGGTTACCATCTTCAAAGGAATTGCCTCAACCCATTTAGTGAAGTAATATGTTGCTACCAATATGAACTTATGTCATTTGCTTGAAGGCGGAAAAATCTGGCCAATTTAATCAATTCCCCAACCTCGAAACGGCCATGGCTTGATTATTGGATTCATGGCCGATGCTGGCGATATTTGGACATTACCAAAACGTTGACAGTCCTAGCACCCCTTGTAATATTCAAAACAGTCTTACAACATCGTTGGCTAAAAATATCCAGCTCTACGGATAATCCATATCATCTTATAAGCCGATTGATGAGCTCCACATATCCCTTCATGCACCTCACCCATCAATACCTTAGCTTCTTCTTGGTTTAAGCATTTGAGCAACACCCCATCGACTATTTTATAATATAACTGGTCATCTAACAAAACATATTTAGTCAATTTATACCTTAGCTTTCTAGTAACTTTCTGAGACGGATCTCTAAGGTAGTCGGCTATTTCGACCCTCCAATCATCCCTTGAGGTTTCACTACTCAAGACTTTTTGAAACACTCAATATCCTAATGCACTTTGAGCTAGACGGTTAGCTTCTTGGTTTTGTGCTCTCGGAATATGTTGGAAATAGATGTGAAGAAACCCCTTGAGTAACTTTTGGCACTCATCATAGTATCCTCTCAAAGTCTCTTCTTTACACTCATATAGGCCGATCAACTAATTAATAATTAATTGTGAATCTTCAAATACTTCAATCGCTTCAGCCTTTACTTCATGAAGAAGTTGAAGTCCTTTGAGAATAGCTTCGTACTCCGCTTGATTGTTAGTAATCATTGGCTCAGTTGGAAGAGCAAACTCAAAACTTGCCCCCCAAGGCGAGATAATAACAATACCAATGCCACCACCTTGCTTGCAAGATGACCCATCAAAGAATAATGTCCAAGGCATCGGCTCTACATAACCAATGTTGGCTTATGATGCTGGGTGACAAAATCGGTCATTACTTGTCCTTTGACTCCTTTAGCCGATTCGTACTTCAAGTCAAATTCTGATAATGCAAGAATCCACTTTCCCACTCTTCCATTCAGTATTGGCATTGATAACATGTGCTTAACCACATCAGCCTTGGAAACAACTATACACTCAGCCGACAATAAGTAGTGTCGCAATTTAGTGTTAGAGAAATATAAGCACAAGCATAACTTTTTGGTGGGAGAATATCTCGTCTCTGGATCCAGTAGTCTTCTACTCAGATAGAAAACAACTCTCTCTTTTCCTTCAAATTCTTGCATCAAGGCCGATCCAATTGTCTTGTCATCAGCCGATATGTACAACTTAAAAGGCTTACCTTGCTAAGGAGGGACCAGCACAGGTGGACACTTCATATATTCTTTTATCTCCTCAAACGCCCTTTGTTGTATGTCACCCCACTTGAATTCTTGATCATTTTTTAGCTTCAACAAGGGAGAAAACGGCAGGATCCTTTTTGACAAATTTGAAATGAATCTTCTGATGAAATTGATCTTACCAAGCAGAGATTGCAACTTTGTTTTGTTAGTTGGGGGAGCTGCCTCATCAATTGCTTTCACACTTTTCTAACCAACTTTGATTCCCCTCTCGTGGACCATGAATCCTAAAAATTGTCCAACTGATACTCCAAAAGCACACTTATTAGGATTCATCTTTAAACCATGCTTTCTTATGTATTCTAGGGTCTCACGCAAGTCAGCCAGGTGCTCTTCATACCCTTTGGATTTTATCATCACATCATCGATGTAGATTTCAACAATCCAGCCGATCAACTTATGGAAAATGTAATTCATTGCCCTTTGATAAGTTGCACTGGCATTCTTCCGACCAAAGGTCATCACAACCCACTCGAACAGACCGATTGCGCCGGGGCACCTAAAAGCGGTCTTTGCTATGTCTTCCTCAGCCATGAAATTTTGGTTGTACCCTGCATTACCATCCATGAAGCTAATAACCTTGTGCCCGGCTGCTGCATCTACTAACATATCAGCTATCGGCATTGGATAACCATCCATGGGTGTGGCTTTGTTTAGATCCCTAAAATCGATGCAAACTCTCAATTTTCCATTCTTCTTATATACAGGGACAACATTCGATATCCACTCTGTATATCGGCATGGCTGGATAAATTTTGCTTCCAGTAACCTTTCAGTCTCCCTTTTGATATCATCGAGTACGTTCGGGTTGAATCTCCTTGGAGCTTGTTTAAACGGACGATATCCAGGTTTGATTGGCAACCGATGTTCAACAATTGACTGGTCTAAACTAGGCATCCCATAGTATTCCCAAGCAAAGCAGTCTTTGAATTCCTTTAATAAATCAATTAATTTCCGCTTATACTCCGGATCCAACTTAGCACTTACGTACGTCGGCCTAGGTCTATCTCCAGGACCAATATCTACTTCTTCCAATTCATCAGCCAATGTGAAGCCATGTCCTAGTTTGCCATCTATACCATCTATTGGATTATCCATTAATACAAATTTTCAAAGCCAACTACTTGGATCGCCTGTTCGCTTTCACCATTGACTCTGAATTCTGATGGCAACAGAAAAGCCATTTGGATATTAGCCGATGGTTGCTTTTTGTCAGCTGTTTGCTTAGTACGCCATGCTTGAGGTTTACCGGATGCCTAAGCCTGTTCCATCTCTTTATTCCTTAGGCGTTGCACTCTTCTCTTCTGATTTCTTGTTAATTCTCCTGGACACCATTGGCCTTCCTGCCAAACATATTCTCTTTCGTTGCCTTCTTTTCCATAATTAGTCCAGTCTGGGTCAACAACTCGCTTTCCAAGCCGATCATGAATACATTTATTTTTTAAGCGCCGATCCATATTGTTATGATGATATGCATCTTGAACATGAACAAACCGGTGGTTGGTTTGAGATTGCTTAAACTCCCAATACCGATTGCTGTATCCTAGACAGTCATGTCTGGTAGGCAACTTCAAACCTTCATTCCAGCAATGTCTGAAGAAAGGACAATTCCAATGTAATTCGGCTTGTTTCCTTTCATACCTCTCTTCTTTCAGTTGATGTTGGTATTCTTGATCCTTTAACCAACGCTGATAATCCTTCTCCTTCTGCCGCTGCCACTTATTCAACAGAATCTGAGATGTAACTCGTGGCTTTGTCATCCCCGCTTTAGACGTTTCCCCCTGCTCGTATCGGCTCTTTTGCTCGGCACGACATCTCCTAATCTCTCCGTACTCGTCAGCCGATATTCGCATCTTGGGATCGACTGTTCCAACTTCTTTTGATTTGGTTGACATTAGGACCTAAGTCTTCCCTTTGATCAGCCTAGCATCAACCATGTTTTGATCTTCTGGGAAAGGATTATCATCAACTTTCATTTTCTGAGGCATATCAAATTTGAGCCTCCCTTGTTGAATAGCCCTCTGTATATGCTGCCTGAAGATTCTGCATTCATTAGTGGAATGAGAAGTGGCATTATGGAACTTGCAAAACTTCTTATTCTTCAACTGATTAGGAGGCAACATGACATGACCATCGGGCAACTTGATCTGCCCTTTCTCAAGCAAGAAATCGAAGAGCTTATCTGATTTAGTGACATCAAAATCATAGCTCTCCTCGACTCCTCTTCCCCAAGGATTTGGCACCATCACTGTCTTCTTGCCCCAATTCCATTCAGCCACAACAACCTCTTCTTCTTCATCTTCATAGCTATCATCGACTGAGTATGGATCATAAGCTTAGGCTACTGTGGTACTCTTCTGGAACCGGGTATCTCTGCGCATACTCTAGAATTGTCTATTGAGCGCCACCACTCGTTGAGCCAATTGACCCAAGTTGTCAAAGTCTTGTCCCAGCAGCTTTTCTTTCCACATTGGCAGCATTCCTTGAACAGCTAAAGCAGCTAGTTGATCAACAGCCAAATTTAAGGAGAAGCACAAGTTCCTAGTTTCTCGGAACCTCTGAAGAAATTCAGTGCCCGATTCATTAGTCTTCTATCTTATAGTCATTAGATTGGTAATCTTCTTTTCTCCAGTCCCAGTGTAAAAATATGTATGAAACTTCTTCTCTAGGTCATCCCAATTGGCAATGGAATTGACTGGTAGTGAAGAAAACCAAGTGAAGGCTGGCCTTGATAAGGACAAGGAGAAGAAACGAACTCGATGCGCATCCTCAACTAACGCTTCACCCAATTGTGTAAGATACCGACTGATATGTTCTATCGTGCTTATACTATCTTGGCCAGTGAACTTAGCAAATTCTGGGAGCCTGTAATTTGTGGGAAGAGCGATCAAATCATACCATTCTAGATATGGGCATTTGTACAAGAAGGTCAGCCCTTTTGGCTTCAGACCGAACTGATTTTTCATCATCTCGGTCACCCTCAGCAACAATTCATCAGCTTACGGATTTAGATTCCTCTGCACCTGCTGACCCATCTGTGGATTGAAATCCCGTGTGCCTTGATATCCTAGATTTGGCATCATGTGAAGGGTGTTATAATCTGTGCCAAAGTGATACCATTGTGGAATCTTGACCTGCTGGGTTCTTTATTGGCTTGCTGCTTGAAGTCTCTGATTGTAAACATAAGAATCTATATCTCTATGGATCCTTTGAATTGATGGTGCTATTTTTTGAGCTGACGACGGTATGTGGCCTGATGTGCCAAAATTGATTGTCTGGTTCTAACTTTGCCCCGCCGGCTGTTGCACATGCTGTATTGACGGTCTAGGATTGTACTGTATCTGACTTGCAGTAGTCCTTTGAGTGTGTTTAGATGAACCCTAAACTGCCTGTATATCACCATTACCAGCTGGTGCTGCTTCTTGATGGCTAGTACCGACTTGATTAGTCCCTTAGGTCGATGGATCTGGAATGTTGTAATAAGCTGGCCCACCTTGACCAACTAGAAATCCATGAATTGCCTCTCTCATGGCATTGTGGAATATGTCCAAGAAAGCTTCGTTATGGCTTGATATGGCATCACGAACAGATTTGTCTACAACTTCCTTAAAGAAACATCTGTCTTCATCTTCAGTTGTATCCGTCTGCCCGTGTAGTAGAACTCTTGGTAGCGGAAATTTCTGAACAATTGTGTTGTCACGTGTTTTGGTGTAGGACAACAAACACTTGTTATGAAATTCTTCTATAGCTTTGCTGATGATACCCTTATCCCCATTAGGTAGATCTTCATAATGCAGCATAAGGATATCGTTGTTGTTGTGAGCCGCCATGATGATCATGGTGTCCCACTGGGTATGCCAGAAACACGTGTCGACACGAAATTTCGTCCCGTGCCGAGGACACGCGCAACAAGCCGGAAGGGTCCGCTCGATGGAGCTGGAGATCCGCCTAGCTTTAGCGTAGGGGTGGTCGATCCTGCGCACTCCTCTCGAGACGTACCAGTCAATTTGACCCTACAATTGACAAGGAGAGAAAGTTTATTAGTAATTAAGGGTGGAACATGCCGGTGTTGCCAGACAGTCCCGAATGTGCGGCTCTGAGAGCCGATATGAAAGGAAATCGACTAAATAGTCGATTCCAGCATATTAGTAAGAATAAATTAGTTAAAGCTCATGGGGTTGTGTAAGAAGAATCAATTATCATTCTGGATGAATATCATTGTTTTATACAAATATTGGTCACTGGCAAAAAGATATCAATAGTAATTAGTTCATGCTAAGCCAATGACTACAAGTAACCGAACTCCTTTATAAAAGAAACAATTCATCATCATTCAACCCTGCTATTGTATAAGCCATGACGGTACTTACAGACAAGTAGTGGAGGTCGTCCAGGATCGATGCAGCCGTACTTGCTGAGATCTACTCTACTCCTACTCCTAAGGGGTGGCTAGAGCCAAAAAAGTAAGTAACTTGTATTTGATTGATTGTGTGTCCTTTACAATAGCAGGGGTTTGATATTTATACCCGGGACCCGCATATGATTCCTGTCTAAGCATGATTCGTCACAATTTTTGACCCTAGAGAAAATATTCCTAATTTAAGATAACTTGGACTCTAATCTTTCCCTTTTTATAGAGTCCAACATGTCTCGTCCTGGCGCCGATCATAGCCTTCGTCGTTATCCGCTGGCGCTATCTGAAGAAAGCCGATTCCAGTTCTGCATTCGAATCAGTTGGTTTCGATCTGCACGCAATTGATTCGTTGACGATATGATCTTGGGAGCTTTCGAGTCCTTGTGACTCTTCTTCCAAATTTTGGTGTAAACAACTTCTAAAAAGCTTATGTGGAGTTTTAGGTAGGGATAAAATATGTAGCGTACTTACCTTGCTATATTGTAAGGTCAAATCCTAGATCCAAGGAGAGAAATGTCATACTCTTAGATCAAGATGTGCATGTGCGTGGAATATTTGGTGGCTAACATAATTCTACTATGCACTTTGAAATACATTTCTCTCTTATGGAATATTTTTGCGAGAACATGGGCTATCTTTTCTCATCTTTTTCTTTTTCCCTTTTTTATTTATTTATTTTCGACTTCTTTTGTATCCATCTTTTATATATTTTTGCATAACCCATGTCTCTCTTTATAACAAATTTTTTGAGAGAAATATTATCAAGAACTTATAGCATTTATTCTAATAAAACCTACCATATTTTTTGTCTTCTCCCAGTGTAGGAGCAGAACATTTTGAGGTGGATGAAGAACATGTTTTTGCGTACTTCCAGTATAGAAGCAGCACATATATGTGGCATGTACGTGATCTTTATCTTGGGAACATGTTAAATCTCTCAACAAGGGTCAACAAAACTTGACAAAACTCAACACAGAGCAAGCAGCTTATGTGGAAGGTTTTTAATGAGACTAATATATGGCTCTGGTAGGAAATTCAACATCATTGAGGAGACAAGCTATTGATTTTGAATTTTTATAAGAAAATTTCCCAAGTACTTTGTAAAAAGAAGCAAGGTTTCTTTCATCATACCATATCTCATTCATCAACTACTTAGATAGCATGTTTTCTCTATGATAGATTGTTCACAAGTGACAGGAAACGCATGAAATAAAGAATATGCGTACCTCTGCTTTGAACCAATGAATGCCTTTGCTCAAACTTTCTCCTAGTATGTATATATTAGCTAGACTTTGTCGGCCTTATGATCTCTGCGTTCTCAATCAAACATATGATATGGCATGACCGCACGTACTTCCAAGATCTGACTCATCCTTTTTGTGCCCACATACATCGTGTATATATATGCATGGAAATCTGACTTGCATGCACTACATAAAGGGCTCTATCGGCTTGATTCTTGATCTTCCAATCCTGAGCCGATTGCGAGCAATCTTTCATTTATTGCTTCTGACTTTTAATAAGGCGATTGTCAGTTTTAGAAGTCCAGCAATCAAATCAAGTTGAGAACACAGAAAGAGCACTATGAAAAATTCGCTTGCTGAAGCCACAAACTGCAACAAAGGTTAGGGCTGGCCAAGAGGCTTCCTGCATTGGCCGCTGAGCGCGCTGTAGGTACATCATGGTAGTGCAGATGCCCTTGTTGTTGTCATGATTGTCTTTATTTTTGTTTTTGCTCTATAGGCGATACGTATCATATCGGCTTTTTCACATCTTCAGGCTTATTCTTTGAACTAGAGGCAATACCCTTCTGGTACCGGCTATTAGAGTTGATGACTAAATGAATCGGCTATCAAGTGTTGATCAAATGCTAGTATAATATTCCTTCAAATATGTTTCGTTGACTACTATTAATAGGTTGCATCAGAACTCTTCAAACCAAAGGTTAAACGATCGATCGATTCAGAGCAAGCACCTCATCAAGTGCAACAAAACTTCGTTTAAGAAATCTATCAATTCTTACTCGCACTTAGGATTCCATTTAGTGTTCACATACGTCGGCCTAATCCCATCTCCAAGACCAGTGTTTATTCTTCCTTAATCTAATGGCCGACGTGGAGCCGTGACTATTTACTAAAACAAACTCTCAGAGCCGATCGCTTGCATCGGCTGTTGGCTTTCATTGCTGATTCTAATGAAGCCTCCTTCCCACCACTTGCTAGAAAATCATTCAAAGTCTCCTAGCTCCCAAAAGACTAGATCGGCTGTTACGATACTTACAGACTCATCAGCACGAACCAGTTCGACATCATCTCCATATCATTGAATCAAACGCTGATGCATGGTCGATGATACACAACAGTTTGCATGAATCCAATCATGACCAAGGAGCAAACTGTACGACCCTTTTTCATCGATGACGAAGAATGTGATGAGCAGAGTCTTACTCCCAATTGTTAGTTCGATGTTTATTGCTCCTCGGGTCTTAAATGCATTACCTCCAAAGTCCTTAAGCATCATGTCAGTCTCAATCAGATCTCCTGGTCCCTTGCCAAGCTTACGAAAAGTGGTGTAAGGCATGAGATTAACAGAAGCACCTCCGTCCACCAACGTCTTGTTCATTGGCTTCCCATCAACCAAACCTTTTACATATAAAGCCTTTAGGTGCTGATGCTTGACTGGTTTATCAAATATTGCTTGTTGTATAACTATTAACTTGGCAACGATCTCCTCATACTCCAATTCATCGAAATCTGAATAAACTTCTTGATCTGCCGGAGCTCTAAACTCTGAGGTTCACCGGATGCCTGAGCCTGTTCCAACTCTCTGTTCCTTAGGCATTGCACCCTTCTCTTCTAGCTTCTTGTCAAACCTCCTGGACACCATTGGCCTTTCTACCAAACATATTCTCTCTTGTTGCCTTCTTCTTCATAATCAGCCCAATCTTGATCGACAACTCTTTTTCCAAACCGATTATGAACAGTTCCATTTTTTAAGCGCCGATCCATGTTATTGTGATGATATGCATCTTGAGCATGGATTGACCGGTGGTTGGCTTGAGATTGTCTAAATTCCCAATACTAATCACTACACTCTAGACAGTTACTCCTAGTAGGAAACTTCAAACCTTCATTCCAGCAATGTCTAAAGAAAGAATAATTCCAATGTGATTCGGCTTGTTTCCTTTTATACCTCTCTTTTTCCTATTGACGCTGGTATTCTTGCTTTTCCAACCAACGTTGATAATCCTTTTCTTTCTGCCGCTGCCACTTATTCAATAGAATCCGAGATGTAACTTGTGGCCTTGTTGCCCCTGCTTTTGACGTTCCTCCCTGCTCATATCGGCTCTTTTGCTTATCACGACATCTTCTAATTTCTCTGTACTCGTCAGCCGATATTTGCATCTTGGGATCGATTGATCCAGCTTCTCTTGATTTGGCTGATGTTAGGACCTTAGTCTTTCCTTTGAGTAGCCCAGCATCAACCAAGTTTTGATCTCCTGGGAAAGGATTATCATCAATTTTCATTTTCCGAGGCGTATCAAATTTGAGCCTTTCTTGCTAAATTGCCCTCTGTATATGCTGCCGAAAGATTCTGCATTCATTAGTGGAATGAGAAGTGGCGTTATGGAACTTGCAGAGCTTCTTATTCTTTAACTGATCTGGGGGCAACATAACATGACCATCGGGCAACTTGATATGTCCCTTCTCAAGCAAGAAATTGAAGAGCTTGTCTGATTTGGTGACATCAAAGTCATAGCTCTTCTCGACTCCTCTTCCCCAAGGATTTGGTACCATTACTGTTTTCTTGCCCTAGTTCCATTCAGCTGCACCAACCTCTTCTTCATCTTCATAACCATCATCGACTGAGTATGGATTATAAGCTTCGGCCACTGTAGTATTCTTCTAGAATCGGGTATCTCTACGCATACTCTGGAATGAGCTATTGAGCGCTGCCACTCGTTGAGCCAATTGACCCAAGTTATCAAATTCTTGTCCCAGCAGCTTTTCTTTCCACATTGGCAGCATTCCTTGAACAGCTAAAGCAGCTAGTTGATCATCAGCCAAGTTTAAAGAGAAGCACAAGTTCCTAGTCTCTCGGAACCTCTGAAGAAACTCAGTGCCCGATTCATTGGTCTTCTGCCTTATAGTTGTCAGATCGGTAATTTTCTTTTATCCAGTCCCAGTGTAAAATATGTATGAAACTTCTTCTCCAGGTCAGCCCAATTAGCAATGGAATTGACTGGTAGTGATTGAAACCAAGTGAAGGCTGGCCCTGACATGGACAAGGAGAAGAAACGAACTCGATGGGCATCCTCAACTGACGCCTCGCCCAATCGTGTAAGATACCAACTAACATGTTCTATCGTGCTTGTACTGTCTTGGCCAGTGAACTTAACGAACTCTAGGAGCCTATAATTTGTAGGAAGAGCTACCAAATCATACCATTCTGGATATAGGCGTTTGTACGAGAAGGTTAGCCCTTTTGGCTTCAGATCGAACTGATTCTTCATCATCTCGGTCACCTTCAGCAGCAACTCATCAGCATTTGAATTTGGATTTCTCTGCACCTGCTGACCCATCTATGGATTGAAATCCCGTGTGCCTTGATATCCTGGATTTGGAATCATGTGAAGGGTATTATAATCTGTACCATAGTGATAACCCTATGGGATCTCTATCTGCTGGGTCCTTTGCTGGCTTGCTTCTTGAAGTCTCTGAGTATAGACATAAGGATCTATATCTCTACGGATCCTTTGAATTGAGGGTGCTATTTTTTTAGCCGACGATGGTATGTGGCCTGATGTGCCAAAATTGATCACCTGGTTCTGATCTTGCCCCGCCGGCTATTGCACATGTTGTACTGACGGTCCAGGATTATACTATATCTGATTCATAGTAGTTCCTTGAGCTTGTTCAGATGAACCATGAACTGCCTGGACATCATTATTGCTAGCTGGTGCTGCTTCTTGACGGCTGGTACCGACTTGATTAGTCCCTTGGGTTGATGGACTTGGAATATTGTAATAAGTCGGCCCACTTTGACCTACTAGAAACCCATGAATCGCCTCTTTCATGGCGTTGTGGAATATGTCCAAGAAAGCTTCGTTATGGCTTGATCTGGCATCACGAACAGATTTATCTACAACTTCTGCAAAGAAACGCCTGTCTTCAGCTTCAGTTGCATCTGTCTGCCCATATAATAGAACTCTTGATAGTGGAAATTTCTGAACAATTGTGTTGTCACGTATTTTGGTGTAGGACAACAAACATTTGCTCTGAAATTCTTCTGTAGCTTGCCGATGACATCTTTATCTCCGTCAGGTAGAACTTCATAATGTATCATAAGGATGTCGTTGTTGTTGTGAACTGCCATGACGATTATGGTGTCCCACCAGGCGTGCCAGAAACGTGTGTCGACACAGAATTTTGTCCCGTGCTGAGGGCACACGAGCAAGCCGGAAGGGTCCGCTCGATGGAGCTGGAGATCCGCCTAGCTTCAGCGTAGGGATGGTCGATCCTACGCACTCCTCCCGAGACGTGCCAGTCAACTTGACCCTGCAATTGACAAAGAGAGAAAGTTTATCAGTAATTAAGGGCGGAACATGCTGGTGTTGCCAGACAGTCCCGAATGTGCGCCTCTAAGAGCCGATTTGAAAGGAGATCGACTAAATAGTCGATTCTAGTATATTCATAAGAATAAATTGGTTAAAGCTCATGGGGTTGTGTAAGAAGAATCGGTTATCGTTCAGGATGAATATCATTCTTTAAACAAATATTGGTCAATGGCAATAAGATATTAACAATAATTAGTTCATGCTAAGCCAATGACCGCAAGTAACCGAACTCCTTTATAAAATAAACAGTTCATCATCATTCAATCATTTAATAGAGATAAATCAAATGAACATATTAGATCTCAACTATCGCTATAACCAGTGGGGCATGAGGCAGAATCATACAAGCCGTAGAAACAACAATAGACTCGACGACCCTAACTTATTACTAATATCAGTGGGGCATGAGGCAGAATTATTCAGCCGTAATACAATAATAAGATCATGGGGCTAACACATCTTTCAACCTATCGCTACTTCAATGATCTCGTGATGCGAACTGTTCATGAAAGCGCTCGATATCGGCTAAAACATCCGATTCAGGCATATAGCGCACAGTTATGGTCATGTCCTCTCAGGAACAAATCTATCAAATATCGATCCCCACTCCACGGTGCTAACAGTGGGGTGTGAGGCAGAATCATACAGGCCGTGATAGCGGGCCATGGAACGGTTTTCGCTAGCCAATAGATCTACTCAAGATTGAACATGCCTTAACTGCAGCTATGCACGATCAAGATTGATGTAAAATAGCCGATAAAACATAACTCATCATTTAAAATGCAGATTAGATCAGTTTAGATTAACAAATGATGGGTTAAAAATATATATAAGGCCAATCTAGATCAATCCCAATCGAGCAAAGTGATATTGCTGTAATTAAATAAATAATGGAAGCAATAAGTAATATCAGTAACTTAATGAATCTATCCGAAGGAACGCCACCCTTAGATAGAGCCGATAACTTGACCTTAATCTAGTTCGAGCAGTGGAGGTCGACCGGATCGATGCAGCCGTATGAACAGAGGTATAAGCTATGATGGTACTTACAGACAAGCAATGGAGGTCGACCAGATCGATGCTGTCGTACTTGCTGAAGAACTCACCGAGATCTACTCTACTCCTACTCCTAAGGGTGGCCGAAGCCAAAAAAGTAAATAACTTGTGTTGGATTGATTGTGTCTCTCAAATTAATTAAATAATATTTCTTGGCCAGCTCATAAATATCCCTTAATTAGGAAACTTTCTTGCTTTTGACATCATCGGCCGATCTCTTCGTTTCCAGGATAAGCTTACCAAATTTTGGTGTAAATAGTTCCCAAGTCTCATTTTCCTCGATCGCCTTCATCTCCTTTAGCATCGCCCGTCACCAGTTTCCATCGTGCTCCACCAGCGCAAACATGGGTAGTTCCTCTACACTGACAAGCAGCAGCTCTTGGTCATTGAGCAGCCAACCAGCCAGTCTTGAGGGCCCTATGCCGCCAACGATGTCATCCAGCCTGTGGAACCACACCTCCTCACCTTCGTAGAAGGCATCCATGAACTCAGTGATGTCACTTGGAGGTGAAGCGAACTTGATCGGCGTCGATGGAGTTCCCTGTTTCGCCGGAGTGCTTGGCACAACACCTAGAGTGCTCGGCACCCTAGTTGTAGTGCTCGACACTACTCCTGGATAGCTCGTCATAACTCCTGCAGTGCTCAGCACCACAGTAGGAGTCCTAAGCTTGGAGTGGTCGGCACCACTGCAAGACCTCTTGGCTCTGCTACGGGAGTGCTCGGCACCCGTCCTGGAGTGGTCGCCACCACTGCAGAACCTCCCGACACCACTCCTGGAGTGCTCGGCATCCCTCTCGAAGTGCTCGGCACCGCCCAGAGTGCTCGGCTCTATTGCTGGAGTGCTCGGTACCCCTCCCGGAGTGCTCGGCACCTCTTCCCTAGCGTATCCACCACCATGGATGGCCAAGTCTCGACGACAAAGGTGCTGTGAAGCCGCCAGCTTCCCCCATCCTCGGACTGTTCTAGTCCCAAGCTGCCTTCTCGTTGAACACGACGTCGCGTGAGACAAGTACCTTGTCTCCGCATGTGTCATAGAGCAGGTACGCCTTGGTACCCTCCGCGTAGCCTAGGAACACCATCGGTGTGCTCCTATCCTCCAGCTTGGTGAGGATCGGCTTTGTCTTCCTGATGTGGCCGATGCAGCCGAATGTCTAGAGGAAGGACAAGCTCGGCTTGCGTCCATGTCAAGCCTCAAACGGTGTCTTGCCCTTCAGGGCCTTGGTGGGAGCACGGTTGAGGATGAACACCGTCGTGGTCACCGCTTCTCCCCAGAACCTTGCTGGCATGCCTTTGGCCTTCATCATGGATCAAGCCATGCCGACCACCATTTGGTTCTGCCTCTCCACCATGCCATTCTGTTGTGGCGAGTATGGCATGGTGTGGTGTTGCACCACACCCTGATCCACGCAGTACGCAGCAAACTCCACCGAAGTGAATTCGCCGCCGCGATCAGTCCTCAGCACACGGAGCTTCTTGCCGCTCTCGGCCTCCGCGCGATCTTGAACTTCTTGATCGCTGCCACCGCTTCATCCTTGCTCGTTAGGAGTTGCAGCCACATGTAGCGACTGCAATCATCCACGAGCAGGAGGAAGTACCGCCGACCACCGTTTGTGGCTAGCGTGATCAGACCGTAGAGGTCGCCGTGGATGAGCTCGAGAGCGTCCTCCGCGCGATACTTGGCCGCCTTTAGGAATGGTAGCCTTGTCTGCTTCCCAGCCAGGCAGCTGTCACATAGCTCACCTCCGTGCTTGATGTTGGATAGCCCTCGGACTATCTTCTCCAGCCGACCAAGCGCGTTGAAGCTGAGATGTCTGAACCGGGCATGCCACAGCCATGGCTCCTTGGTGTGCCTTACCACCAGGCACACCGGTTGCTCTACCTTTAGGTCGAGCAGGTACAACCGGTTCTGGGACCTCTTCACCTTGGCAAGAAGTCGCTGCTCCCGGTCTCTGATCCTAAGGACTTCGTCCCTGATCAGTACCTCGCTACCGCACTCATCCAGTGACCAATGCTGATGATGCTTGAACGCAGCTGCATGATGTAATATACATTCGTTAGCGCACGGTGCTCCCTGTTCTAGCACCTGAAGATGATGGTGTCGCACCCTTGGATTGCCACCCTTCAGCCGTCACCAAACTTTACCATACCGATAACATCGTCGTCGAGCTCAGAGAAGGATGCCTTGGAGCCCGTCAAGTGGTTGCTGGCACCAGAGTCTAGATACCACCTCTACTCCTGGTCGGTGCGTGGTTCATCAAGGTTGACAGCCTTCAAGGCCTTCCCAGGTCCTTCCACCATCGTCACCTCTGCCTTCTCCTTGGCCTCGACGTCGTGCAGTGCACAAAACATCGCCATTAGGATAGTGGCCTCATCATCATCATCAGCTTGCTCTAGATGAGCCTCAGCCTTCTTCTCCTGCTTGCGATTTGGGCACTCCTATGCCCAATGGCCCATCTTCCCACAGCGCCGATAGGCGTTGGGGTCGACCTGCTTCTTCTTCGTCGAAGAAGCCTTGCCGTGGCGCTTGCCATCGCCACCATGGCTAGAGGAGGCTACCCTGGAGTTCCTCCGAGCAGCCCACTCCTCCTCTGTCAGCAGCAGTTTGCCACTGTTCTTCATTGCTATCGCCTGTTCCAGACGCTCATCCACCGCCCACAGACGGCCTGTCACATCCTCAATGGTGAGGGTGGATAAGTCCAGCATCGTCTCTATGGAGAGAGCAATCTGGATGTACTTTGCTGGCACGGAGTGGAGGTACTTGGAGACCGCCTCCTCTTTATCGATGGTGATGCCATGGCTCTTCAGCTTGTCGATGAGAGTCTACAGACAGAGGGAGAAATCCTCCATTGTTTCACCATCCTTGAACTTGAGGTTGGCGTACTACTGCTTCAGAAGCTGGGCCATCGCCTTCTTTACGTGGTCGGAACCAATGCGCATCGCCGCAATAGCCTCCCACGCCTCCTTAGCAGAGCTCTTCACCCCCAATGGCTCCATGTACTCTACCAGTATAGCAGCGAGGATAGCCTCCAACGCTGACATGTCATCTTCCACATTGTCGGTGCCTTTGTCAACAGCATTCTAGAGCCATCGGGCTCTGAGCTTGACCTTCATGGTCACCGACCACTCTCCATAGTTGGTGCGAGTCAGCGTCGGCCAACTGGTGCCGTTGACCTCCCGCACCATGCGAACAATGACCTCCTGTCGTGGTTGGGCAGCCACAGCAGTGCCACTACTGTCGCCCATCTCCGAACCGTCTGTCATGGCCAGCGGTTAGACCGGTGACGGCGCTTGTATGGCTCTGATACCACTTGTTAGCCCACAGGATCACCGGCTCAGGTGAGTCGACCACTCACCAGTCTTGTTGACCACGGTCGATCATGATAGACGTTGTCCGACCACACCCTATGGTCAGAGGTAGAAGAAGGAAGAACAGAGCACACACACAGTACAAGCACCAGCGTTGGCCGAAGCCCTATATAGGAGATGGCAAATCTAAACTCTCTTTGATGAGTTGTAGTGGAAAACTATATATACAACTCTACTCATCTAGTCCTAGTACAGAAGTCATGCTGTAACAGTGACTAGATAACACAGCAGGACTGACTTATGTGCCTGTCCCTGCCATGGCTACAATGAGGCAGGTGAGACGTTCGGCGCCTACCCCTACAGCGGCTACAGTACCACGGCAGGGAGCCTTTTCGGCGTCGCCTTCCCTTGCTGTGTGTTCACACAAGAAAGCAGTAGATTATCTAACACAATCCAATTCCTTCAATGATGCTGGTTTAGAGACCCAGTAGTGATCTGCGGACCTGTACTAGTATGATAATTCACTACCGAAATCTAGAAGTTTGCCATGTGCCCACGGCACACGGCGAAGCCCAAAAAACACTCGACAAAGCCTTTACCGTGTGTTACACTCGGCAACATAGCACTCGGCGTACATAGAGTTGGCAAACATTTCTTTGCCGAGTGTTTTTATGGGGCATTCGGCAAAGACTTTGCCGAGTGCTAAAACCGACACTTGGCAAAAAACTACAACGTGACGACGAAATGACGTTCACGGCGCGTTTGCCGAGTGTCTAACGGCATAGGCAGTCGGCAAACATGTCAACGGAAAAAAACACTCGGCAAACAATGCTTTTTGCAAAAATAAAAAAAAGCCCGCTCGCGCCGTGCCGGTCCCCGACCGGCGTGGTCCGCACCGGTGGCTGCTCGGCGTCCAACAAGCGCGCGACGGCGGCTGTAACGACGGCCATAGAACGCACTGGCGCCGTCGTGTCCTAGTGTTCCCACAGCTCACGCGCCCGCAATGGCCGCCGCTCCCACCGCCAGTGCCGCCCTGCCCACGCCGCCACAGCCTCAGCCCTAGCCACCCGCGCCACCCTGTGCGCCCGGCCATGGCCACCTCCTGCCACGCCGCCCACCGCCGGCCGGTGTCGAGCACCCGCCGCCACCCTCCTACCCCTTATTGGCCCTTGGAAGATGAGGTGAGAGGTATGGATAAGGAGAGAGGGAGAGGGAAGGGATAAGAGGGGAGGGATCCAGGGAGAGGAGGTTCGGGCCAATGGGAGAGCTAGATTTTGGATACACAGATCATTGACATGGCGTAGTATGCTGAGTGTCGGATCTAGGACACTCGGCAAAGATGGCTTTGCCGAGTGTTAGATCACAGCACTCGGCAAACTTATCTTTGCCGAGTGTCTAGGGTTTAGGGCACTTGACAAATATATTAGTTATTTTTTCATTTCCAAGGGGTTGTCACGGTACGGGATGGGCAAATATATTAGTTATCTTTGCCGAGTGTCTAGGATTTGGGGCACTCGGCAAATATATTAGTTATTTTACATTTCCTTGTTTTCCATAACGTGTTTTTCCTTTTTTTTGTTCGATGTACTATGAAAATACCTTGTCAAATTGACTCAACAATATATATATATATGATTTTTCTACTAATATGATTTCATTATTTTATGCAACTATAGCTTAAATTTAATTTATATCAATCAAAATTCTATAATTACACTTAATAAATTAAAATTATCAAATGGATCTAAAAATTTACCAAACTTTCACATGAAACAATCTATGTTCTCTATTGCCTATACAAAAAGTTTTGAAGTCAAACCCCAATTTGACCGTCACTTTGACTCCAAATCTTATCGAATCCTTCTCAACGTTACGATTCTTCTTCGGAGATACTTCGGTTTGTAAGCATCATACGTGAGAAATTATGCGAAACCTTCTCAATTTTTTACCATAGTCCCACGTATGATATTATCACATCATGACAAATCTCATGATTTTTAGACTTCGCTCTCTTTTTTAGAATTTAAAAATCATTCGGCCACACATTCGTGGTCGTGTTTCCTGAACAAGATGTTCAAAATTTCTTTTCATTTTCCGGGTAAGGCCTCACACTGGATTCAATAACATGAATATCATTTTTCTACTCATTTTATTCTATTATTTGAATCACTTGTGGTTCAAATTTGACTTATACCAAAAATTCCTATAAATGCAATAAATTAATTAAATATAGCAAACAAATGCAGAAGTATACCAAATTTTAACATAGAGTACCTCATGTTGTATGTGGAGGGTAGAAAAAATTTTAAGGTCAGAAGAGAAAAAAAATGAAATTATTTGCCGAGTGCCAAGTAATTACACTTGGCAAATATATTTCTTTGCCGAGTGCCAAATAATTATACTTGGCAAACATATTTTTTTGTCGAGTGTCTTCCTTTGCCGAGTGTTTTTGGCGCGTTTGCCGAGTGTATTTGTTTGCCGAGTGTTTTCACTAATGGACACTTGGCAAACATACTCACGGACGGCACACAGACTGATGAATGTCCACGTGGCGGTTCTTTGCGGAGTGTCTAGCTTTTGCCAAGTGTTTTTTTTGTTTGCCAAGTGCCAAATTTTGCCGAGTGTTTTTGTCCTTTTTTTGCCGAGTGCAATTATTTTTCTGAGTGTTTTTTTACAACACTCGGCAAAGAGCTTCTTTACCGAGTGTCCGATAGAATGCATTCGGTAAACATTCTTGCACTCGTCAAACACCTAGTTTCCGGTAGTGATTGAGAGGACCCTTAGTTACCAGCATCTGGTACAAAAATATGGTAACAGAAATTGGATCTAATAGTCTTTGAGGTAACTTTTGACTTAAAGTATAGATTTATGTCCATGCGTTGTAATGAGAAAAAAAATTAAAACCATGTTACTGTTACTAATTAGAGGCTCCAACGAAGGCTCCACATTAATTCTCACCAAACACGCTAAGAAAAAAAAGAAATGCTAGAAATTCTCACATTAATTAAAAACATCCCACAATCAAATCAAAAGACTAGTCATTTATAACCATTAGATCTGTTTTGTTTTTTAAGAAATTACCCACCCCAGCCATTATAGTTAAAAAAGAGTCTAAAATCTTATTGTTGGGGAGAGGAAAAAAACTTCAACCGCAGGTAGGAAATCTTGAACGGCATACCCATCACGTTTATGGTCGATCAATCTATTAACAAAAAATATATTAACAAAAAGCTAGATATATTAACAGTACGTAGAAAATCTACGTTAAAAATACTCCTATCATATTGGGGCCCACAACTACATTCACACGAAAGGCACTAGGTTAATTAATTAATGGTGGTACACTACTACAGAATTTAACTGTAGGGGCGGCTCTATAGCCTTTGTAGGGGTGGCTGCGCCAGCCGCCTTTCCCAGGGTGTTCCTACAGAGGGTGTCTCTGTAGGGACGGTTTCCTGACCGCCCCTGCAGTGCCCTCTGTAGGGGCGGCTGGTGTTTTCAGCCGTCCCTACAGTGCCCTCTGTAGGGGCGGCTGGTGTTTTGAGCCGCCCCTACAGTGCCCTCTGTAGGGGTGACTGGTAATATCAGCCGCCCCTGTAGTGAACTTCTGTAAGGACGGTTGTATCACCAGCCGCCCCTGCTGTGTGTATTTATAAGGGCGGTTCAATCAAGAACAACCCCTACAGTGGATTTTTCAGCAAAAAAAATAAATAATTCAAATTTAAATTTGAACTTTATTATTCTAGTTGTATTTACTTGCTGTGAATATATTATTCTAGTTATATATATATATATATATATATAATAGAATAATATATCACACAAGTAAATACAACTAGAATAATAAAGTTCAAACATTTGTTTCTAGCCAATACTTTAAAATTCAAAGACATTTGATGCAATCACAACTACACATGCAGATATTGCTACTTTGCTAAGAAATCTCCATGGAGACAAATAATTGTTAAGAACAATCATGCAAGGACAAATACAGGGGAAAAACCAATTTCAACAGAGATAGATTCATTACATATGAAAGCCCTCACCTTGAGGATTTGTACTTAACATTGTCAAATATTTTGGATACAAACTTTCCTACAAATCAACATGTCTTGATGTCTGCTGTTGGGCCATGGAATAGTGAGACATGAGAATTACGTATAGTATTTAATTATTGGATAAAGAACAATAATTAGCAAACATAGAAGTTCCTAGTAGTAAAAACATATATATACCTGTAGCTATAAATTAAAATATGCTGACAAATGAAAAGATATAGATTGTTTGCCTCCTAAAATGATTCATGTTCGTAATGATAATAAGAGTTTGAAATCTAAAGTTTTGTGGCATTACTGTAATAGAAGGAATCACTAGGAATCACTTTTGTTTACACTAATGCATGTCTGGTCAAAATATCTATACTTGGGCTATTGAGATCTGAACCAAAGCATACAAAGACTACTACACATGCTTTCGAGAAAAGTATACTACGCCGGATTTCAGTTTTCAAATGATGGAATGTACTTCCTCAGAATGACAGATAATAATCAGCACCTAAAGCAAATAGCTGCTAGTCCTTACCTTGCCATATGGCGAGACTAGCTACTAAAGTGTCGCGATCTTGTCCCCCAGCTTGTGGCTCCTCATACATGGTGCCTAACATAAAGTAAAACTAGAAAAAAAATCAGAATCAGAAAAGGAAAACAAAAAGACAAGCCTCCTGAAATGTTTGATGAGTTGACTGATCAAGTCTGACACACTGTGGTCATAGGAAAGATCAAACTATGAATTAACAAGTGTGGAAAAAAACTACAGCAAGACTGCACTATATAACATTTTGCTCTACAATCAACAGGTAATTAGCAAATCAGGCTACGGCTGTAGGAAAGTAGAAAGGCAGAATAATAAAACAGATAGTGCTGAAAAGAAGTAAAATATGCAGAAATAAAGAAAGACACGATGCACCAATTTTAGAAGGGAGGAATCTGTACCTGCAGACTATGTACGCAGCGTTGTTTTAGTTTTCAGAGACGGCACCAGTACGTAGGAGGTCGTGCGCTTTGTTATGTAGCCAAATCTTCTAAGTTCAAATATCCTTTTTCCTAATCACCCTAGGGAAGAAGAATGGCAAATGTTTGAAATTAAAAGAGCTCATGATGAAATGTTGAACAAAAGTGTAACATTGTCCAGCAAAGAATATTGGCTACCTTGATTTGGTTGTAATGCAGGCCTACAATTATGTCCTTCACAGAACCTATTGTCAGGATGGAAACGTAACACCTGTTAGCTAAACCCAAGCAGCACAGAGCCAAAATTAATGTTTAAAATAATGAAATGTTTGTTTTTTTATGAGATCAATCTATATAAACAGCTTCACGTCCTTTTCTATTTTCGTGACTGCTTTCAAAGAATAGGACATAGACTTGTATATCATTTTTATTATAATATGGTGGCACATACAGGGGAAGGTTCACATAAATCTATAAGGCAAGAAGAATTATAGGTCGATGGAAGCGACTGATATGAAATCATAGAATGGAAAGAATATTAGGGGAAAAAAGAGATCTGTTTTAGTTCAACTCAATCAATCAACAATTCCGAGCGTGGTCATGACCATGTGGGAAGTCCTTGATGTAAGTAGATAATGACCTGACAATTTAATAACAAAAACCATTAATGTGCAGCATGTAAAATCAAATCTTTTGAGGTAACATCTAGTTTGGTAACACAAAACAATCAATGTGCTCTTCGTTGGGGTACAACTGAAGTTAAGCGTAATAAAACACATCACTTTTTGTTACAGAAATAATAACTTTGTAAATCCCTGGGCAAGTCAGTTGCATTAACCGGTAAGTGGTAACTAACCTTAGCTTCAACCATGAAAACTGCTTGTGGCTTCGATTAAAACTGCTTTTGAGGCAGTCCGTAATATCATGGAGTCCTTTAAAGGATTTCTGTGCCTAATACTTTGGCGGCCTGGCATCTTGACCTGGAAAACACTATGAAAAACAAATACATGGGCACTGAAATCTATGAAGTGGACACCTGGGAAAAAAGAAATCATTCTGTAGTAAGCCCTTGTTTAGTTCCACCCCAATTTCTAAAAAGTTGCTACAGTACCTGTCACATCGAATATTTGCGGCCCGTGCATGGATCATTAAATGTAGATGAAAAGAAAAACTAATTGCACAGTTTGGTGGGAAATTGCGAGACGAACGTTTTGAGCCTAATTAGTCCATGTTTGAACACTATTTGCCAAATAAAAATGAATGTGCTACAGTAGCCCCAAAATCCAAATTTCTCCAACTAAACAAGGGCTAAGCATCAAAACCAAGATGAGGGGCAACAGGTTACTCTTGTGATCGTAGCCCAGCATGACTTTGTCGCAAATAAGCAATGTTATGTAGTGTATGAGAAGGATCATCACAATTTTTTCATGCGGAGAAAAATACATTGTCAAATTCAGTTCGACAAGAATCGAACAAAACATGTTTTTGGGTGAAGAAACATTGTGTTAGATTATCCGGTAGAAGATGAAATTGCACTGCGCAAAGAATGAACAAAACTAATGGATATGACAAATAACCGAAAGGAGAAAGTAATTTATTGGCTAATGGACATCTAACATCTATGTGTTTGAATGACATACACAAAGATTCGTTTTTACAAATGTTCGGGGATGTAAATGAGCTTGCGTAACCAAAATGAGTAAACATGATTTTCCTCATATGCACGGAAACCAAATTACGTAGCAACTGATTAGTTCTATATGCCTATAGGACACAACAAATTGTTAGAACCAAGAATACAGTGTCGAGAATAATTTTAGGGGTAAATGTTGCGGGAAAGTAACAACACAAATTCATATATTTGTTGAACAAATCTTGGACGAAAAACCAACAGGAAAGAAATCATGACTCACGCTTTAGAAACATTGTGAGAACTACAAAATTCAACACCACCCTGGACACTCTGTTGAGGAAATTGCCAAATACCTTGAATCGTTTATCAGTATAGGTTTGGCTCACATGGAGTGCCTGTGACATGATGCAGGAGGAGGAGGTAGACACTATCAGCGAGAGGGAGTGGCCCTGCAAATGAATTTTCATGTGCATATCAATATATCATATGGGAAAATTGAGGAAATAAAAAGAGAGAGAGAAAGGAGAGCCTACCTGCTGCTCGCATCTCCCTGGGTGACGGCGGAGGACGCTTGGTGCCTCCCTGCGCCTGCGGGCGGTGGGCGCGGCCGTCGCTGCTGCAGGAGTACGCGAGGGAGATGGCCGGAATCGGGCAGACGCTGTTGCTTGGGCAGGCGTGCCGTGCCCGGCGTTAGTCAGGCAGGCGTGGCGCAATGGCGCCAAGGCGTCGTGCAGGCGCCACATGGCCGGGCGCAGCGCAGGCAGGGGGGAGGCGCTCCCGCGTGGTGTCGTCGCAGCTGGCCGGGCCGGGCGGGCTGCCGCTGCCTCACTGGGCAGCAGGCAGCAGTTCGGCGGAGGGCACAGGCGGGGGAGAGGAAGAGCAAGCGGAGGCTGCGAGGCGGCGGTGCGCAGATGACGGATGCGGTGAGATGGATAGAGGAGGCTGGTGGTACTCGGCTTGGTGGTTTCTAGAAGCGTTCGTGGCGGCCATCCGGGCTCTGCGGACGGGATCCAACGGCCAGGGATGGGGCAGCTGTAGATGAATAGTAGTGAACCTTTAAAAATGGGAAAAAAATTAAAATTTTAAAAAATTAAAATCAAAATCAAAACTAATAAAATAATTTTGAGACACCAAATCATCTCAAATGAAAATTTGATAAACATCAAAGTTGTAGAGGTCATGAAGATCTACCACTTTTATTTTGGTCATCTTGTCATTTGACAAAATTTGAACATTTCAAATTTGAAATTTTAAAAAATTACAAGTTCGAACCAAAATTTGAGACCCAAAATTATTTCAACATAAAAAGTGATGAATACCAAAGTTGTTCAACTCATTAATATCTACAACTTTTATTTTAGTCATCTTGTCATTTGACAAAATTTGAACCTTTCAAATTTGAAATTTTGAAAAAACGACAAGTTCGAACCAAAATTTGAGAACCAAATTGATTTCAACATAAAAAGTGATGAATACCAAAGTTGTTCAACTCATGAATATCTACAACTTTTATTTTGGTCATTTCTTTATTTGACAAATTCTTAGCACACATTGTTCACTAATCTTACACATGTCTCATATAGTTTATAAAACATTATAAGAGTTGTGTCACATTTGTGAACAATGCCATTACCACTTTGTCATATGAAGAAATGGTCAATACAAAAGTTGTAGATCTTGATGAGTTATTCAACTTTGATATTTATCACTTTTTCAGCTGAAATCATTTGGGGTACAAAAATCTTGTCTGAAGTTGTATTTTTTTTAAATTCAAAATTTAAATTGCTCAAACTTTTCATATGTATATATTGACAAACCAACAAAATAAATTGATAGAGAATGATTTTAGAAAATTTTAGGAAAAAAAATTATCAGATTTGGAGTTAGTATGAGGAAGAAAAACTAGTTACAAAGTTGACCTACAGATTAAAAAAAGAAATCACACTGTTCACTATGATCATGTAAGGATCATCTAGAACAGTGTGATTTCTCTTTTTAATCTGTGGGTAAACTTTGTAACTAGTTGTTCTCACTCATACTAACTCAAAATGTGATGGTTTTTTTCCTAAAAATTTCTAAAATTATGCTTCAGCATTTAAGTTTGATCAAACTTAGATGTGACAATGTTTTAAGCATTTTAAAATTTGAAATTTGAAAGTTGACAAGTTCAAACCAAATTTTAAAACCCTAAATGATTTCAGATGTAAAAGTGATGAATATAAAAGTTGTTGAACTCATCAATATCTACAACTTTTATTTTGGTCATCTTATCATTTGACAAAATTTGAACCTTTCAAATTTGAAATTTTAAAAAATGACAAGTTCAAACCAAAATTTGAGACCAAAATGATTTCAACATAAAAAGTGATGAATACCAAAATTGTTCAACTCATTAATATCTACAACTTTTATTTTAGTCATCTTGTCATTTGACAAAATTTAAACCTTTCAAATTTAAAATTTTGAAAAACGACAAGTTCGAACCAAAATTTGAGACCCAAATTAATTTCAACATAAAATATGATGAATACCAAAGTTGTTCAACTCATGAATATCTACAACTTTTATTTTGATCATTTTTTCATTTGACAAATTATTAGCACACATTGTTGACTAATCTTACACATGTCTCATATAGTTTATAAAACCTTACGAGAGATGTGTCACATTTTTAAACAATGTCATTACCACTTTTTCATATGAAGAAATGACCAATACAAAAGTTGTAGATCTTGATGAGTTATTCAACTTTGGTATTTATCACTTTTTCAGCTGAAATCATTTGGGGTACCAAAATCTTGTCTAAAGTTGCATTTTTTTGAAATTCAAAATTTAAATTGCTCAAACTTTTCATATGTATATATTGAAAAAACCAACAAAATAAATTGATAGAGAATGATTTTAGAAATTTTTAAGAAAAAAAATCATCAAATTTGGAGTTAGTATGAGGAAGAAAAACTAGTTACAAAGTTGACCCACAGATTAAAAAGAGAAATCACACTATTCACTATGATCATGTAAGGATCATCTAGAACAGTGTGATTTCTCTTTTTAATCTATGGGTAAACTTTGTAACTAGTTGTTCTCCCTCGTACTAACTTCAAATATGATGGGTTTTTTTTCTAAAAATTTCTAAAATCATGCTTCAGCATTTAAGTTTGATCAAACTTGGATATGACAATGTTTTACACATTTTAAATTTTGAAATTTGAAATTTTACAAGTTCAAACCAAATTTTCAAACCCTAAATGATTTCAGATGTAAAAGTGATGAATACAAAAGTTGTTCAACTCATCAAGATCTACAACTTTTATTTTGGTCATCTTGTCATTTGACTAAATTTGAACCTTTCAAATTTTTAAATTTGAAAAATGACAAGTTCAAACCAAAATTTGAGACCTAAAATGATTTCAACATAAAAAATGATGAATACCAAAGTTGTTCAACTCATTAATATATACAACTCTTATTCTAGTCATCTTGTCATTTCAATAAATTTGAACCTTTCAAATTTGAAATTTTGAAAAACGACAAGTTCGAACCAAAATTTGAGACCCAAATTGATTTCAACATAAAAAGTGATGAATACCAAAGTTGTTCAACTCATGAATATCTACAACTTTTATTTTAGTCATTTATTCATTTGATTAATTCTTAGCACACATTAGTCATCTTGCCATCAGTAGGGGCGGCTGATGATTCAGCCGCCCCTACAGTCGGCACTGCATGGGCGACTGGTGATTGAGCCGCCCCTACAGATCAGCCCTAACTGTAGGGGGGGCTCAGGTTACCAGCCGCCCCTACAGTGACATCTGCTGCAGGGGTGGCTGGTGATTGAGCCGCCCCTACAGATCAGCCCCAATTGTAGGGGCAGCTCAGGTTACCAGCCGCCCCTACAGTGATATCTGTAGGGACGGCTGGGCTGCTGGGGCCCGAGGACGCCCACTGTAGGGGCGCCCCCAACCCCAGCCGCCCCTACAGTAAAAATGCCCCTGTTTCTGCCGTAAGAATCTGGCGTAGTGGTATCGTCATGTTCATTAATCTATTAACCAAAAAATTAGATGAGAGGTTAATCTATTAACAAAATATCAGAGCAATATATGAACATAAAGAAACAACTAACATGTGTGTCATACTGTAATTTTATATATAAAAAAATAGGAGACAATTTTTGTCAACCACGATGAAATAGGAATCCATCTGTTCGGCATTCATCCACATCCGCATTTAGGGGGTTTTGGGATCTAAACTCTAGCACACAAACTCCATCAGGAGCAGCTCCACAAAAAAGCTGGAGTTTGTGGAGTACCTCTTTAGGTGCTCTCACAACTCCACCCTTTTTCCTCCGAGAGCAGAGTGCGATCCTCAAACCGCTTGGCTAACTCATGGAGCATCTCAAAAACGGGAGTGGAGCAGCCCAAACACGCCCTTATTATAACCAAGCACGCTTCGTTTGGATCGGGTCTAAACGTCCGCCTCCCAGGATCGCAACTCGTGACCCGGGCTTGCCACAATGAATTTCGATTGGATCGGGTCTAAAAACGTGACGCGTGATGCCACAATGAGATCATGACGTGTCCGTCGCCTATGAAATTTATGGATCTCGGTGATCTCAAGAAGGACGCTATCTTTAACATCTGTTTGTACACAAGTGGTGTGAATAGTATGCGTGTGTTGAGTGAGCGTGCGTGTGTACAAACAGATGCTATAACTGTACCCAGATGAGAGGCACCAAAAATACCAAACACGCTAGGAAAAAAATTAAATTCTAGAAATTCTCACAATAATCTAAAATATTTAGCCATTAATTTGGTAGACTCTTATCGTCATCATCAATAATAGTCATCAGATCTATTTTGTTCAATAAAAAATTACCCATATCCACAGTTAAAAAATACATAAAGTTATCCCTAAGTTTGCATCTAAATTACCCACTTATGCCATTACGAAAGATAATTTAAAAAACTACTAAATAAAAATATATATAAATTACCCATCTCTGTCACTGTAAAAGATAATTTTAGATAACACTAAATTTGTGCCAAAATTATCCACATATGTCATTATGAAAGTAATCTTTAAAATAACCCATATGTTCATTTCTAAATTACCCAATTACACCATTAAAAACATAATGTAAAATAACCCTCTAATATCTTTTATAAATTACCCACCTCCACTGTTATGAATGATAATGCAAATTAAAGTGAACCGTAAGTTTGCATTCAAATTACCCTGCCATTATGAAAGATAATATAAAGCAACACTTTTTAATTTGTATCTAAGTTATCCACCTGAGCCCTTCTAGAAAATAAACAAAGATATCTCTTAAACATAATCCCTACAACTGTAAAAAGATGCTTCTCGCTTTCAATGAGTCAAAGAGTTTTATCTTTGACCAAAATCTATATAAAAATGTACTAAGATTTACGATATCAAATGAGTATCATTAGATTGATCATTAAATATATTTCAATAGTATACTTATCAGAAGTTTAAAATGTCAATAGTATTTTCTATAGATTTAGTCAAACTGAAGAAAGTTCGACTCGATACAAACATAGAATGCATCTTTTTGGGATAGGGGTAGGACATATAAATACGAATATAAAATATTACAAAAAATAATCCAATGTTCATATTTATTCTCACAAAAATAATCCAATGTTTCTTAGTAACATAGGTGGGTAGTTGGAAAAAATAAATTCTAGAAATTCTCACCAATAATAACCATTTTTAGATCTATTTTGCACTATAAATATCTACCATATCTACTGTTATAAAAAAACATCTGGTTGTCAATTCAGTAAACTCTAATCACCATCGATAAAAATAGCCATTGGATCTATCCCACCTATGTTACTAAGAAACATGATCAAAAGTAAACCTAAAATTTGCATCTAAGTACCCACCTACTATTATGATAGATAATTTATATAACCCCTTTAATTTGCATCTAAATTATCACTTCAATCATTATGTAAAGAAAAAAAATATCATCTCCAATCCATATCTAAATTATCAACATCTTCTACTATAAAAATGTTTAAACAACTATAAAGCCTATATATATTTTTACATTACCTACTTCTACTAATATTAATATTAAAGTTTATTAATGTAAACATATATATTGTGTAATCATGCAAATCAAGTACAAATGCATGCAAAAGGATAAAAATATATGTTATGTTATAGCATTCATGGAAAATGTTTTCTTAACTACTCATACATTACTGATCTTGAAAAAATATTTAAATTTAAATTCATAAAAATGACATATAATATATAGAAGTTGTTAATTTAGATATATTTATACATTTTAACTTAAATGTTTGACATTCTCATATTGATACTATAACCATTACTTCACATATAATATCTTAACTTTTGAGAAGCGGCGGAGGTTAGTGCAGACTACATGTGGCAATATCTTAGTGGCCTATGAGATTCCTTTGGAGTAAATAGTCATTATAAAGTTTAAATATTGATATCCTCGTGAGAGTTTAGCACTCCTACGCCTTGCTAGATCTCACTTTGAACGACATTTTGTAGACTTGCAATGATTCTTTATGCCATTGTAGTACTTAAGAGCACAGTCTACGACCTAAACTCCTTATTTTAAGAAAAAGGACAAAAAATGAGAGTTAATAACACATATAACAAGAACGAGTTTCAGCTTAACATGAGGATTAAAAACCTATAGCAATCAATAAGATTCAAATTTTAAAGTTAAAATCTAGAGTTGTAACGTCATAAGATGTGCTACAACAAGAGCCACCATATTTTAAGCTAAGTTTTCAATTAATGCATGTTGAAGATACACATAGGTGTCATGCAAAAAGAAAAATCTATTGATATGAATGAAAAAGATATTAGTAATTGATAGTTTTTCATAACTAGATAGAAACTACATAGTATCTATTATGCCTAATATGTCACAAAATGAGCAAAGAGAAAAAGCATACAACTTAATATAAATATTTTTATTAGTCGAATGTATTAACCAATATGATTCTAACCCGTGCGAGAGCACGGATTGATAGACTAGTGCATGCTAATTGAAATTTGCATGTGTGTTATACTGTTGTACCCTATTAAATGAATGATGTGTTTAGTGTGATCTTTGTAACATTATATTTATATTCAATCATCATGGGATTCATTGGGTCAGTCGAGCCTAATCGGGTTCCCTTTGGGTTAAGCATGATTGGGCACCCCTTGACATTTTAGTCCCCGGTAATTTTTTTCTCTTTTTTTATTTTTCGAGAAAATATTTTCATTACTTAGCGTTTTGTACTAGACAGCAATTTTTGTATATACATCATCATCATTATGAATAATGGAGGCGTAAAAATCAATTCGTACATGCATGTCTTTTCCCCGTGCATTACTGTTTGTAGGAATTGATTATGGAGATTTATTAGCATCTCATAGCACGTGGTTCACTACATCCTAATAAATTTTCCATCCTACAAAATGCCATGTAATACAAATCAGTACTTCAATTCTATTTTTGGGTTTTCTTTAGCTTCTTCCAGGACTCAAAATTGACATTCGGTTTCCCCTATCTAAAGTAAACAATGTTGTCTGAATGCACGCATTCTAAATTTTTTGTCCACTAACATTTGCAAATGAAACACCACCATCTTACAGAAAATGCAACATTAAATTAATTGATATATGTTCCCATAAAAATTACACATAAATTCTTACTTTTTATAGTATAGTAAACTTGTCCATGTGTTGTGCACCAGAACATACAGTTTGTTGCATGATCACATGCAAAGTTTGCGGTTCAAAAATTGTATTCAGTGACCGTATCATATCTTCCAATATGTCTTGATTCAAACTCTTACGTATCATCACTGAACGAACATTGTTATAACTTGTATGAGCACGGGTCGTGAGTTCAGACTTGACAACGAGGGGCATGAGGGTATTGTAAAAAGTGAAAAAAATAAGAAAGTTGGGAAGAATCCACTTTTGACTTTTATATTAAGGATAGATTGTACTAATAATGTCTCAAAGAGTTTTTTAAGACGTCATCAAAATTATGCTAGTACCCAGAAGGACGAGAAAAAACATGCCAGAGGAGAGTACATCCATGAATCAGAGAAGCCGGTGCTGGGATGTGTTTTCCTCTTTTCGTGGCGTGCTGTACAAGAAGGACGCCACGTTAGCCATCTATAGCTCTACACCTACAAACAGCTAGCCAGCCGTACGTGCCCATATGGCACCAAATTAAAAGAGTAATCAGGGGTTTCACCAAATTAAGGCCGTATTTAGTTCACGAATTTTAGGAATTTGGCTACGGTAGCATTTTCTTTTTATTTGACAATTAGTGTTTAATTATGGACTAATTAGATTTAAAATGTTCGTCTCGCAATTTCCAACCAAACTGTGCAATTAGTTTTTTTTTGTCTACATTTAATGCTCCATGCACGTATCGTAAGATTCGATGTGATAACTACTACAGCATTTTTTGAAAAACTTTTTAAAAACTAAACAAACCCTAACTGTTGCGACAGCGCTAGAGGACCTTTCATCAGCAGACTGCAGACAGACAAGACATAAGATACAATAAGATGCCCAAGTTGACCAGTTTGCGACTGCTAATCCGTAGGATATGATGATGCAGGACAAGAGACAAGCAGGACCAGCTATAGAAATTATGATGTGACAGTGCCGGCCTATAGATGCGTGAGTTGGCAGTCCATGGTCCTGTACCGGACAAGGAGTGATCTCTTCGGCTTGGGGAAATTAACAATGCTCAGGCCTGGTCTTAGTTCTCAAAAATTTTCACCCCAAATTATCACATCGAATTTTACGGTACATGTATGGAGTATTAAATATAGATGAAAAAAAACTAATTGCACAGTTTGATTGAAAATCGCGAGACGAATGTTTTAAGACTAATTAGTCCATAATTAGCTATAAGTGCTACAGTAACCAACATGCGCTAATGATGGATTAATTAGGCTTAATAAATTCATCTCGCAATTTCCAGGCAAGCTATGTAATTAGTTTTTTTTATTAGTATCCAAAAACCCCTTCCGATATCCCCGAAACATCTAATATGACATCCAAAAATTCTAGTTTCGCGAACTAAACACAACCTCGAATAGTGCTGCTAGCTCTGCAACTCTGCAACGATTGTACTAGCATTAGTTTACTGTGATAGCACAGGGGTAATTTATTGCTATATATGCCTCGAATAGTGCTGCTAGCTTTATATATGTACCATATTACACATTATTACTCACTGATTCGGTAAAACTTAAGCAAGTACATAGTAACCGTATTAACTAGGATGAGTAAACGATGGTAAGAAGTGATGTTTCTGGAAACTACAGTATGATGGATTACACTGAAGTCCAAATTAACTAAAGATGAATCAGCCAATTTTCTCTCGTCCATTCTTTTAGACGAAAGAAGAATTATATTAAAATATAACTGAGTATATCATCATCATATTACAAGCACTCTAGAATATAATAATATCCAGAAAATGTTCTTCATCTATATTGTACTCACACTTCGTATAGCTCCAAATCTGAAGCCCAAACCTATGTGACGATTCATATGGTCACCGTACAGGTAAACACTCGACAAAAGGCCTGAAAACATATGTCCAATGAACGACGACCAACATCCTGTAGACGGAGTTGAGCATAAACTTATTTCTCGTGTTTTCCTTCTTCCTTCTGCCACTGAAGAATAAGGAAAACCGATTTAAATCTTCCCAACTCAATACCAGTAATCAGCTTGAGGGGCAGACTTATTCTCACTAATCCTTCATCGTTGTCAGATCTAACCATAACAAAACGGAGAAGAGATCGGAGAAAATTATTCTACGATGGCAACATCATCTCCGCCTTGATGTCACCATCCAGAAACCTAATTCTACATGTCTTCATGCCGAGGAAGTTGTTGACATCGTACTTGTCACCCTCATCGCCATGGAGAAGCCAAATCCACTCTACCTCCTCGCCATAGACGAAAAAGGAGGAGACAGATCCCCAATACCAAAAATTTTGACATAGAGAGAACCTAACCCTAATTAACAAGACCCGATCTACTGTAAAAAACTTATTAGAAAGATAGATCCCCGCTCCATCCGGCCTCTGGCAAGGTGCCGGATGGGGAAAGGAGGGGTCCAGCGTCGGCGGCAGCGGCAGCGGCACCCTCTTTTATCCTGTTTTTTTTTCATCTGATGTTTGCATGTCTTATGGGATAGATAGATAGATAGATGACACTTGAAATAAAATAAAGATTATTCGTAGATATGCACATCGGAGCAAGCATGTAGTATATATAGCGTCGTCGATGACAAAAGAGACGGATATCCCTCACACTGTTTGTTGGACAAAATGTCTGTCCGACCATGCATGAGGCACTGCACTAAATTAGGGTAAAAAAAACCCGGCGGCCGGGCGGGAATCTTTTGCTCTCTCCCGAGTCCCGGCCCTGATGCATGGTCGAGTCGATCTCACTCCGGTGGAAATGGAATCTTTCGCATCGCGAGCGCTAAACAATGCGGATGTCTGACAAGGCACGTTTTCTTGCGGCACGTACAGACATAGTAGACTAGCTCGCGGGACAACGAACGCGGCCAGCCGGCAGGCTCTCTCGCCTACTAGTAGTAGTAGCCTATTACGCCCCCCGCGCCCCCCCCCCCAATGTGCATGTCGTCGTCAACTATACTAGCTAGCTCAAGCATGCATGCATGCACGTCCCGCGCTACACAACTCACAAGATGTAGTACCCTGTTTCCTGTCACACCCAATTTTAAAGATAAAATAGGATGTAAAATTTTATATGCGCCCAGAGATCAGTCACATACATAAGCCAATAAATTATGAATAATATCATCACAAGTGTTTATTACATCACGAATATTAAGATAGAGTCTTCACATAGATATAGTGGACGTATAATGAAAAGATCTCTCGCGGAAGCTCCATTTCATAGGGACGTCGACTGGTTGACCACAAGTCTAGAAGTCCTCAGGAAAATCATCATACCCATAGACATCTGTTACCTATCCAGGATTTTTTTCTAAATAATGAAAATAAACAAGCATAAGTACATGTCGTACTCAACAAGTGTAACATGGGGTTCATGAGACTCAAAAGGCTTGACACATGTTTAACAGCATTTAGCTTTTAGTTGTCATAATTTTAGCATAAGAATAGCAACAAGTTGTTTTAATTCCCAAAGCAAAACAGATGATCAATGTAAGCATGAGTAATGAATAGCATAAACAGATAAGTCTTAGTGTCCATCTATTCCGTAAATGTTCCAAGGCCGCTCGTGACCGTGAGCACGGCTGATATACTAGTTTTATACTCTGCAGAGGTCATACACTTTCACTGTGAGTCGTGATACCCATATACCCGGGTTAATTACTCCCAAAACGCTTCCAAGGTAAGCAGGTAGGGGTCACTATGAAGCCTTTCAAAGGTTCATCTAACAAGTTAGGGCCATTAGATTCACTCAGCAAACAGATATAGAAACCCCCAGTCAAATGGCATAATTCCCTCACGGCTATACACATAAGAGTAAAGGTTGTCCTATACCCGATTCGTCAAGCCATTCTTATGCCAATAAAGGTAACAACTAACAAGCTAGAAAATATCCTTATACTAAGCTAAAGCCAGAGCCATGTAGCCCTCACGGCTGTATTGTAAGTCCCGCATGATCACTTATGGATAAGTCCTTAGGGAGAGGAATCTGAAGCATTCAGAAAGTAGCTAAATACTCCAGCCCCCTGTTTCTATGTTGCTAAAAAGTCATATTTTAATGTTTATTGCATATACCATTAGTCAAGTTACAAGATCATGGTTTAATTGAGCACTAGCAAAGTTACCCAATGCATAACCCGTAGGTGACAAGGTAAAAGTTCAATTCTAGGGAATCCCTATCAAGGTGACACATGCAACATAAATTTAATGAATTAAAGTGAATAGAAAACAAGGATGATCCCATGCTATACTTGCCTTGAGCAAAGCACTCCCGCTGATCCTGCTCATCAAAGTAGTATCCTTGATCTCCCACGAATTGCTCACCGTCTATACTCAATAACACAACAACATACAAGCATCCAGGAGCAATCATGCAAAGCAAACAAAGCTATAGATTAGAACAGTACACCAACAGCATAAAATCAAGATGAAAAGTTTGGAAAATGAATCTATGTCTCGCTACAATCACACAGACGCGAAGATCACAAAAATCGAGCTAAAACGAAGAAGTTATGAATTAAATAAGATTTTCTATTGTAAAATAATAGATTAAATCTAACCTCAAATTTTAAAAGTTGAAAATCTACATAACAGTAGTATGAACATGTAAATTATGAAATTATGAACTTAAGGCACCTAGAACGGAACAAATCGGAGTTAAAACAGAGATTTTATGGCTAAAACAAGTTGAGTGGCAAAACTGTAAATAGCTGAAAACGGATTTTCAATCTACCGAAACAAAGTACGCTTTCACAAGAAGAAAATGGAATCTGGAAAGACGCTAGGGACGACGGGTTCTATAATTAAAAACCCGAGGGACGTTTTTGCAAAATAGCCAGCTGAATCGGATCATTGGATACTAGCCGTTGGCTCCCGATCTAACAGTCCGAAATAGATCAAGCGGGGAAGGTGACGGCGGCGGCCGGCCGGAATAGAACAGGCGCGGCAGCGCCATTGCCGGCTCACCGGAGCTCTCGGTGTTCGGCCTACAGTGCATGGTCGAAATCACCGGTGACACGGGGAGAGAGCGGTGGAGATAGGGATCTCACCGGAGCCAAAAAAGATCTGACGGGAAGCGATGACAGTTGCGCGGCGCTCGGCGAAACAGCGGTGGCACTCCAAGCTTGTAGCGGCGCTAGGGCTACACGCGACGCGGCACGAAGCGAGGGTGAAAACTTGCTATGGGATGTGATAGGGAGGTGACGCAAGCTTGGGCGGCTATTTATGAGGCGGGGATTACTTGAGAGGCACGGCGCGGGGCTCGTGGCGGAGGCGAGCACGGACGGCATCGGTGACGGTGTCCGACTGGGACACGACGCGAGGAAGGAGGAGCGCTTGATGGGTGGCCCCGGTGCGTCAGCGGGACAGAGAGAGGACACATGGCACGGGAGTCTAGCTGGGCCGCTGCGGTGCGGCGTGGAAGGAAGTGAGGCGGTGCTGGGCTTTGGCCTGAGCGGGAAGGAAAGGGACGGCCCGTGGGAGCTAGGCCAGCGTGGACAAAATGGGCCACGGGCGCAGAAACAGGCCAACTAGGACGAAAGGAAGGGGAGAAAGGGGAGTTCGCTTTTTTTTCAAATTTTTCCAATACAATTTCAAAATCAATTTTGAATGCAAAATCAATTCAACTTGGAATCTGATTTCAAATCAAGCAGTACAAAAAGATATGCAGCAGCATGGATGCACACACATAATTGCGAACCTACATTTGATTTTAATTTAATAAAATTATTACTTTCCTAAATTCAAATGCCCACAAAAATGCATAACAAATCAATTTCCCCTATTTTAAAATATTACAAATTATAGGGTGTTACAATTCTACCCCCTTAAAATGAATCTTGTCCTCGAGATTTGGATGATGCTTACTCAAATAACTGTGGGTATGTTTTCCTCAAATCCTCTTCTCTTTCCCAAGTAGCCTCATCTTCTATATACCGATTCCACTGAACCTTACACATCTTTATAACTCGGCTCCTTATAACTCTTTGTGCCATCTCTAAAATCCTTACCGAAAACTCCTCATAAGTGAGATATTCCTTCACTATAATCTCCTCTAACGGGATCTGCTCCTCGGGTACATGCAAACACTTCTTTAGTTGAGACACATGGAACACATCATGTACACCTGACAAACTCTCAGGCAATTCCAACTAATAAGCTACTTCACCACGTCTCTCTAAAATCTTAAAAGGCCCAATATACCTTTGTGCTAACTATTCTTTCATGTTAAACCTTCTCACACTTCTCATAGATGACACCTTCAAGTAAACATAATCCCCTACATCGAAAACCAATTCTCTTCTTCTAGTGTTGGCATAGCTCTTTTGTCGAGACTGAGCCACTCTCAAATTATCTTTGATCATCCTTACTTGCTCTTCTGTGTCTCTTAAAACATCTGGTCCGAATACTTGAGTTTCACCCGTTTGATTCCAAAACAACGGGGTCCTACACTTTCGTCCATACAACGCTTCGAAAGGTGCCATATTGAGACTCTTCTGATAATTGTTGTTATATGAGAACTCTGCATAAGGCAAACTCTTGTCCCAACTTGTACCATACTGCAATGCATAAGCTCTCAACATACCCTCCAAAATCTGATTAATCCTCTCAGTTTGCCCATCTGTCTGAGGATGGTATGCTGTACTGAAATTCAAGTTGGTTCCCAACAAACTATGTACTTGCTGCAAAAAATGTGATGTAAATTGAGTACCTCGATCAGACACAATTGTCTTGGGAACTCTATGGAGACACACTATTCTCTCCATATCTAATGCAGCCAATTGAGGTCCAGTATAGGTAGTCTTGATCGGTAAGAAGTGAGCAATCTTAGTTAACCGATCCACTATTACCCAAATTGAATCATAACCTCTCTGAGTTCGTGGTAACCCAACTATAAAGTCCATACCAATTTCTTCCCACTTTCACTCAGGTATCTTCATTGGTTGTAGCAATCCTGCAGGTCTTTGATGCTCAGCTTTGACTCTCTGACACTTATCACACAAAGCAACATATTCAACAACATCTCTGTTCAGTCCATACCACCAATACTTCTCTTTCAAATCCAAATACATCTTGGTACTTCTAGGATGAATAGAGTAAGTAGACTCATGTGCCTCATGAAGAATTGCCTCTCGTATAACCTTATCCTCAGGCACACATAGTCTTTTCCCAAACCAAAGAGTTCAATTATCATCCATACGGAATCCTGGTGCCTTACCAATCACTATGTTTTTCGCTATCTCTTTCAATTTCACATCCTATAACTGTCCCTTACGTATTTCTTCCTCTAGTTTAGGCTCCAACACCAACTCCACTGCATTAGTGACAAAGCCCAACTTTAGTCGCTCAAACTCAGCACACAACTCTCTTGACATAGGTGCCACTTGCACCTCATTGGCATAACTCTTCCTACTAAGAGCATCGGCAACAACATTTGCCTTTCTAGGATGATAGTGTACCTCCAGATCATAATCTTTAATCAACTCCAACCATCAACATTGTCTCATATTCAGATCCACCTGAGTGAAAATGTACTTCAGACTCTTGTAATCAGTATAGATGTCACTCTTATGCCCGATAAGATAGTGCCTCCATATCTTCAAAGCATGAACCACTGCTGCTAACTCTAAGTCATGAGTAGGATAATTTAACTCAGGCTTCCTCAACTGCTGGGATGCATAGGCCACTACTCTTTCTTCTTGCATAAGAACACATCCAAGACCTTGACGAGATGCATCACAATAGATCGAAAAGCTCTTGTTCAAATCTGGTAAAACCAACACTGGAGCAGTAGTCAACCTCTTCTTTAATTCTTTAAAGTTAGCCTGGCACTTCTTGGACCACACAAACTTAGCATTTTTCTCCAGCAAAGCTGTCATAGGCTTGGCAAGTTTAGAGAAACCTTCTATTAACCTTCTGTAGTATCCAGCTAATCCCAAGAAACTTCAAATCTCTCCCACATAGGTTGGTGGTTTCTAATTCAATACATCTTTCACCTTGCTTGGATCTACTGTGATTCCACCATTAGAGACAACATGGCCTAGGAAAGAAACTTCCTTCAACCAGAATTCACACTTGCTTCGCTTAGCATACAACTTGTGTTCTCTGAGCTTCTGCAAGACCAACCTTAGATGTTCAGCATGCTCTTCTTCCGTTTTGGAGAATACCAATATATCATCGATGAATACCACCACAAACTTATCCAAAAACTCCATGAACACCTTATTCATCAAGTACATAAAGTATGCAGGTGCATTAGTCAAACCAAATGACATAACGGTGTACTCGTACAAACCATACCTCATAGTAAAAGCTGTCTTGGGTATGTTAGTTGCACGAATCTTCAACTGATGATAGCCAGAACGAAGATCAATCTTAGAGAAAACACAAGCATCTCTCAACTGATCAAACAAGTCATCAATTCTAGGCAACGGATACTTGTTCTTGATAGTAACCTCATTGAGTGACCGATAATCAACACACATCCTCTGAGTTCCATCCTTCTTGTCAACAAATATAACTGGTGCTCCCCAAGGTGACGAACTAAGATGAATAAAACCTTTCTCCTATAACTCATTTATTTGTTTCTTAAGTTCCTCTAGTTCGTTAACCCCCATTCTATATGGATGCTTAGCTATAGGTGCAGTTCCAGGTAATAATTCAATAATAAACTCAATGTCACGGCCAGGTGGCATACCTGGCAAGTCATCAGGGAACACATCTGCAAATTCATCAACCACTGGGTCCTCCTTGTTGTTGCTATCATCAATCTGGTTCACTATGGCTATCGGCTGTGCTTGTACTACCACATCAACACTTATTCTTTCCCCATTTGGTGCAGTCACAACAACTACCTTCTCCTTACACTGAATCGCTGCTTGTTGTTGCATCATCCAATCCATACCTAGAATCACATCAATACCAGATGCTCTCAACACAATGGGGCTCACTTTGAACTCTACCCCCCTTAAGAATAGTCTAGTCGGAGGACAACGATATGAAGCTTGCATACTTCCTCCCGGTGAGTTTACTAATATGGGATTTTGCATGGCACATAAGGGTATGCTATGGTTTCTAACAAATGCTTGTGATATGAATGAATGCGAAGCTCCAGAATCGAAAAGAACAGTGGCAGGGGTCGAGTTGACATTGAACGTACTGAGCATGACTTCTGGTTCCACAAGCGCCATCTCGGTCGACACATGGTTCACCTTTCCTGTGTTGGGTGCTGGCTTCTATGGCGTTCCCTTCTGATTACTATGTTGTCCTTGGGGTGTTTGCTGATTCTGCTTCCTAGGGCAATGGTTAGCATAATGCCCAACTTCTCCACAGTGATAGCATACGTTGGGAGTACTAGGTGCACTGGTCTTCATGAGAGTGTTGCTGGGTGTTCCCTGTCGTGGTGTCTGCTGGCCACTCTGCTGCTGAGGACGTTGATTGCCATTCTGCTGCTGGTTCTGGTTGCGCTGGGTGTATTGGCCACGATTCCACTGACTGGGTGGTCCCTGAAACCTCTGCTAGAAACCTTGCTGAGGATTGGTACGTGGACGAGTATTGCTCCCAGAGGCCTGTTCCTGAAGCCTCCTCTTCTTGGCCTCCATTTCTTTGCGCTTATTGTCAATAACAATAGCGCGGTTCACCAGCTTCTGAAATTTGGGGTAGGTATTGGACATAAGCTAGAGTTGCAGACCATCATACAGACCCTTGAGAAAGTGGCGTTGCTTGTCAGCATCATCAGCCACTTCATTTGGAGCATAACGTGACAACTGAGCAAACTTGTCATGGTACTTAGCTACGGACATAGATCCCTGCTTTAGAGTTCTGAATTCCTCTTGCTTGAGCTCTATCAGTCCCTCTGGTATGTGATAAGATCTAAAATTCTCTCTAAACTCCTGCCAGGTGATAGGAGGAGCATTAGCGGGACGTCTATACTCGAATGACTCCCACCAGTCTTGAGCTTCTCCCTGGAGCTGTCCTAAACCGTACAACACTCTCTACTGATCATCGCACTACACTATGTTGAGTTGCTTCTCCACTGCATGAAGCCAATCATCTGCTTTCAGTGGATCAGTGGCATGAGAGAACACCGGGGATGGCTTTTCAAAAATTCACCACGCTTATCACGCGGTGCTCCACCAACCTATTGATTCTACTGATTCTGAACCAACGCTTGCATGAGTTGTGTCTGTACTGCCAAGAGTTGCTCAATAGTTGGTGGTGGTGGTGGTGATGAATGTGGGGGAACACCTCCACGACTTCGGCCTCTTTCTCTTCCAGACATCTGCCATCCAACACAAATATTCAAGATTTAGAGATTTCCATGTTAGAATACATTCTGAAAATTTTCTGGACGAGTCTCAACATCAGCAGCTCGGTAAAACCGTCATATCTCGAGTTCCAGATATCCAAAAGAGGTGTACTTTATATGGTTGGAAATCTTAAGAAATTATCTACAACTTTTATTCAGACCACATTCCCAGATTCTGTCGTTAGGTTACTCAAAAATAGGATACAACCAAAACTGTTTCCAGATTCCAGACTGCGCCGAAACTTTATTTTGAAACAGCGATATCTCACAAACCAGATAAGATATGAGAGTGATTCCAGAGGCATTGGAAACATACTTAAGTCTAGTTATTCCCATAGAAATTTCATAATTTTTGGTCGAGTAGATTTTAATTAGCATTCAGATAAAGGCAGACTCCTCCAAAAAAATAGATTCCGAGAGAACAAGATATACGAAACCCAACCATTTATTTATTGACCCAATCTTTAATATTCTTAACTATGAAACTTGTGGACATACCCACAAAGTTCCAGCACTCATTACAAAAATCCAACTCACACATAAACATAATAACAAATCAACTAAGCACACCAATATTCACAACGCACTAATAGACTCGACTAGACTCAACTTGACTCATTCTACTATCGTTTTATTACATAAAAGGGACTCCAACATCTATGGGTGAGGTTTATGGGGAAGCTCCTCGTACATCTTTGGCAAGTTGAGGCACACTGTTTGTTCATCTATCACCTGTCGGTGTCTCTTAATGGTTTTCTATTATGTCTTCAACTGATCCTCCAGTCGGTGAATCTTTTCTATGGACTCATAGCCAAAGTGTACCATCACTTGGGTTGTTGGATCCGTGCCCTGCTGGTTCATCATTGCCCATCCCAATTCTGGGTATTGGTGAGGGAGGAATCAATATTGGTCATTCTTCATATCCTCGAATCGACGACCACGGAGGCCTATGCAAGCTTCAGCGGCTGCATCTTCTATGCTGTCCTCCATGGTGGCACAATGAGCATGATGCGTATAGTTTGAATCCAGCTAATATGCGCCCTTCTGTTCGCCCTTGATGGAGATACACACCCTGGTCTTCCAATAGTTGTCTTCTAGAGGGTGCGTATGTTCTTCGCAGACGTACTCCACAGCTGCATCCCAGTCGCCATAGTAGGTCTGAAGCATGCTCATGAGTCGGTGGTGTGAAACGGAGGATTCACATCCCGGCTTATACAAAACGTTTGTCGTCCATCCTAGGGGCGGGATCGGCTCATCCTCTTCAATGACGTCTTCCTCATCATCATCGGGCAGCTGGACGACCTCGACTTCTTTGGGTTCCTCCTGGACTGCACAAGGCGTAGGTACAGGTGTTGGTGAATCAAATTCTTGTTCCTGGGGTTCCTCCTCCTCAGGCTCCATGGACAAACCACGAGGCGGGTAGTAACCTCCGGTGCTGATGCGGGCAGTCTTACTGGCATGAGGCATCTATAGAATTAGATTTAGTTAGATTAGATTAGAAGCAATAATTTTCATAATAGAATAAGGCAAAAGAAGCATAAAACTTTAGCAAATAACAAGGGTGAGATAGAAAGCATGAAATGAGTGAAGCAAAAGAAACTAAAACGACCATTGCTAACTAGGCTTGCGTCCTACAGTCAACACAGCTTTGATACCAATCTATCACACCCAATTTTAAGGATAAAATGGGATGCAAAATCTTATGTGCGCCCAGAGATCAGTCACACACATAAGCCGATAAATTATGAATAGTGCCATCACAAGTGTTTATTACATCACGAATATTAAGACAGAGTCTTCACATAGATATAGCGGAAGTATAACGAAAAGATCTCTCACGGAAGCTCCATTTCACAGGGACATCGACTGGTTGACCACAAGTCTAGAAGTCCTCAGGAAAATAATCATACCCATAGCCATCTGTTACCCATTCGGCATTTTTATCCAAATAATGAGAATAAACAAGCATAAGTACATGTCGTACTCAACAAGTGTAACATGGGGTTCATGAGGCTCAAAAGGCTTGACACAGGTTTAACAGCATTTAGCTTTTAGTTGTCACAATTTTAGCATAAGAGTAGCAACAAGTTGTTTCAATTCCCAATGCAAAACAGATGATCAATGTAAGCGTGAGTAATGAACAACATAAACAGATAAGTCTTAGTGTGCATGTATTCCGTAAATGTTCCAAGGCCGCTCGTGATTGTGAGCACGACAGATATACCAGTTTTACACTCTGTAGAGGTTGTACACTTTCACTGTGAGTCGTGATACCCATATGCCCGGGTTAATTACTCCCAAAACACTTTCAAGGTGAGCAAACAGGGGTCACTATGAAGTCTTTCAAAGGTTTGTCTAACAAGTTAGGGCCATTAGATTCACTCAACAAACAGATATAGGAACCCCCCTGTCAAATGGCATAATTCCCTCACGGCTATACACATAAGAGTAGAGGCTATCCTATACCCGATTCGTCAAGCCATTCTTACGCCAATAAAGGTAACCACTAACAAGCTAGAAAAGGTCCTCATACTGAGCTAAAGCCAGAGCCATGTAGCCCTTACAGCTGTACTGTAAGTCCCGGATGATCACTTACAGAAAAGTCCTTAGGGAGAGGAATCTGAAGCATTTTGAAAGTAGCTAAATACTCCAGCCCCCTGTTTCCAAGTTGCTAAAAAGTCATATTTTAATGTTTATTGCATATACCATTAGTCAAGTTACAAGATCATGGTTTCATTAAGCACTAGCAAAGCTGCCCAATGCATAACCCGTAGGTGACATGGTAAAAGTTCAATTCTAGGGAATCCCTATCAAGGTGACACATGCAACATGAATTTAATGAATTAAAGTAAATAGGAAACAAGGATGATCCCATGCTATACTTGCCTTGAGCAAAGCACTCCCGCTGATCCTGCTCGTCAAAGTAGTACCCTTGATCTCCCATGAATTGCTCAACGTCTATACTCGATAACACAGCAATATACAAGCATCCAGGAGCAATCATGCAAAGCAAACAAAGCTATAGATTCGAACAGTGCACCAACAACATAAAATCAAGATGAAAAGTTTGGAAAACGAATCTACGTCTCGCTACGATCTCACAGACGCGAAGATCACAAAAATCGGAGCTAAAATGAAGAAGTTATGAATTAAACAAGATTTCCTATTGTAAAATAATAGATTAAATCTAACATCAAATTTTAAAAGTAGAAAACCTACATAACAGTAGTATGAGCATGTAGATTACGAAATTACGAACCTAAGGCAACTTGAACAGAACAAATCAGAGTTAAAACAAAGATTTTATGGCTAAAACAAGTTGAGTGGCAAAATTGTAAATAGCTGAAAACGTATTTTCAATCTAACCGAACCAAAGTACGCTTGCAGAAGAAGAAAACAGAGTCTGGAAAGACGCTAGGGACGGCAGGTTCTATAATTAAAAACCTGAGGGACCTTTTTGCAAAACAGCCTGCCGAATCGGTTCATTGGATACCGGCCATTGGATCCCGATCTAGCGGTCCGAAACAGATCAAGCAGGGAAGGTGATGGCGGCGGCCGGCCGGAATAGAACAGGCGCGGCGGCGCCATTGCCGGCTCACCGGAGCTCTCGGTGTTCGGCCTACAGCGCACGGTCGGACTCACCGGTGACACGGGGAGAGAGCGGAGGAGATGGGGATCTCACCGGAGCCGAAAAGATCGGACGGGAAGCGACGACAGTTGCGCGGCGCTCGGCAAAACAATGGCGGCACTCCAAGCTTGCGGCGGTGCTAGGGCTAGGCGCGACGCGGCACGAAGCGAGGGCGAAAACTTGCTATGGGATGGGATAGGGAGGCGAAGCAAGCTCGGGCGGCTATTTATGAGGCGGGGATTACTTGAGAGGCACGGCGCGGGGCTCGTGGTGGAGGCGGGCACGGACGGCATTGGCGACGGTGTCCGACTAGGACACGACGCGAGGAAGGAGGAGCGCCTGACGGGTGGCCCCGGCGCATCAACGGGACAGAGAGAGGACGCGCGGCGCGGGAGTCTGGCTAGGCCGGGCGCCTTGCAGGCCGCTGCGGTGCGGTGCGGCGCGGAAGGAAGTGAGGCGATGCTGGGCTTCGGCCTGAGCGGGAAGGAAAGGGACGGCCCGCGGGAGCTAGGCCGGCGTGGAGGAAATGGGCCACGGGCGCAGAAGCAGGCCAACCAAGCCGAAAGGAAGGGGAGAAAGAGGAGTTCGCTTTCTTTTTTTCCAAATTTTTCCAAGGCAATTTCAAAATCAATTTTGAATGCAAATTCAATTCAACTTGGAATCTGATTTCAAATCAAGCAGTAAAAAAAGATATGCAACAGCATGGATGCACACACATACACATAATTGTGAACCTACATTTGATTTTAATTTAATAAAATTATTACTTTTCTAAATTCAAATGCCCACAAAAATACATAATAAATCCATTTTCCATATTTTAAAATATTACAAATTTTAGGGTGTTCCATTCCCACGCGCACTTTTGCCTGCAGTCGTCCTCGCTCCCTCGGATCCTGTGCCACAGCAGCAACCAGCAAGCAAAAAATCTTACTAGCAGTGCCCAACAGAAATGGTCACAGCATGCATGCAGACATCATCAGCAATCCAGCTGCACTACCAAGTGATGAAGTGTACCACCATGCTCCAAAGAAAGTGAGACACGGTAACAAGTTTAATGTTTTGCACAGTGTACCTCATGCATGCTCTGATAGATGCTCATGACACTATACCCCTTCTGGTGAGAAAAAAGAGAGACAAGTACAACAGTAATACAGTATATAGGAGGAGGAGAGGCCGGGCGCAGTATCTGGATCCCATGTCACGGTCACATACACAGCCTGTAACACGCATGCACGCACGCAACTTCGTGCACGTGTATGCAGCCATGACACTGGAATAATTAAGGTGCCCAAACACACACACAGACACACGATCACTAGTACACTACACGGTAAAATCAGAAGAAGATGGAGAAATACAGCAGTAAAATTAAACACACACCTTGTCGTCGTTGATCATCAATCACTTCTCTCTGTGTCGTCCATCTGATCTCAGCAGTCAATAATGCAATTTACATCATCGTCACCTTCCCTTGCGAGCCGCCGCCGAACCCTTCCATTCCGCCGTCCTCATCATGGCCGCCGTGCAAACTACCGGCGGCGGTTGTGCTCATGAGCAGCTGCTTGATCTCCTCGTAGTTGTACTCCACCGGCACCTGCTGATGGGCTTGCTGGTGACCGTCTTGCAGCTGATGAAGAAGCAGCCTGTTGTCATGCTCCAGCATGCCGCCGCCGCCATTGTTGTAGCCGAACAAGTAGCCGTCGAAGCTCAGCTCCTTGCCATGGCCATGGCCGCCGAACTGCGGCGGCTGCTGGCTGTGCGCGCCGCCATCTGATGAGGTGCAGCTCTGCTGGTCGCTGCCGAACACGATCATGCTGCCGCTCTCCTCCTTCACCACTTGCTGCAGGTGGTGCTGAAACTGCAGCAGTGACGACGGGGCGTTTGTTGGGATGCCAAGGCCGGCGCCAGAGCTTAGCATGTAGTCCTGGTGCGGCGGCGGCAGTGCTAGTGCGGGGATGATGGGGTCGTGGTGGAGACCTCCGCCGGCGCCGGAGAAGAAGCTGTTGTAGGTGGCCTGGGGTAAGGAGGGTGACGACGTGTGCTGGAGCATCAGGTTGAGGCCGGGCCGGTGCTGGTGGTGCTGCCGCGGCGCGCGGTGAGGGTGTGGGGCGGCTGTGGAGCCCAGGAGCTTCTTCTTCAGCTTGGTGTTCCAGTAGTTCTTGATGTCGTTGTCGGTGCGCCCGGGCAGCTGCGACGCGATGATCGACCACCTGAGATTGATTTGTAATACGCAGCTGATGAATGAATCATCATGCACATTCTCGATTCTTTTTGTTGGTTTCGTTCCCTTGTGCTAGTTTTTCTCATGCTACCTAGCTAGCTCAATATAGAGAGACTTGTGTGTAATATACAACGACAAAAAGGTAGATCATCTTCAACAAGAATGAAAGTTAAATCTAGCTTCCTTCCGAAGTCTGAACAGGTAAAATTGGCATATGTTTCTACATTGAGATACTTGGATGTAAGCAGAAAGGATCATTAATGTTTGTGGACTTTTGGGTCATAGTAATCGTGTAAAGGAAGGAGTTAGTCCAGAACAGATAGGACTATATATCCAGTTTTTTCACCCACCTGCTTCCTATACTTGCATACATGCTGCAGATGACCCTGTCTTCGTTCTCGGTGAACTCCCCGTGCTTAATGTTAGGCCTCAGATAGTTTAACCATCTAAGCCTACAGCTCTTGCCACATCTCCTTAATCCTACAATCACAATAACAAAAGACATTACAAAGTAAACTTGGAGTAGTCCAACTTGAAATTTCTTGAAATTTAATGTTTGATGAACATAGGCAAGACGATAGAAAGTAGCATGCAATTATGAGCATAATACGAAATTACCACATGGAAGACTTGTATGACAAGCCTTCTTCAGTTAGGAACCTGGGACTTTGACTTGCCACTACAATTAATTCCTACTATAGTCGCATGATACCTAACTGCAAGACTAGCTAGGGACATCACTGGTCCTAAAATCATAAATTTAAAGAGTGCAACGATCCTTGTCGGAATACTCCACATCCAAGGAAATGGTCAGCCAAAAACCGAAAAACGAAGATCGACATAACCGAAAATACACTAGGGTATACTCCATTTCCATTGAACAACGGAAATCGTTACAGAGTTTAATTTGGGTAGGGTGAAAGAGGTGAGCTATATAGCATAGCGAGATTGTAGGTAGAGGAGGACAAAGAGCGCCTGTCTCAGACACGAACACTAGCCTATTACACCCAGACGAAGGGCTCATGTCTCTAAATCAGCAGACCGGGAAAGATACAAATTAATTACTGGTACATGCATAGCAGATACATCTTTGATCCTAAAGGGTATGCAGAAAGAAGTTGTGATGATCCTGACTAAAAGGGCATCCAAATTCGAAAATAGTGAAGCAAATGAATCTTGAAGATTAATAGAATCCTAGCAAGTTATATACAGAGGGGAGGGGTGGGCAAGAGAGAGGCAAATCTTTTGTCTTGATAGCATTGTTGTGATAAATTCATGAGATGAGAGAAAGCATATATATGTTTTCCTTCTCTCTTGTTTTTCTTTGAAACAAGATGTCTCAGAACAATCCTATTAAAGTGTGATCCCAAACAGATCAAAGGAAAAGAACATAAAAAAAGGCAAACAAATTAGAAAAACAAGACATCGATCAGCATCAAGAATCTAGACTGTTTAGATTCAGACTCAACTGATAACAGCATGAAATCCCCAAATTGAACAAGCTGCATCTATGTATATGTAGCTTGACAAATCATGTATATATAGTACCTGATTTTTGAGGAAGAGCGATCCAATTCCCACCGGTGCCGTGCTTCTCGATGAACTCCTTGAGCTTGGCATCCTCCTCTGGAGACCATGGGCCTTTCTTCACATTGTTCTTGTCGCAGCACGGTGCCCTCCCCATGAGGTTGTAGCAAAGCGATGTGCCGGCCGACGAAGCTAAAAGCAACACCTAGCTACCAAATCCCACTGCTCCTAACCTTTTTGCTAATTTTCTAGCTGCCTGCCCAGGCAGCTTGCTCTGTGCTATCTAGCTAGATGACATAGCAAGGAACGCTGCCCTTTGTTGACAGGCACAGAAAGCAAGGAGCAAGAGGAAGAGGAGACTGCACAAGGCAACAAAGAGCGCACAAAAAATATATAAGACTGGTGAGAGAGACAGTCTGATGAGCTGCAGAGGCAGACACAGAGAGAGAGAGAGAGTGGGGTAAGAAGTCAATGTGTGGGATAGTATGTGTTTGGTTGCAATCACCTCCTGCTTGATGGTTGGCTCCTACAAATCTCAGCACCAGAGGGAAAGGGAAGAAGGTTGGCTAGTTTGATAATAGGAGAGCCTAGCCTTGCCTTACCCCACCACAGCCCTGTCTTTTCTGTAAACAAAGTACACTTGCACATGGAATCGCCCAAGGCGCGTGTTTGTTTGCAGGTAGCCTGGCACTGGATGGCATACGGCCGTATAGTGAATCACTAAAGTCAGTGTGTACTTGGGCTAAATGTGGTCTCTCTCTCTCTCACACACACAAGAATTTGCATACATGTTAAGTTTGGAGAGATTATTAGTACGTAGATGCATGGCGCACATGATGGATAGTTGTCAGTGACACCTATCTTTGGTATTAGAGTTTTTATTTCTCCTATGATATGATTTGATAGATAGCATATCTCATATATATCTGGATGCAAAAAGGCAATGTGTGGTGGATAGCGTCTGACAGTCTAGTTTTCGGTGATGCGGATGCATATGTGTAGTGTTCCCATTTGAGGGCACATTATTGGAACTAGGGTAAAAGTACTCCTCTGTTCTAAATTGTTGTATGGTGATTCAAATCCTACTTGTAACATGACTCATTAGAGATGTGCTATTAGGACTTCTAGTTCAAATAGGACTTGAGTTAGAATTCTAGTAGGACTAGGACTCCTACTTGCATGTATATAAGGGTCCTTCAGGGAACTCTATAAATAAGGTAGAGACCATAGGCATCAACCAAGTCAACGCAAGGGTCTCATCCAAGGTTTGTAACAAGCAATTAGGAGCGTTCAAGAGGATTAGGCTAGGAAAGTTCTATCACACTAAATTCTTGTATAATGCAAGAATCAGTGGGTTCTAGAGGGTCAACTAGGGTTGAGAGAGAGCGACAATCACTTGCACTCTTTTGGTGTTGTGCTTATAGAATTTGTGGTCGGCTTCGCCAAATCCTAATATCTTGTCGTGGTTGCTTCAATATCGTCATCTAGGGTTTTCTACGCGATTCGACTACGTCGTTTTTAATACGGTGCAAGCTTATGTCATACTCGTGATATCCTTTCAAAGATCCGAGGGCTCTGCACAAAACTAGCAGTATCAGATTCTAACACAAATTATAAGATGTTTTGAATTTTCTAAATACATTATTTTTACTATGTAGGCTTAGTGTATTTTTAAGTGAATAGCAAAAATTATGTATCTAGAAAGGCCAAAACGTTTTATAATTGGAATGGAAGGAGTAGTGTTTTTTATAGAACTCCACATTATGAATTAATTCCTAATGTAATGATCTTGCTAGCTTACATACAATGCATATAAGATAAAATGATTTTGCAGAATATGTATTCAAGTGAGCCATGTAGAGTTGGCTCAAAAGGTAGTATCCATTATCAGGGACCTTTTTCATTCGTCTGAAACTAAACCAGTAGCTCAACTGAAATTTAAAGGCGGTCTGATTTCAAAGGTAGGAAACTTGTCACGCCAAAACTCTAACCGGCCGGGGCGGCGAATCGATCGGCATGCATGAGGTGGCCGGTGTATTAGTGGGCAGGCAAGCAGGCAGGTAGGTAGCAGCCCCTGAAATCACTGACCTCCTCCTCATGTATACTTTTCGTCGTCCATGGACGGCCGACTTGTAAAGCCCATGCAGCAACTAAATCTAAAGGTCCTAAACGCGAGACAACAAATGCATGGCCAGTGTCGCTCTCACGCGTATATGTGTACAAAAACTTGTACGCAAATTGCAGGGCAGCTTCATGCAGGCCCAGTGAAAGGGACGCCGCGCACTGGGTTCATGCATCTGCTGCGGGTTCAGTCAGGCCTCGCTCAGACGCCGTGCACCTTTGGAGGCCAGTAGGTGAGATGTGTTTACTGTGTACGGTTCAACCTTATATAGACACATCTCAGCTCTAGCACTATTATATTACAGGCCAGTCTTGTCTTGTCTTGTCTTGTCTGCAGATCGACCAAGGAAGCTACATCCCGGCTCGCCTGTGTAGCAGGTTTGGGACCTTAAAGGGGTTTCATTTTCTTTTTCTTAAAAGAAGGCTCGCTGCAGTTATATATACCTTCTTTCGAATCACTAGCCTGGAATCTGTTCCCCAAAAAAAAGAATCACTAGCCTGGAATCTATATTGTTGCATATTCAGAAAAAAGGTAGTGAACAATTAAATTTTGAATGAAATATCATTTTGCTATATTCAGCCATCTCATGATCTTTTTTATTTATTTTTGAGTCTCTCTCTCACACACACATTAAAATTCCAAATAAAATACACCATAGGTCCATTAAATTTTATGGGGTGTCATCAGGGTCCATCAACTTTGAAATTAGTTTTTCAGTCACCTGAACTGTTCAAGTGGTCTCTAGGTCCATACCCCTTTATTTGGCCATTAAATCCGATATAGGATGTACACTCATCAACCAACGATGTGGAGTGATGTGTAAAATACAATTAGCCTCATTCTCACCCCATCTCCCTATCTCCTTGGCCTCCCATGCCACCACCGCTCTCCTCCATGCTCACGCTTGTTGGCGCCAACCCTCGCACCTCCCGCACTCTTTGGTGCCGCCTATACGACCTTTGCTTGTGATGCCCTCTGTGCATCCCTCGCCCTCTGCACTAGTGGTCGCCGCCCTTCACACTTGGCCTGTGGCTTGGCCGCTCAGCCTGTGGGGAAGCCTCGGCCAGTGCCTAGAGCATTGGGGGTGGTCATGAGTGTCAGCACATGCTGCGGCTAAGTAGGCAATGGTAGCGGTGCTGTTGGGTTAAGATGAGGAGGGCGGCTGGCAAAAAGACAGCTAGCGGTAAGCATGGGGAGGTTGAGTAGGTCATGGGTCATGACGGGTCATGCCTAGCGGCGAGGCAAGGCCATAGTCGTGCAATGCTAGCCATGTGCAATCCATTAGGAGCCATGATCTCAGGTGGATGCAGCATGGGGGCTGAGGCCCGAGGATGAGCGTGAGGTGGCCAGAACAGGTTGCAAGGCCCGAGGAGAAGGAGGAGGCGGCGGCGGCGGCCGAGGTATAGAGATGGTGGTCTAGCTAGAGCTGGCCTTAGGCAGCAACTAGAGCATGACAAGTGGGGTTATGTGTCCTGAGGGCCTGATGGACTAGTGAAGGACCAAGAAAGGCAACCAAAGGGGGGTGAATGGGAACTAATCAAAATTTCTTCCAAAATGGCCGCTATCCCAAACAACCCTCCAAACACCAAATCTCATAAGTGAGATTCCCTTGAGCCAACTAGTGATTGGATGCCCTTTGGGATGACCAGAGAACATAGCAGGACACTCACCACATCGAAAAACCAAGAGCATGACCAAACCTCTCCAAAACCTAAAAATCGAGCTCTCCACTTCAATCAAAATGAAGCAAGAGCAAATGCAAAATCACCTAAACCAAATGATGGTTTGATGACTTGACAAACTTCCTAGGCACCTCAGGGAACTCATGGAAGAAGCGTACAAAACAAACGAGACCGAAGGCTCAGAAACTCACCCAACAGGCAAACAACTCAGAAAAGTCGGCCTAGCCAAGGGTGGAGGTCAGCTTTTGGCTAGCTTGAACACTCTCTACACAGCCCAAACCTGGCCTAGCCGGGAGGGGAACTTGTCCTAGCTGGGATGTCGGCCAAGCCTAGATGCTAGGTTGGCCTAGCCTACTTCGGCAGTTTCAGCAGCCCAAAACCAAACTCCCAAAAGGTGAAATCCATTCAAACGAAGTCCAATTGGGCTCAAATTTTGCAAAGATGTTCCCAAGGATGTTTACAAACTATCCCCTAAAGATCAACTCCAAAAGGTCAAGGGAACTCCATAGATCCAAAATCTCTCTCCCAGATCAGGGTTTTCTCAACTTTTGTCAAAATCCCCAAATTTTGTGCTCGTGAGGAAACTACCAAATCATGTTGGTAGACATGTTCCAACCAGCCCAAACTAACTCAAAAGTTCAAAATTAAACAAACCACCAAAAACTCAAACAGAGGGGTTCGGGGAGGAGAAAACCGAATCGAAACAAGAACTCAAACAAGAACTCAGATCTTTCGAGGAATGATTACTTTATTTCTTGCACCAACAAGATCTAGTTCTTATAGGTGAAAAGCAGAAGTCTGATTCTCTACACTGTGGATCTCAGTACAAACTTAGGCTAGAACAAGAAAACTAACATGTAAGGACTTTAGAATGAAACTACTAGAGAGATAGGATGGTTAGGAGCATCCCCCTACTTATTCATAGAGCTATTACACAATCCAAACAATGCCCTTAAATATTTTTGCTGAACCACTTAACCTATGGGCAAAGTGGTCCAACTCAAGATATATGCATCTGATGGCCATAGGCTCTTCACAACTTTGCTTTGCCTCAATGCAAGCTTCGCAATGACGCCACATGCCTCCTCTCATTTCCGCTGAAACTCCAACAAGATTTTGAGGCCCAAACATGGAAAACCGTCCGCCGGTTGTTTTGAGGCCCAAACCATCAAACTGTCCACACTTGGTTTTGAGGCCCAAACCACAAAATTGTCCACACTTGGTTTTGAGGCCCAAACCAGCAAAACATCCTTCGATGGTTTTGAGGACAAAACTACCAAACCCCACTAGAGAAGCGTATCTGCCACGCCTTCTCCATGATCTCAACATGTGTCACCATCGTCCTCGACCACCTGATCACCAAGTCCTCTTGCGCCTCCGCTTGACTTGGTCAATCATCGTCTGGACTTGGTCAACAAGGTCTACTCCTCTATATGTACCCTTGCTCGTCGGTATCCCCAAGTGTCAGCCACCCACGATCAGTCTTCTAGCCATCTTGGTCCCTTGGTCCAAGCCTCATGTTCGTACTTCATCACTCCTAGTCCATCGGCACAATATGTCTCTACTTGACCTTCTCCATGGTCATCGGACGTCTCAGTGCTCCACACCTACACACCAACAAAGCCAAGAGATATGTTGCATAAATACACTCACGTTTGGGTTAGTCTCAAACTCAATTGAAGCTTGATCATCTCCTGATAACCACTCGCCACAACTCAACACTTATGGGCACATATCAACCATGTGTTCATAACAACTAGGAGGTGAGGAGGACATCAGTGATGGTGAGGAGATCATCATGTTTGTTTTGTGCCTTGAATTAATGCCACTTTACACTAAGGTTATGGTCAATTTTTTATATTTGGTGATGACCGTGTAACAGAAAATAGGGTGTTATTAGAAATTTGGATAACAGTTGCTTTCTTTGTTAGTACAAATTAAGTTTGATCTACGTCATTGATGTCAAATTGGTTTGCTAAATCCATGTGTTGAGAAATTCTACGGCACTTTGCTTTTTTTCTTTTTTAATAAAAAAACACTTATGTGGTGTGTAGATGCTCGAGGTGAATCTGCCCAAACCACTTAGCAGATAGGTTCACCAGGGGTCCTTGCATGTATCCATGCCCTAAAAACAACTTCAAAAGTCTAGGAACACCAAATCACCAAAATGGAGAAGGGAGCGGAGAGAGGGAAGGAAAGACCAAATCCAAATCAAAGTAAGAACATAGACTCAGATCTCAGAGGACATGATTTCTTTATTGCTGAAGATCAACCAGGTCTAGTTCTTATAGAAGAAGGATTAAACACAGACGGAGTATGTTGACACTTCTTAGCGTAACTACTAGGTCTGTATCCCTAGCAATGGTGCCAGAAGTGCTCGTTGGTATTTCTTAGCAACATCACTAGTATGTAGCAATGCTACTAAGTAATAACCTTGATAGTTCCTTAACAATTTTAGATATTTATCCGCAAGCGCACGGAGCTATCATTGTAGCATTTCACCCGGAAGTATTCAGGGTATCGTTAATTTATATTTTCCTAAAGTAAGGCATTTGATTAAGAGTCTAGTATGGATATGAACTTGAGTAATAATGCTTGCAAGTACACCAATGTTTAGAACAGGGGTAAATACGGTGATTTCAAGATAGTGGACACACACTTGGCATTCCTCAAAGGATAAAATAGAAAAGAAAGAATAAAAGAATAATCCTAAGTCGAGCAGGCATTGGTCTAGTATATTAATACAAATATTAGTTAATGATCATACAAGTTACATAATTAGTATTAGAGCTAAGTGTGAAGCAGTTCGGGAGGCCACCGAGTACTGGTCTGCCAACAACCTCATGTGACGATTTAGACTCCTACACCCCAGTCGAACATGGGGGAATACAAGGGACGGACAGAGCTATCACCACCTGTCGTCTACCCCTCAACCATGGAAAGGGACAATGAATTCACCTGTCTCTCCATACCTAAGCACCACGCTTGCGTATATAGAAACTATCCAAATTCCCCCAGGTCCCTGACCCTACGGATGAAAACATGACTTTGGAAGAACTCATATTTCTATTCATACCCAAAGGTCTCTTCTTCCAAGGAGCCAAGCTCTCCAAGGTAGCTTTGCCTTGCTCTAAAGGTACTAAAAAGTAAAAACTACAACTGGAGAGTGAGGTAGTGGTGTGTGAGGAGTAGCTCAAGTTTGAGTTTGTGTTGAGAGAGGGGGGATTGCCCCTCTACTTATACAAGGCTCTAAGGCGGTGCTCTGGCTATTCTTGGCGTGAAGCCTCGGGCTGCACTGCCTTAGCATGAAGCCATGTCGCCGCCTGTCGAAGGAGAGGCTGAGGCGCACCAGCAGGGGGCCGGCCGCCCCCTACGACAGGCCGCCCCTTGACTGCGCCGCCTCGCCACCGCCTTTGCATGGTAGGCCATGGGCTGGTCTTGGATCATTGCTTTGTGGGTTTTTGCCCAATTTGAATTGAGTTGATGGGCGTCTCCCTTATTCTTTTGCATAAATCAGCGTCGGAAAGTGCCTTTTGGTGATTTATTCCATGTATTTGTGTTTGTGACCTGCGAAATAATGTTCTCCAAATACATGTGGAACTTGGTTAATAGTAAATGCATATGTGATTAAGATTGCTAATTTCTTCTCTTTTTGTGACTTAATTGGTGGTCGGATTTGATCGGTAAGGACTGCCAACAAGCTCCTCCAAGCTTAACCTTTGCTCGTCCTGAGCAAATAGTTGCTACAATGACGAATATAATTCACAAGTGCCATGCCTATAACAAAGTATTCTTCATTAATTTAAATAAGTTGGCATTCTATCCATCCTTTTAACCTAATACCTATGGGGCTTATTGCTTTTCCAAGCCTTAGGCGGTTGAAAGATAGAACGGATTTAATAGAATTACCAATCATTCATTCTTTGATCAACCTTCTATGCGGAGGTTTTATGAGTTTTGCAAAATAAAATGTAAGTTCCTCAAATGATTCACTCGATCGATCAATGTGTTTGATCCTCACCAAGGCATTTGATTGCTTTGCCTTCTTTTCATCCTATCTCTAAAAGGTTTTGAGTGGATTTTTGGTAGGTATGAATGAGAGGCATACTTACATCACATATATTGCTAAGTCAAAAATCAGATCCAAGGAGATACAAGTCATACACTTTGATCAATATGTGTAAGTGTGTGGAATATTTCTCCTAATCCTAATATTTTTAGTACTCCATTGATCATGACTTTCTCTCTTTTGATTATTGCCTTAGAAGTATGGGCTATCTTTATTTTTTTTCTTTTCAACACTTGGAAACTTCATGTGTCCCCTTTTTTCTTTTCTTTTCTTTTGCTATTTTGAGAGCTTCATGTGTCTCTCTTTTTTTAGCAAAGCCCCATACTTCTTTTTGGCATATGAAAACTTTGTAGAGAAAGACTCATGACAAATGAATGGAGTTTTTATATTAGGTGGACGGAAAAAGCATGTTTTTGCGTAATTCTCAGTGTAAGAGTTAGCTTTTTATTTGTGGGTGTAGGTGAATCTTGATCATGGGTGTATGACGAGAATCTCCACAAGGGTCATAACAATTTGACAAAACTCAATGTGAATATAAGTAGCATATGACTAAGGTTTTGAATTTGAATGTGTCATATGGCCGTGGTAGGATTTTATAATCATTGAGGAACTTTTGATTTTAGCATTTTTAAAATGAAAAACTCCGGATGTCAAGTTTCTCTTAGAATAAAGTCATAGCAAATCATATTTACCATATCATAATCTGCAACAACTTAAAAAATGATTATGCTTATGCAACCCACAAGTTTCAAGTTTTTAGGATAAGACATTTTAGACAACAAACTTAAATCTTAGGGAATACTAAGTTACAGCCTAGGCACAGATGAATTATAGACAGAGCAACTGTTCATCATTTCAATAAAAGAGAAACTAAATATTCTTAAATCACATATGGGAGTGGAATAAATATTTTTGTTGTTTCTATCATGTTTAATTTTTTTAGAATTTTATATTTCTTGATTTTTTTAAATGCTAATAATTTAAATAAATACAGAAAATAAATAATGCGAAAATTAGAATGCAGAAATTAAAAGATGCTACTTACCTCTGCGGGGTCCTCCCCCAAGCTTGTTCATTGCCTACGGTCCGGGATTGAATCCCATGTACCACCAGTAGGCCGCCTGCTGTTCTCGCTATTGTTGCAGCATCGCCTTCATTTGCGCTATTTGTTGTTGTTGTTGTTGATGCCACTGGGTCGAATCCTGCACGTGAGTATTAAGTGTGTTTTGGATCTCACCAGTGCGGATTTCTAATCCTTCAAGGCGGTTGTTGATGTCCTCCCATCCTGAGATGGAGTGTCGTGGTTGCACAGGTGGAGGGAGTCCCTCAGAGTCGGACAAGTTCAACGTCCATGCTATGGCGTCAGCCTCTGCCCATCCGGATCCTCCCACCTTGTGCGTTTGCGGAGTGTGCTCCCAATCGGGGTGGTGCATGGGTGTGAACCTCGGCATTTGCCCGGTCGGGAATGACCCCAGGTGAAATGCCTGGGGCGCAGCGGGAAAAGGCTGTGGCTGCGCCTGTGAACTGCTTGCTTCATTTCTGGCTCTGCTCCCTATCACCCTGCTAGACATAGAACTTCTACGAGCTTCCTGTTGTGTGACAAGAGGGAAGATTAGTGCAGGGGAATGATACACATGAAGATTCGGGTTAGGTAACAGGATCTCGTTTGTACACCCCTGGAAGAAAAACACAAGTTGTCTAGCTACATTATGCTTCAAATGATGCTCTTGTACCAAGTTGTGCTCATGAATAATAAGGTGAGGAGTTAAAGTATATTCTACTTCTTGATGTTCCAACGCACCAACATCGGTGGCAATACGAGTAACAAGAGATGTGCATGAAATTGAAGAAGTGGAGAATGTTTTTAACAATTCGAACCAATGCTTGAAAATTTCTTTGACAGGAGCAATTTTAATCTTTTTGATCATGGCATAGAGTATTTGCATTTTGGTGTTATGAACAATTCGAATATCTTGCCTAGAAAATAAAGTCATTGCAATTCATCGGTGCATGAACCCTAAAGTTGGGTGTTGGATGTCCATGTTATGAGGTGAAAATTTTCCAACTACGACTTGACCCAAAATTTCATTCTAAAATTTATGGCGATTAAAACCTCTAATAGCATGGTCTATGTCAATTGAGGATTTTTTATGGAAACCTATGTGTTGGGCAAGATCTCTCCAATTGCAAAAATACTCTATTTCAAACAAGCGGAAAGTGATCCCATTGTCAACTTGTTTTAGTGAGCATAGAAATTGGATGGTTAAGAGACGAGAACCTTCTTCCCAAATGGGGTCAATTTCCTCCCACCCAACGGCTTTCCAAATAGCGGTGAATTCGTCGTCCATACCTATGGCTTGGAGAAGCACGGGGTCGTACAACGACGTGGGCTCGAACACACGGTTCTTGATGAGGTGGTAGGCCTCCATCTCCCGGCCTCTCTCCAAGTTGAGGTGGGGCTCGTCTTCTTCCTCCATTGATTGTCCTTGAGCTAGCACTTGTTCTTCTTCTTGTTCTTCCGTCGGCTTGGTTTCTTCATCTTCTTGCATCGGGCTTTCCTCATGCTCGTTGTAGCATGAGCTTGAGCTTGGCGGGAGTGCTTTGAGCTTGATCCTGTGACCTTCTTGACAGCACCGGCAATCGCCTTCCTGAATCTACCCATGGCAAAAAACAACACAACAACAAGCGAAAACTAGAGTGCGGGTTAAGGGTTAGCGCAACAATAAAATGATGAACCCGAGAACTAGCTTGAGCTTGGAATTATTGCAGAGCTTCTTGCACTAAAACTTGTTGGGAAGTGCTTGAAAGAACTTGAGAGCAAGTGAGTGAGTGAGGGAGTGAAAATGTGAGAGTGTGAGAGGGGTGGACAGCTCTCCCGGCCTCCTTAGGTATTTATAGACCAAAAACCCAAGAGGGGGGGACGAGCAACAGCCACTTGCCTGCTGTCCAAAACACAGGGCCAATGGCCACCTACAGGGGCCAGCCGCTCCATGGGGCCGGCTGCACCAGTGGTGGGCCCACTCAGCCTGGCCTTTTTGGCAGAGAGCCCCCAATGGCCATTCAAAAATAAGGACCGTTGGGGCTTCGGTCTGAAACCCAACGGTTTGCTCGAAAATGATTTTCCAACAAATTTTTATAGCATTTTTAATATTTATAATTATTGCAAAAATGATAACTAGTAATAAAAAATTATTCTTATTCAGAAAATGATTTTTGTGGGATTTTTCAAATATTTTTATTTTGACATAGAAATTCAAATTTAGAAAAATCCTAGAATTATTTATTTCAAATATTTTTAATTTAAAGATGACTACCGATTTACCTTCGGCAAGGGTTCGGCGTTTTTGGTCCGTTGGACAAGACCTCTCCTCCTTCAGTGATCTGCAGCAGCATTCACATTTTCGAAGGAATTCTCGGGTTGCCTCGGGGCTTTCCTCGAATGATCGACTAGAATAACGTCAACTATTTATGAAATTTGAGTTTCTATCATTTTGTTGAAACTTTATTGATTTTTCACTGCGGAGGATAAACTTTCAATTTGTGAGTTGATGTTCTCTAGCATTTTATCATTATGCATCAACTTTTTAGTAATATTTTCATTAATTTTAACTTGGCCTAAAACCAACTCTTTTAGTGAAGGTTGATTCGAATTGTAATTGGAGTTGTAGTTCGAATTACCTTGCAGGCGGGATTGGTTGTTCCACCCGTTATTACCTGGTTGGCGAACCCCGTTGTTGATGAAGGCAGCTTCTTCATGGGTTTCGGGGCAATCATTCCCTGAATGGCCAACGTTCCCACAGACCTCACACGTCATGTGTGAGTCCATGGCCTGGACGGTGTCCATTATGGCGTCTTTCTCTTGGGCCCTTTCCTCCCGTATTTTCATCAATAAATCTATTTTTGCGGAAAGCATATCTGTCTCCTTCACGGTATGCATTCATTTTTGTGATTTTCTTTCCTCCCCCAGCTTTGATTTGACACCATTTTATTGATGAGAGTCGTGGCCTCATCAATGGTGAGGGAAAGGAAGGCGCCTCCAGCAGCAACGTCGATGTGGCCCCTAGACATAGGTATTAATCCATCATAAAAATTTTGGAGCACTAACCAATTTTTAATTCTGTGGTGTGGGCATGCTTGGATGTAGTCCTATAGCCTCTCCCACACCTCAGGAATGGTTTCCATGGAGCTTTGCAGGAAGTTCGAAATTCATGCCCGTAGGGCATTGGTTTTGCCCATGGGGAATAATTTAGCGAGGAACGTCGTGGAACATTTCTCCCACGTCTTGACAGCTTCCTTCTTATAGAACCACTACTTCGCTTTTCCTGAAAGGGAAAAGGGAAACAAGCAGAGCCTGATGCTTGCGGGCTCAACGTCCTTGATGATGATTGTGTCGCAGAGCTCGAGGAAGTGTTAGAGATGCGTGTTTGCGTCCTCTCGCTAGGCAAACCATGGAATTGCCTTGCCTACACCATCATGATGAGGCTGTGCGGAGCTCGAAGTTTCCATTCCTAGTGTTGACAGCAGGCCCAACAGGCACGTTGGCAACAGCGGGGGTGGAGCAGTCATAGAGCATCTTAGCCATGCTTGGAGTTGCGGATGGTACGGGGCTGACTGATTCGACTGTCGAAGGAGTGGCAGAAGAAGAAGTGTAATAACTTAAAAATTTCATGATTTTGAAATAGGAGAATTTTATTTATTATGCATTTTTGTGGGCATTTAAAGTTAGAAAAATAATAACTTTGTGAAAATTAAAATCAAATATAGGTTTACATACATATTGTGCATACATGCTACTGCATTGGGATTTTTTGTGATGTTTGGTTGATTCAAAACTCAAAGGAATTCAAATCCATTTCAAATTTGCTTTGGAAATCTAGAAATTCAAAATAAAATGAATTCTTTTCCTTCCTTCCCATTTCAGCCTGAGTAGCCCAATGTCGTCTTGTTCTCTTTTTTTCCGTAGGCCCAGCTCTCCCCCTCTCTATCCCACGTGAACAGCCTCCTTTCCTTTCTCTTGCGCGGCCCAGTGGCGAGCAGCAGCCCAATGCTTTCCCTCTCTTTTTTTCGCTGATAGATCGGGCCCACGCGTCGAAGCCTTCTTCATCCTCCACTCGTGGCCAAGCCGGACATGGCCTCGAGCCGGAGTCCACCTTTGCCCCGACTCCGCCCCATTTCGGTGTGAGCCCCACATCGCTAGCCCTCTTAAATATCAGTCGAGCCCCCCCGCGCCGCTTTCCCAGCAAAGCTGAGCAATCCACAGTGCCTCCATGCCCTAAGCCACGCCGCTACAAGCTCACAAGCCGCCATAGCCATGGGACTCGTCCAACCACCGCCTCATCGACTCGCCGAGCTGCCTGCCGTGCTTCGGGACAAGGTAACAAAGCCGCTAGTCTTCGCCGCGCCCCCTCTCTCGCTCTCTTTTCTTCTAGCCACATCGCCGAAGTGTCGCTAGAGCTCCTAGACGCCCAACCAAGCCCAAGGTCGCCACCGTGCCGTCGTAGCTCCCTCCGAACCCTCCATCGAGCTCGCCTCGAGCTTCTCTTGCTTCCCGTGGTCCTCCCGTGTCCAGTGGTGGCCGAGAACGTCGAAGCCGATGCCACCGGTGAGGTCCGGCCATGGCACCGCCATGCTCGGCCCTGTTGCTGACCGGCCATCCCTTCTCTTTCACTACCATCTAATCCGGACTACCCGAGCTTGATCCAACGATCTAGATCACAACGTACCCCATCATCGGCCATTTTGCAAAAGAGCTCCTGAAGTTTTCTAGAATAGAACCCGCCGTCCCCACATTTTTCTTAAGAACCCATGTAATTCTTTGTTTTCATGCCTGCAGTCCATGGCTCGGTTTAAAATCTGATTTTATTTAATTAAATTCTAAAATCAAGTTTCATCTATTTATAGTTTTGCCACTAATCTTGGTTTAGTCATAAAATTTCATTTTAACTCCGATTCGATCCGTTCAGGTTGCGTTAGGTTTGTAATTGAATAATCTACATGTTCATACTACTATTAAGTATGTTTTCAACTTTTAAAATTTGAGGTTAGATTTAATCCATTATTTTCATAAAGGAAATCTTATTTAGTCCATAACTTATTCGTTTTAGCTCCGATTTTCGTGATCTTTGCATCTGTGTGTTCATCGCGAGACATAGATTCGTTTTACAAACTTTTCATCTTGATTTTACACTATTGGTGTACTATTCTAATCTATGGTTTTTGTTTGTTATGCATGATTGCTTCTGGATGCTTGAATGTTGTTGTGGTTATCAAGTATAGACGGTGAGCAATTCGTGGGTGATCAAGAGTACTACTTTGATGAGCAAGATCAGCAGGAGCACTTTGTTCAAGGCAAGTATAGCATGAGATTATCCTTGTTTCCTATCAACTTTAATACATTTAATTCATGTTGCATGTGTCACCTTGATAGGTATTCCCTAGTATTGAACTTATACCTTGTCTTCTATGGGATATGCATTGGGTAGCTTTGCTAGTGCTCAACTAAACCATGATCTTGTAACTTGACTAATGGTATATGCAATAAATATTAAAACATGTCTTTTTAGCAACTTGGAAACAGGGGGCTAGAGTTTTTAGCTACTTTCTAAATACTTCAGATTCCTGTCCCTAAGGACTTATCTGTAAGGGATCATCCAAGACTTACAGTACAGCTATGAGGGCTACATGGCTCTGGCTTTAGCTCAGTATGAGAACCTTTTCTAGCTTGTTAGTGGCTACCTTTATTGGCATAAGAATGGCTTGACGAATCGGGTATAGGACAGCCTCTACTCTTTTGTGTATAGCCGTGATGGAATTGTGCCATTCGACAGGGGGGGTTCCTATATCTGTTTGCCGAGTGAATCTAATGGATCTAACTTGTTAGACGGACCTTTGAAAGGCTTCATAGTGAACCCTGCCTGCTCACCTTAGAAGTGTTTTGGGAGTAATTAACCCAGGCATATGGGTATCATGACTCACAGTGAAAGTGTACAAACTCTAAAGAGTGTAAAACCGGTATATCAGCCGTGCTCACGGTCACGAGCAGCCTTGTAACCCTTATGGAATAGATGATCACTAAGAATTATCCGTTTCTGCTATTCATTGATCTTGTTTACAATGATCATATGTTTTACTTTGGGAATTAAAACAGCTTGTTGCTACTCTTATGCTAAAATTGTGATAATTAAAAGCTGAATGTTGTTAAACCTATGTCATGCTTTTTGAGCCTCATGAACCCCATGTTACACTTGTTGAGTATGACATGTAATTACGCTTGTTTATTTTCATTATTTGGATAAAAATCCTGGATGGGTAACGTATGACTATGGTAGTGATGACTTTTCTGAGGATTACTAGACTTGTGGTCAACCAGTTGACGTCCCTGTGATATGGAGCTTCTGCGAGAGATTTTTTTCTTCTTTATACTTCCCCTATATTTATGTGAAGATTATGTCTTATTATTCGTGATGTAATAAACACTTGTGATGATACTATTTATAATTTATCGACTTATTTGTGTGACTGATCTCTGGGTGCACATAAGATTATGTATCCCATTTTATCCTTAAAATTGGGTGTGACAGATTGGTATCAAAGCCGTGTTGACTGTAGGACACAAGCCTAGTTAGCAATGGTCGTTTAGCCTCTTTTGGTTCACTCATTTCATGCTTTCCATCTCACTCTTGTTATTTGCTAAATTTTATGCTTCTTTTGCCTCACTCTGTTATGAAAATTATTGCTTCTAATCTGACTAAATCTAATTATGTAGATGCCTCATGCCAATAAGACTGCTCGCATCAGCACCGGAGGCTACTACCCGCCTCGTGGCTTGTACGAGTCCATGGAGCCACATGAGGAGGAGGAACCCCAGGAGCAAGAAGTTGATTCTCCGGCACCTGCACCAACGCCTGAGCCATTCTAGGAAGAGCTCGAAGAAGAACTCGAAGAAGTGGAGGTCGTCGTATTATCTGATGATAATGAGGAGGAGGAGGCCGTTTAAGAAGATCAGCCTACCCCTGCCATGGGATGGACTACAAAGATATGGTACAAGCTGGGGTGTGAATCCTCCATTTTGCACCACCGACTTATGGGGATTCTTCAGACCTACTACGCTAATTGGGACGCAACTGTGGAGTACGTCTACAACAAGCATACGCACCCTTTGGAGGACACTTATTGGAAGACCAGGGTGTGCACCTCCATCTGGGATGTAGAGAAGGAAGCATACCAGCTAGACTTGAACTATGCACATCACGCTCACCGTGCCACCATGGAACATAGCATAGAAGATGCAGCCGTTATAGCCTACATGGGTCTCCGTGGTCGTCGCTTTGATGATATGAAGGAAGATCAATATCACTTCCTTCCTATGGGGGTACGACCCCGGATACCCACGACAGACTACATGGGCTACGCCACCAGGGGTGGTTCAGCCCACAAGACGAAGGCTTACGGTGCACGGTACTGCTCGGCATGTACCACAAGACATCATGGGTGATATCCTGAAGATGCTACGAGATCTATTAGGATATGCTCGATCCCGTGATTCCTATAATCTGTTATTACTTACCGGTTATCTTCTTGATCTAACCGACTTATAACCCTACCCACTAGCTATATAAGGCGGGTAGGGGACCCCCCCAAAACACACACAATATCATATGATAGCCAATACGAACCAACAGACCACAAGAGTAGGGTATTATGTCGTGCAGATAGCCTGAACCTATCTAACTCTTGTGTCTCTTGTTGCCTTCTTGTTCTTGATTACGTGCACCTCTGCCGATCAATCTACCTTCGTGAGATACCCCTCGGAGGATGGCCGATGATATTCTATTGACACTCCCTCACCAACACCCTGATTTGGGATAGGCAATAATGGACCCTGGAGGCAAGGATCCCACAACTCAAGTGATGGTGCACTATGCCTATGAATTAGTAGACAAGAATCGATAGCTGAAAGATCAGTTGAAGGCACATGAGGCGACCCTTAAGAGATACCGACAAGTGATAGATGAGCAAAGGGTGTGCCTCAACCTGCCAAGGATCTATGAGGAGCTTCCCCATGAATTTTGCCCATAGGTGTTGGAGTTCGTTTCTATGTAATAAGACGTTAGTAGCACGGGTCAAGTTGAGTCAAGTCGAGTCTAGTAGTGTGGTGTGAACTTTGGTGTGCCTAGTTGATTTATTATTATGTTTATGTGTGAGTTGGATTTTTGTAATGAGTGCTGGAACTTTGTGGGCATGTCCACAAGTTCCATAGTTAAGAATATTAAAGTTTGAGTCAATAAATAAATAGTTGGGTTTGGTACATCATGTTCTCTCGGATCTTTTTTTTGGAGTAGTCTGCCCTTATCTCAATGTCAATCTGAAGATACTCGACCAAAAATTATGAAATTTTTATGGGAATAACTAGACTTAAGTATATTCCTAATTCCTCTAGAATCAACCCTATAACTGATCTAGTTTGAGAGATATAGTTGTTTTAAATTGAAGTTTATGCGCAGTTTAGAATCTGGAACAGTTTCGGTTGTGTTCTATTTTTTGGTAACCTAACGATAGAGTCTGGGCATATGGTCTGAATAAAAGTTGTAGATCATTTCTTAATATTTCCATCCATGTAAAGAATGCCTCTTTTGGATATATGAAACTTGAGATATGACTGTTTTACCGAGCTATTGATGTTGGAACTCGTCTAGAAAATTTTTAGAATGTATTATATATCTCTATAAGTGCATATAACTTGGAAATCTCTAAATTTTGAATATTTGTGTTGGATGTCGGATGTCTGGAAGAGGAAGAGGCCGAGGTCATGAAGGTGCTCCTCCACATCCACTACCACCACCACCACCTACTATTGAGCAGCTCCTGACAGTGTAGACACAGCTTATATAAGCTCTGATGCAGAATCAACAGAATCAACCAATTGGTGGAGCACCGTGTGACAAGCATGGTGAATTCTTGAAGGGCCACCCCTGGTGTTTTTTAATGCCACTGATCCACTAGAAGCAGATGATTGGCTTCATGTAGTGGAAAAGCAACTCAATATAGCGCAGTGCAATAACTAGCAGAAGGTGTTGTACGCGTCAGGACAACATCAGGGAGAAGCTCAAGACTGGTGGGAGGCATTCGAGTATGGACGTCCCACTAATGCTTCTCCTATCACCTGGCAGGAATTTAGAGAGAATTTCAGATCCTACCACATACCTAAAGGATTGATAGAGCTCAAGTAGGAGGAATTTAGGGCTCTGAAACAGGGATCTATGACTGTAGCTAAGTATCATGACAAATTTTCTCAGTTGTCACGTTATGCTCCGAATGAGGTGGCTAATGATGCTGATAAGCAACACCGCTTTCTCAAGGGTTTGTATGATGGTCTGCAACTCCAGCTTATGTCCAATACATACCCCAATTTCCAGACGTTGGTGAATCATGCTATTGTTATTGACAATAAGCGCAGAGAGATGGAGGCCAAGAAGAGGAGGCTTCAGGAACTAGCCTCTGGGAGTAATACCCGTCCATGCACCAACCCTCAGCAAGGCTTCCAGCAGAGGTACCAGGGACCATCCAATCAGTGGAATCATGGTCAGTACCCTCAGCGCAACCCGAACCAGCAGCGTCCACCGTACCAGCAGTAGAATGGCAATCAACGTCCCCAGTAGTAGAGTGGCCAGCAGATACCCCACCAAGGAACGCCTAATAACACTCCCATGAAGATCAGTGCACCTAGCACCCCCAATGTATGCTATCGTTGTGGAGAAGTTGGGCATTATGCTAATCATTGTCCCAGGAAGCAGAATCAGCTAACGCTCCAGGGTCAGCACAGTAATCCGAAAGGAATGCCTCAGAAGCCAGCACCCAACATGGGAAAGGTGAATCATGTGTCTACAGATATGGCGCTTGTAGAACCAGAAGTCATGCTCGGTACGTTTGATGTTAATTCAACTCCTACCACTGTTCTTTTTTATTCTGGAGCTTCACATTCTTTCATATCACAAGCATTTGTTAGAACGCATAGCATACCCATATGTGCCATGAAAGATCCTATATTAGTAAACTCACCAGGAGGTAGTATGCAAGCTACCTATCGTTGTCTTCCAACTAGTCTATCCTTAAGGGGGGTAGAGTTCAAAGTGAGCCCCATTGTGTTGAGAACATCTAGCATTGATGTGATTCTGGGTATGGATTGGATGAAGCAAAACTAGGCAGTGATTCAGTGCCAGGAGAAGGTAGTTGTTGTGACCGCATCGAATGGGGATAGAATTAGTGTCGATGTTGTAGTGCAGAAGCAGCCGACAACCACAATGAACTAGCTTGATGATAGCATCAACAAGGAGGACCCAGTGGTGGATGAGTTTCTAGATGTGTTTCCCGATGACTTGCCAGGTATGCCACCTGACCATGACATTGAGTTTATTATTGAATTATTACTTGGAACTGCACCTATAGCTAAGCGTTCATATAGAATGGGGGTTAATGAATTAGAGGAACGTAAGAAACAAATAAAGGAGTTATAGGAGAAAGGTTTCATTTGTCCTAGTTCGTCACCTTGGGGAGCACCGGTTATATTTGTAGACAAGAAGACTGGTACCTAGAGAATGTGTGTTGATTATCGATCACTAAATGTGGTTACTATCAAGAACAAGTATCCATTGCCTAGAATTGATGACTTGTTTGATCAATTGAGAGGTCCTTGTGTTTTCTCTAAGACTGATCTTTGTTCTGGTTATCATCAGTTGAAGATTCATGCAACTGACATACCCAAGACAACTTTTACTATGAGGTATGGATTGTATGAGTACACCGTTATGTCCTTTGGTTTGACCAATGCACCTGCATACTTTATGTACTTGATGAATAAGGTGTTCATGGAGTTTTTGGATAAGTTTGTGGTGGTATTTATCAATGATATATTGGTATTCACCAAAATAGAAGAAGAACGTGATGAACATCTAAGGTTGGTCTTGCAAAAGCTCAGGGAACACAAGTTGTATGCTAAGCGAAGCAAGTGTGAGTTTTGGTTGAAGGAAGTTTCTTTCCTAGGTCATGTTGTCTCCAATGGTGGAATAGCAGTAGATCCAAGCAAGGTGAGAGATGTGTTGAATTGGAAACCACCAACCGATGTGGGAGAGATTTGTAGTTTCTTAGGATTGGCTGGATACTATAGAAGGTTCATAAAAGGGTTTTCTAAAGTTGTCAAGCCTATGATAGCTCTGTTGGAGAAGAATGCTAAGTTTGTGTGGTCCTAGAAGTGCTAAGCTAACTTTGAGGAATTGAAAGAGAGGTTGACTATAGCCCTAGTATTGGTTTTGTCAGATTTGAGCAAGAACTTTTTGATCTATTATGATGCATCTCATCAAGGTCTCGGATGTGTTCTTATGCAAGAAGGAAGAGTAGTGGCCTATGCATCCCAACAGTTGAGAAAGCATGAGCTAAACTATCCTACTCATGATTTGGAGTTAGTAGCAGTTGTTCATGCTCTGAAAATATGGAGGCACTATCTTATTGGGCACAAGAGTGATATCTACACTGATCACAAGAGTCTGAAGTACATATTCACCCAGATAGATCTGAACTTGAGGTAGCGTTGATGGTTAGAGTTGATTAAAGATTATGATCTGGAGATACACTATCATCCTAGAAAGACAAATGTTGTTGTCGATGCTCTTAGCGGGAAGAGTTATGCCAAGGAGGTGCAAGTGGCAGCTATGTCAAGTGAGTTGTGTGCTGAATTTAAGCAACTAAACTTGGGCTTTGTCACTAATGTTGTGGAGTTGGTGATAGAACCCACACTAGAGCAAGAAATACGTAAGGGCCAGTTATAGGATGCGAAGTTGAAAGAAATAGCGAAGAACATAGTGACTGGCAAGGCACCAGGTTTCTATATGGATAATAATGGAACTCTTTGGTTTGGGAAAAGACTATGTGTGCCTGAGAATATGGCTATATGAGATGTAATTCTTCGTGAGGCACATGAGTCCACTTACTCTATTCATCCCGATAGTACGAAGATGTACTTGGATCTAAAAGAGAAGTATTGGTGGTACGGACTGAAGAGGGATGTGGCTAAATATGTTGCTATATGTGATACCTATCAAAGAGTCAAAGTTGAACATCAAAGACCTGCAGGATTATTACAACCAATGAAGATACCTGAGTGGAAGTGGGAAGAAGTTGGTATGGATTTCATTGTTGGATTACCACACACTCAGGGAGGTTATGATTCAATATGGGTGATAGTGGATTGGTTAACTAAAGTTGCTCACTTTATACCAGTCAAGACTACATATAATGGATCGAGGTTGGCCCAATTATATATGGAGAAGATAGTGTGTCTACATGGAGTTCCCAAGAAAATTGTTCTGATCGGGGTACTCAATTTACATCTCATTTTTGGCAGCAAGTACATAGTTCGTTGGGAACAATGTTGAATTTTAGTACAACATATCATCCTTAGACAGATGGACAAACGGAGAGGATTAATAAGATATTAGAAGACATGTTCAGAGCTTGTGCATTGCAGTACGGTACAAGTTGGGACAAGAGTTTGCCTTATGTAAAGTTCTCGTACAACAACAGTTATCAGAAGAGTCTCAATATGACACCTTTTGAAGCTTTGTATGGACAAAAGTGTAGAACCCCGTTGTTTTGGAATCAAACGGGAGAAACTCAAGGGTTCGACCTGGATGATTTAAGAGATGTAGAAGAGCAAGTGAGGATGATTAGGGATAACTTGAGAGTGGCGCAGTCTCGACAGAAGAGTTATGCCAACACTAGGAGAAGAGAATTGGTTTTCAAAATAGGGGACTATGTTTATCTGAAGGTGTCACCTATGAGAAGTGTGAGAAGGTTTAACATGAAAGGAAAGTTAGCACCAAGGTATATTGGGCCTTTCAAGATTTTAGGGAGATGTGGAGAAGTAGCTTATCAATTGGAATTGCCTGAGAGTTTGTCAGGAGTACACGATGTGTTCCATGTGTCTTAATTAAAGAAGTGTTTGCGCGTACCAGAGGAACAGATACCGTTAGAGGAGCTTACGGTTAAGGAAGATCTCACCTATTAGGAATTTCCAATAAAGATTTTGGAGACAGCAGAAAGGGTTACAAGGAGCCGAGTTATAAAGATGTGTAAGGTTCAGTGGAATTGGTATACGAATGATGAGGCTACTTGGGAAAGAGAAGAGCAACTTTTTGAGTAAGCATCGTCCGAATCTTGAGGATGAGATTCATTTTAATGGGGGTAGAATTGTAACACCCTAAAAATTTCATGATTCTGAAATAGGAGAATTTGATTTATTATGCATTTTTGTGGGCATTTAAAGTTAGAAAAATAATAACTTTGTTAAAATTAAAATCCAATATAGGTCTACATACATGTTGTGCAAACATGCTGCTGCATTGGGATTTTTTTTGATCTTTGGTTGATTCAAAACTCAAAGGAATACAAATCCATTTCAAATTTGCTTTGGAAATATAGAAATTCAAAAGAAAATGAATTCTTTTCCTCCCTTCCCATTTCAGCCCGAGTAGCCACTATCGGCATGTTCTATTTTTTCCGCACGCCCAGCTCTCCCCCTCTCTATCCCGCGTGGGCCACCTCCTTTCCTTTCTCTTGCATGGCCCAATGGCGAGCAGCAGCCCAACGCTTTCCCTCTCTTTTTTTTGCTAACAAATCAGCCCCACGTGTCGTCGAGCCTTCTTCATCCTCCACTCGTGGTCGAGCCGGACATGGCCTCGAGCCGGAGTCCACCTTTGCCCCGACTCCACCCCATTTCAATGTGTGCCCCACCTCGCTAGCCCACTTAAATATCAGTCGATCCCCCCGTGCCGCTTTCCCATCAAAGCTGAGCAATCCGCAGTGCCTCCGTGCCCTAAGCCGCGCCACCGCAAGCTCACAAGCCGCCACAGCCGCAGGACTTGTCCAACCACCGCCTTGTCGACTCGCCGAGATATCTGCCTCTCTCGCTCTCTTTTCTTCTAGCCATGTCGCCAAAGTGTCGCCGGATCTCCTAGCCACCCAACCGAGCCCGAGGTCACCACCATGCCATCGTAGCTCCCTCTGAACCATCCATCGAGCTCGCCTCGAGCTTCTCTTGCTTCCTATGGTCCTCCCATGCCCGGTGGTGGCCGGGAACATTGAAGCTAACGCCGCCGGCGAGGTCTGGCCATGGCATCGCCGCGCTTGGCCCTGTTGCTGACCGGCCATCCCTTCTCTTTCCCTGCCATCTAATCTAGACCACCCGAGCTTGATCCAACGATCTAGATCACACCGTACCCCTTTGCCGATCGTTTGGCCAAAGAGCCTCTGAAGTTTTCTAGAATAGAACCCGCCGTCCCCACATTTTTTTCTTAAGAACCCCTGTAATTCTTCGTTTTCATGCCCGCAGTCCTTGGCTCGATTTAAAATCTGATTTTGTTTATTTAAATTCTAAAATCAAGTTTCATCTATTTACAGTTTTGCCACTAATCTTGTTTTAGTCATAAAATTTTCATTTTAACTCTGATTTGATCTGTTCAAGTTGTGTTAGGTTCGTAATTGAATAATCTACATGTTCATACTACTGTTAAGTATGTTTTCAACTTTTAAAATTCAAGGTTAGATTTAATCCATTATTTTCAAAAAGGAAATCTTGTTTAGTCCATAACTTCTTCGTTTTAGCTCCGATTTTCGTGATCTTCGCGTCTGTGCGTTCATCGCCAGACGTTGATTCATTTTACAAACTTTTCATCTTGATTTCATGCTGTTGGTGTACTATTCTAATCTATAGTTTTTGTTTGCTATGCATGATTGCTTCTGGATGCTTGTATGTTGCCGTGGTTGTTGAGTATAGACGGTGAGCAATTCGTGGGTGATCAAGAGACTACTTTGACGAGTAGGATCAGCAGGAGCACTTTGTTCAAGGCAAGTATAGCATGGAATTATCCTTGTTTCCTATCAACTTTAATACATTTAATTCTTGTTGCATGTGTCAACTTGATAGGTATTCCCTAGTATTGATCTTATACCTTGTCTCCTATGGGATATGCATTGGGTAGCTTTGCTAGTGCTCAACTAAACCATGATCTTGTAACTTGACTAATGGTATATGCAATAAACATTAAAACATGACCCTTTAGCAACATGGAAATAGGGGACTGGAGTGTTTAGCTACTTTCTAAATGCTTCAAATTCCTCTCCCTAAGGACTTATCTGTAAGTGATCACCTGAGACTTACAGTACAGCTTTGAGGGCTACATTGCTCTGGCTTTAGCTCAGTATGAGAACATTTTCTAGCTTGTTAGTGGTTACCCTTATTGGCGTAAGAATGGCTTGATGAATCAGGTATAGGACAGCCTCTACTCTTATGTGTATAGCCATGATGGAATTGTGTCATTCGATAGGGGGGGTTCCTATATCTGTTTGCCAAGTGAATCTAATAGCCCTAACTTGTTAGATGAACCTTTGAAAGGCTTCATAGTGAACCCTGCCTGCTCACCTTGGAAGTGTTTTGGGAGTAATTAACCCGGGCATATGGGTATCACGACTCATAGTGAAAATGTACAGCCTTTGCAGAGTGTAAAACTAGTATATCAGCCGTGCTCACGGTCACGAGCGGCCTTGGAACCCTTATGGAATAGATGATCACTAAGAATTATCCGTTTATGCTTTTCATTGATCTTGTTTACATTGATCATGTGTTTTACTTTGGGAATTAAAACAACTTGTTGCTACTCTTATGCTAAAATTGTGACAATTAAAAGCTAAATGTTGTTAAACCTGTGTCAAGCCTTTTGAGCCTCATGAACCCCATGTTACACTTGTTGAGTACGACATGCACTTACGCTTGTTTATTTTCATTATTTGGATAAAAATCCTAGATGGGTAACAGATGGCTACGGTAGTGACAACTTTCCTGAGGATTACTAGACTTGTGGTTAGCCAGTTAACGTCCCTGTGATATGGAGCTTCCGCGCGAGATTTTTTTTCTTCTTTATACTTCCGCTACATTTATGTGAAGACTATGTCTTATTATCCATGATGTAATAAACACTTGTGATGATACTATTTATAATTTGTCGGCTTATGTGTGTGACTGATCTCTGGGCGCACATAAGATTATGCATCCTATTTTATCCTTAAAATTGGGTGTGACAAGAAGCGGCACGAGACCGTTTCTTCCTTAGGAGTGCCTCCGGATTTTTGATGTAGTTGTTCGGCAGGTCGTAACCGGTCATACAATATCCTGTTTTCATCCACAATAGGAGAAAACAAGCAAAGTTACCCTGCATAAACAATGGCTACCTTACATGCATATTATCATGAACATTGTAACAGAACCGACCAATTTATAAGAGCACAAGTATAAAAGCAATCACCGGAGTGATCAAACTGTCATACTTGGATCCATATAAACCCGGTATTCAACTGAAACCACGAAGGATTTCAAACCAACTTGCATACAACCAAGACCATAGTGATTCAACATAACAAGCCACATGTTACAAACATTTCAGAAGTAGTTCACAAGCATCCCATACATCGGAGTTCACATAGTTATTACAACACGAGTTCACAAATAGCGGAAGCAAAGTAGTTTGAGACCATCACACACACTTAGTTCAAATACAAGCCAGTTCCATAGTCATATCCAGCAAAAGCAACATGATAAGATAACATAGAAGATCATGCCCATGATCTAGTCTTCATCCCCCGCAGGGTGGAGACAATACTTGCAGTAGCTGTTATAAAGCATGTCATCTGCAACAAGAGGGAATAAACCCTGAGTACGAGAATGTACTCAGCTAGACTTACCCATCGTAAACCAAAAATAAATGACACCAAGGAGTATGCAAGGCTTTATCGGTGGATCTTGCTTGACAACCATTTTGCATAAAAGCTTTAATGATACAAGAGCATAACTTAAATTATTAATTAAGCAGCAAGTTATCAATATTAACCTGTCATCTAGATTAGCACTTGTACTAGAGCAAGCAATGGATTAACTCCAAACATTAGTAACCATATCCGGTCTAATGTTGTAACATCATCATCATCATCATTATAACCATCAAGTTTAATTTAGTGTATCTACGTTGCCGCTGCTCAGTCAAGTTCTCACTATCTGGGAGAGACAGCGATTCGAATCGATTCCTACCCAGCTGGGGAATTATTCCTAACACAAACCCAATCAACCTGATCAGTGGTTGCCTCGGGTCACCTTTGGTATAACTCAGGAATAAATTCGTGGTTCCGAGCAGCGCCGCACTCTTAGGGAATCCACTCTGCCAGGTGGTCAATCTCACCTTTGGACTTACGCCAATGGCTCCCCGCACATCCTTACTACCGCCAGAGTGCGCACTTTCACTTCCTGGCCCTCCGGCCTGAGTTGAGCTACTCGGCTTCGTGGTCGGAATGAGTTATCCGGCCAACTAAGTGATAGGAATGCGTTCAACATGACATGAGTACGTACAGTGAATCGGTCCTTAACCGACACAGACGGGGATAGATCCACACCCAAGACCTCCTTGCCTTGTTGCTTCTCTATCAACATCCCGCCCGGTCTCAATTCATTATTAACACATGGTTATTTTCCACTATAGCAAATATAGCCAACCGTGACCAGACATCACCCTAACTTACAGGCGACAGAAAATCACCTGACTTTACCGGTCTAAGCAAGGCTAAGCTTTGATTCGCTCCTAGACCTAAATAGGATTCAGGGTACGTTTACTGGACAAGGAATAGATATATATGCAACAAGTGTTTGCATCCAATTCCTATCACTTAATGCATCAAACATATAAAGATACTCAAAGTAATCATTTTCAAAACATAGGAGACTTAGAATGCTCTGGGGCTTGCCTTTCAGAAAAGAGGATGGTTGGTGATCGGGACACTCAAGAACTTCTTCTTCGTTGGCTCCTTCTGGGGACTGCACCTCCGTCTCCTGAGCTTGCTGCTGCTCTTCCGAAAATCCTTGCTCGAATTCTAGAAGCGTGACTCCCTCCAGAACACCTATTGCATGCCTATGCATAGCATAAGAGTCATGCATGCACAAGAGATGGAAGGTGATGATGAAATGAACAGTCATGTACAGATGGACACATGAATGACACGACGATACAAGATTAATATCTATTTTACTGAGTAGGTGCATATCTCTTTTAGAAAACAACTACACACTCACCAAGCTCTAACAACCTAAGATAAAATTGTTCATCTTCAGTAAGGGTTCTAGCACCTGCAACTAAAAATTTATCTTAATTAGCCTAAGCATCTAAATCATCACATCAACTCATATAAAGCAAACAAGTCATTCACTGCATTCACAGATTCAAGGCTGCGGACAACAGCTGCTAGTTTAACTCATAACTAGAGTTGTGCTAATCGAAAATACATGCAACAAGACAATATGGAAATCTTATGAAATTGTATACAATTCATATTTAAACATCTCAGCATCATTCCCAAGTTAACAAGGTCAAATTGGCATATTTATCAAATCTGGTCCAAAAATTCTAGAGAGCTACAATTTCTGAAGACCAATTTTGAACAAGCATAACTCATAAACTACTTTGCCAAATGCCATGAAAATTTAACACAAGCTAGTTAAGTGAGTTATCTACAACTTTGTTATAGATAAGATTCAAAGCAAACATCATCTTCACCAGTTAATTTGCTTAACTCTAAAATCTGTCTAGAAATTCGCTATAAGTGAATTATAGTGAAAATAATATTTTACTACATACAAAAATAGTACTTTGAGCACTACCAATGTTACCAATAGTTAACATACATCAAATGAACAATAGAAAATATAGTGGCCATTCCTAAATAAATTCTTTTCATGCCTTTATTAATTTATTTAGACAATTAGGTTAAATAATAAACATATATCAAAAGTGTACATAAAATTTCACAAAAAATACAGTACCTTATACATGTCCCCAGTAGACAACTGTATAATTTCACATCATTTGAACAAGTATAACATCCTACACAAAAATGACAAGTAAGTAGGGCTTAAAATAGCATAAATAGGAAATCCTACTGAAAAGTGTCAAACAATAGAATTCCTACTTTTCTTAGCTTCATCATGACACAAGAACACTGCACAAAAATTTTCATACTCAAAGGATACAGATTTTTACCATGAAAAATAGCACAAGGATATATGGTTGCTTCTAAAGAAATCTGTAACTAAATTATTAAGCATGGACCGGACTTAGAATTTTTATCCTAGCTTAAGCATATCAAGAACAGTCCACTATAAACATTTCACAATTAATGGAGCACTAGAACTCTAGCTATGAAATTCACAAGTTTCTACACAAATAAAGTGCACCTTTGTAGATTTATTTAATTCTCAAATTAAATTCACAGAGCATGTCCACTTTATAATTTTACCACATTCTACACTTCATAAGCAACCCAACAAAATTTGAGTGACCTCAATTGGAGTCCTAGAGCCACAAATATGAATTTCCCAAAACAAGTGAGAAATCTATGAAAACAAACAACAAAAACCCTAATGGAGAGGCTGACAGGCGGGACCCGTGGGTCAGCCGACCCCACATGCTAGAGAGACAGAGACAGGGGAGAGGTCCAGCCGACGGTTTCTCACCGACGGTGAGCTCACTGGCGGTAGTGTCTACACTAATGTGATCTACTCTTCCGCCCACACCCAGTGATGGTCTTGCATGGCCAAAAGAAGCATAGGAACTCCTCACCGACGACCATGGCGGACGACGACGATGGCGCGGCGGTACGCCGACCAACTCTGGGCAGGGCTTGGCAATGTGATGGCTTCCAAGGCTTTGAGGAGGTCCAACAAAGCTTCTAGAAGTATCTAGGACTCGGTGGAAGCTACAGGTGAGCTCGGCCACATGCACTGCTGCACGGCGGCGCACAGAGCTCAACGGCAAGGTCACCGTTCCGACTAAATGGCGGTGACTCAAGTGTCTCCGTCTTGCCAACAACCAGACCTAGGGTTGCTCTGTTCGGTGCGCTCAAAAGGAGGACAAGATGGTGGACATGTTGCGCTGCGGCAAACTCGCATGCCACGGCGGGCATGGCAACCACGGCGACGCCGGTGGCGTGTTCCAACGGAACCGAACGGTAACATGGGATCGGTGCTATACTTGAGTATTATGGCTTAGAGGAAGTTCTAGGACAGGGAAGAGAGAAGCAAGAGGTGCAACGAGGAAACGTGGCCACGGCGGCGGCCATGGTGAAACTCCGATGGGACGCACCCGCGGTGGCGCAACAAGAAATGCGGCTTACCAAGGGCACGACTGTGAGCGCGGCTAGATGGGAATGGTAAAGTTGAGCGAGGCAAAGTTGTGAGTGTAGTGGATTTGAGAATGGGGCAGCGGTGAGCGCACGTGAGCTCGGTGGAGCTACCGTGATGGCGATGGCGAGCGCGGTGAGCAGCTGAGAGCGAGGAGGTGAGCGAGAGGGAATGACCAGCGCTGTGGTGGCTTGGACGTGTTGTTGGAGCCTTGTTGGCTGTCGCTACCTGATGAGCGGGCCCTGCATCGACATATGGTCACCAAATGGTGCGCACAGCCAGTGCTCTGTCATCCACGACGGCGTGAGCTCGGTGGCCATCAGAGCCAGCATCAGCACCTGACAGCCCGATTTCATACCCTCCTAATTCCTAATTTGCAGCGAGTTAGCAAAATCTCCTAGAATAAAAGTTGTAGAGCTATGCTAGAGCTACAATTGTTCTGTAGAAACCATCAGGTAATTCGCAAAGGATCACGAGTTACATCAACCCAAACATAGGTACATGGAAACTGTGTGGCACCTAGGACTTAGAAAATTTTCTAAGTGCTGAATCAGCACCCAAATCTGACTTGTGGGCCATGTTTGGGACTATTCCACACATTTTCATGACTTGGCCTCTAAACAAAGTTTGTTCCATATATAATTTGCTACAACTTTGCTTTAGGGTGCTCTGCCATGCAAAGCTTCTAACTTGCAGTTCATAAAAGGTCAAACAAATTGGTTCCCTAGGTCAAACTAAACACATCATGACTTAGGGGCTTGATTAGGTGAAATGATCTACATGAACATTGTTCCATTAAGTATCCTAAGTGTACCTAAGGGATTTTAGCGACCAACATCCACCACTAGCACTCAATCACACATGATCATAAAGCATACATACAATGAAACATAAAAGAACAATAGTATGTTTCACATGTTTCATAGCAATGTTTCATATGGAAATGCTTATGCATGAATGAATGATGCTTATGCTCATGCAATGCAAGTGCAATTATGTAAGCCTAACACCTAGGGTGTTACAGCCCTCCCCTCTTACAAAAATCTCACCCCGAGATTTGAAAAGCATACCATTTTGAATAAAAGGTAGGGTATACATCCTTCAAATAATCTTCCCGTTCCCACGTTGCATCACTCTCACTACCCTGATTACTCCACATAACCTTGTAAAACTTGACCACACGGTTCCGGGTTACTCTCTCTCTTGTATCAATAACCACCGGCCTTTCTTCATAGGATAGATCTGATTTCAACTTGATATTTCTAAGTGAAACTCTTTCTTTGGGAACACGGAGACATTTCTTCAATTGAGATACATGAAAAACATTGAAGATAGCTCTCATCTCATAAGGTAACTCTATCTTGTAGGCTACTCCACCACTCTTCTCTGTGATCGGATATGGACCTACATATCTAGGTGCAAGCTTCCTCTTTACTCCAAATTGTTGCACACCTTTCATCGGTAATACCTTCAGATAAACGTGATCACCCACTTCAAACTCAATGGGCTTCCTTCTTTTATCCGCATAGCTTTTCTGCTTAGCCTGAGCAGCTTCCATATGCTTCTAGATAGTACGAACTTGTTGTTCAGCCTCTTCGATGAAATCAATGCCATAGTATCTCCTTTCTCTAGATTCAACCTAGTTCAAAGGAGTTCTACACTTGTGGCCATACAACGCTTTGAACGGAGCCATCTTGATACTTTCTTGATAACTATTATTACAGGAAAATTCAGCCAAGGGTAACCACTTATCCCATGAACCTTTGGAAGATATGACACAAGCTCTTAACATGTCTTCCAATATTTGATTCACCCGCTCCGTCTGTCCGAAGATCTGTGGATGATAAGTAGAACTTCTGACTAAGTTAGTGCCTAACATCTTGTGCAAATGTTCCCAAAAACGAGCGGTGAACTAAGGTCCTCTATCAGATACAATGGTTCTAGGAACACCATGGAGACATACTATCTGATTAAAATATAACTCTACATAGTCACTTGGTCGATAGTCAATTCTAACTAGTATGAAATGAGCAGACTTGGTTAAACGATCCACTATTACCCATATAGAATTAAAATTCTTCTAGGTAGGAGGAAGTCCAACAATGAAATCCATACTAATCTCTTCCCATTTCCACCTTGGAATAGACAATGGTTGAAGAAGTCCAGCAGGCTTCAAGTGAATTGCTTTGACTCAACAACAATTGTCACACCTTGCAACATAAACTGTGATTTCTTTCTTCATCTTGGTCCACCAAAAGCGAGGTTTCAAATCTTGATATATTTTGCTACTTCCTGGGTGAATAGATAACTTGGATGAGTGAGCTTCTTCTAAGATTTGGTTTCTAAGCTCTTTGTCCTTCGGTACTACAAGTCTGTCCTTAAACCATAGGACACCCTTCTCATCAACTCAAAAGTGTTTTGTTTCTTGCCCTTTCATCTTCTTTTTTATGTGGAACACACCCACATCGGTCTTCTGAAGCTCGATGATTTTACTTTCAAGAGAGCAACTAAGAGTAATACTATGCAACACAGCAGGATGTAATAGATGTGCCAAATGATAATCTTCTTCCAAGACAGAATTGCAATGAGATTTTCTACTCAAAGCATCGGCAACAACATTTGCTTTATCCGGATGATAATGTACTTCTAAGTTATAATCTTTTATCAACTCTAGCCATCTTCTCTGCCTCATGTTCAGTTCTGGTTGAGTGAAGACATACTTGAGACTTTTATGATCCGTATAGATATGACACATGTTACTGAGCAGGTAATGCCTCCAAATCTTCAAGGCATGAATCACAGCAGCCAACTCTAGATCGTGAGTTGGATAATTGGCTTCATGCTTCCTTAGCTGATGCGAGGCATAAGCAATAACATGGCCTTCCTGCATAAGAACACATCCTAAACTGGTACCTAATGCATCACAAAACACATCAAAAGGTTTCTCGATATCAGGTTGTGCCAAAACAGGAGCTGAGGTCAACAAAGTCCGCAAAGTGCAAAAAGTAGTCTCACACTCCGGAGTCCAAACAAACTTCACATCTTTTTGAAGCCACCTGGTCATGGGATTGGCTATCTTAGAGAAATCCGGGATGAAGCGACAATAATAGCCAGCCAAACCAAGGAAAGTCCTGACCTCATGCACTAAAGTTGGTGCTTTCCAATTCAAAACTTCTTGCACCTTAGTCGGATCAACCGAAATCCCTTCATCAGACAACACATGACCCAAGAAAGGTACTTTCTTTAGCCAAAACTCACATTTACTAAACTTGGCGTAAAGCTTATGTTCTCGTAGTCTGGATAAAACAATTCTCAGATGCTCTGCATGCTCTTCGGCATTCACGGAAAAGATCAAAATGTCATCAATGAAGACAACTACAAACTTGTCCAGTTCCTCCATAAATACAGAATTCATCAGATATACAAAGTCTACAGGAGCATTGGTCAAACCAAAGGACATAACAAGATACTCATACAACCCGTATCTAGTGGAAAAAGTGGTCTTAGGCACATCCCCTGGTCTAATTTTTATCTGATGATAACCAGATCTCAAATCAATTTTAGAGAATACCTTTGCCTTAGACAACTGACCAAATAAAATATCAATGCGGGGCAATGGGTACTTGTTCTTGACTGTCACGGCATTGAGTGGACGATAATCCACACACATGCGCAATGACTTGTCCTTCTTCACAAATATACTAGGACAACTCTAGGGAGAAGCACTAGGTCGGATAAGACCCTTTTCTAACAGATCTTGTAACTGAACCTTAAGCTCTGCTAACTCATTGGGTGGCATCCTACAAGGCCTTCTAGAAATAGGTGCAGTACCCGGCACTAACTCAATCTTGAATTCGATATCTCGATCCGGCGGTAAACCAGGTAGATCATCAGGAAATACATCTAGAAATTGACAAACTACCGGAACGTCCTTAATTCTCGTGGTCTAGATATCATTGGTAGTGTTGTGGTCTAGATCTCTGGGAAGTGGCACTAGGAAAGCCTCATTGCTGATAGGATCCCTCAACATAACGACCCTAGTGGAAGTATCGATGAGCACTCCATGACCGCTCATTCACTTCATCCCCAAGATTACATCTATACCTAATCCTGGCAAAACTACCAGATCGGCCGTATACACTCGTCCCTCTATTTCGATACTCATAGCCAGCACTATTTGATTAGTAGAAATATTACTTCCAGCTGCACTAATGCAATAACTACCCATGGATAGTGTAATTACCTTCTGATTGTACTTTGATGCAAAAGCTGGACTCATGAATGAATGCGAAGCACCGGAATCAAATAGTATAATTGCAGGATGTTGATTCACAAGAAACATACCCACGGTGACCACCTCTCCCGAGGGTATCTCTGTCATGTTGGTGTAGTTAACATGACTTTGACAAACACCAGAATTCCCCTACTTCTGATTATTCTTCTGAGGATAAGGACAATTCTTGGACCAATGACCTGTCCTGCCACAATTCCAGCAGGGCCTGTTAGCTAGCGGAACAAAAGAATTCCCTGGTCCTATGGTGCCCTTTAGAAGAGGAATAGTAAAGGCCTTCTTGAAGCCAGTCTTTGTCTGATTCTTCTTTTGAGGCGGATGATACCTAATGGCTACAGCCGGTGGGCGAAACTGAGTCTTAGCCACTAGAGCTTTAGCTTGAGATGCACTTGCCTCAAAGGCCCTCTTGCGATTTTTGGAAGCTGCATAAACATTATTGTTGTTCTCTTGAGTAAGAGCGTCACTTATGAACTTATTGAAAGTAGCACTCTTGTTGTTCCCCATAGACTTCATCAGTTTGGGACTAAGCCCTCTGTTGATGCTAGCTATTCTCTTTGCTTCTGAATCGACAAACTCTAGGGCATACCTTGCCAGATGATTGAATGCATGAAGATATTTAGTAAGAGTCTTGGTGCCTTGTACCAGCTTCATGAACTCATTGTGCTTTATGGCCATCAAACCGGGAGAAATATAATGACTCTTGAAAGCCTCCTGGAACTAATTCGAAGTGATCTGGGCATTCTCAGGTAAGGTGGACCTATAATGATGCCACCATATACCTGCTAGTCCTTGCAGCTGATGCGAAGCATACTCCACCATCATCTGTTTCATCAACCTGAGCAAACGAAACTTGTGCTCAAGCGTGTTCAGCCACTCTTCTGCCTGGAGCGGCTCTTTAGCTTCTTTGAAAATTGGTGGCTTGGTGTCTTGGAACTCTTTAAAATCACTATACTGATTCGGCTCTGATCCCTGACGTTGATTGCGACCCTAGGATTGATGTTATGCTAGGGTACGCATGGTGTCCCCCAAAGCACGCTGACCTTCCACAAGCATGGCCAATAGATCAGATGGTGTGGGTGGTGGTGGCGGTGGAAGATCATCATCACCACTACCCCCATCTCTGCTCGAGCGTAGATTGCATGACATCTGCAGAATTACAATAGTGAGTAATGATGGACGATGTCAGAAACATTACAGATGAATTCTCGAATTATGCCAAACTGAACTTATTGGAGAGAATAATTTCATACAATAAATAGAGGCACAATAATTCATCCTCATAACACCGCCAATATTTTACTCCACACATTCTCGCGATGCATATGCTACATGCCCAATTTTGCCAACATCAAAGCTGGACTTTTATTAAGGCTCACATCCATATGGAGCCAACATGCCAGTCTCAGAGATTACATCAAAGTCACTAACTGAAGTGAAGTTACATGTTCTTCCAGAAGAAAGTAAAAGCTACGAACTAGTGCATCTAGCTTAGTGCTACAGCTAAACTATACATCTTCATCGGTGTCAGCATCGATCACTCCTTCACCATCCTCATCCTCGACAGGATTGAGTTCCTCCTCTTCTTCATCTTCATTAGCTTCAGGCACTACGATGACATTGGCATCTAATTCCATGCCATCATCATCATCGAAGATCATTTGTGGTCCTCCCACCATGGGGTACACTGGAATAGGGTGAGGAATCAGATTGATCTGATTATTGAGACAGTGAACGTCAATCTGTAGTTCTTCAATCTAGCGGAGGAGTTCATTCTCTTTGACTTCAGCTCGAATTTCTATCATGCCCCTAGCATTGTTCCTAGTTTGTGCCAGATGGATTGCGTCATCTTGCTCATGAGTCAACTGCATGATTTGATCATGGTTAGCATCTCTTTCCCTGACAGCACGTACAAACTGTTGCCTACGAGTTTCCAAAGCACTCATAAAACCACCTATCTCATTTTGGGCTGCCCTAAGCTCATTACCATACTTGCGCGCATGTTTCTTCCACTTGCATCGTTCATTTTGTGCTTGCTGAAGGGCTATTAAAACACTAACATAAGTGCTCTAATGATCATAGAACATCTTCAGAATAGCCATCATGGCACTCATGGCTGGTCCAGAGCTCTGTGCCTATTCTGCCTCAGTCATAACCAAGCGATCATCCTCAAAGTTCAGACAGGGCTACTTAAGGAATGGACTCAGCTGGTCTGTTGATCAACTCGTCACCAAACTCTTGACAAATATCAACTAGCACTTCCAAAGCTGCCACTTGTGCACCTTCCCAAGGGGTTTGTCCATCAGCTTTGACGCTCCAACCAAGCCACTAGGGTCTGTTTGCGTGAGGTGGGACAACCACCTCAACATCATACCACAACAACCTTCCTTCAGCCTCCACTTGCTTCCAAGTATAATGAGGCAGCTCAGCATATCCCACTGAATGCAGCACCCTCCACAACAGGGTTGGAGTACCAAACACATGCAGGAATGTGCTGCTCCTGGGCGATAGTGCTGGTGCGGCCATCTGTAGCAACATTGTAATTTGGGTGTGAGAGGATTATCTTACAGGATGAGAAATATATAACAGAATAATTAAACATAAGGGAGGGAGTGATGCAAAAATATAATGGCATGAGTGAACATGATGCATGCACGTTCCATACTTCCTCACTAATCTTAGGAAAAAATTAAAATTCTAGCGACATAGACGGTGGCATACATACATTCTCTCATATACGTATCTAGTCGAGCTACACGTTACGTTGTTAGTGTACCTGCAGACAAAGTCAGTGCAGCCCATCCCAACAAAAGAGAAATAAGCACACAATGAAAGTAGTAAACTAAGATACTCTCCATATATACATCCCTGGATATATATATACTTCGGTATCCAAAGCTACCCGACAGATATACCCACAATTAAGTACCTTCATATGTACATGTGTACAACATGTAAATATTCCAGCAACCACAGCTAACTCTCCCCTAGACCGACAATTGGACAGTCATGCTCTCACAACTCACACTTACCTGGGTGTAGAGATAATTGATCCATACATTACCACCCAAGCGGATGGCATCCATACAATAGCACGCCGTATGGACGACGAAATAAAATGCAAACAATTACCCACCCACCCCCAGTCATTACTTAAATAAGCCACCTAAAAGTCCTTATTTGGGCATAGAGGATATGACCACTGACACACTTAGATAACATTAAACATGACATAAGTTGTCAAAACTGATTTTTTTCAAACAAAAACATTTGTTTCAAATACACATATGACATGTTTAATGTTGAATCTAGCTCCGATACTAGCTGTAACAGAACCGACCAATTTATAAGAGCACAAGTATAAAAGCAATTATCGGAGTGATCAAACCGTCATACTTGAACCCATATAAACCCGGTAGTCAACTGAAACCGCGAAGGATTTCAAACCAACTTGCATACAACCAAGACCATAGTGATTCAACATAACAAGCCACATGTTACATACATTTCACAAGTAGTTCACAAGTTTCTCATACATCGGAGTTCACATAGTTATTACAACACAAGTTCACAAATAGCGGAAGCAAAGTAGTTTGAGACCATCACACATACTTAGTTCAAATCCAAGCCAGTTCCATAGTCATATCCAGCAAAAGCAACATGATAAGATAACATAGAAGATCATGCCCATGATCTAGTCTTCATCCCCACAGGGTGGAGACAATACTTGCAGTAGCCGTTATAAAGCACGTCATCTGCAACAAGAGGGAATAAACCCTGAGTACGAGAATGTACTCAGCTAGACTTACCCGTCGTAAACCAAAAATAAATGACACCAAGAAGTATGCAAGGCTTTATCGGTGGATCTTGCTTGACAACCATTTTGCATAAAAGCTTTAATGATACAAGAGCATAACTTAAATTATTAATTAAGCAGCAAGTTATCAATATTAACATGTCATCTAGATTAGCACCTGTACTAGAGCAAGCAATTGATTAACTCCAAACATTAGTAACCATATCCGATCTAATGTTGTAACATCATCATCATCATCATTATAACTATCAAGTTCAATTTAGTGTATCTACGTTGCCGCTGCTCAGTCAAGTTCTCACTATCTAGGAGAGACAGCGATTCAAATCGATTCCTACCCAGCTGGGGAATTATTCCTAACACAAACCCAATCAACCTGATCAGTTGTTGCCTCGGGTCACCTTTGGTACAACTCAGGAATAAATTCGTGGTTCCGAGCAGCGCTGCACTCTCAGGGAATCCATTCTGCCAGGTGGTCAATCTTACCTTTGGACTTACGCCTATGGCTCCCCGCACATCCTTACTACCGCCAGAGTGCGCACTTTCACTTCTCGATCCTCTAGCCTGAGTTGAGCTACTCGGCTTCACGGTCGGAATGAGTTATTCGGCCAACTAAGTGATAGGCATGCGTTCAATATGACATGAGTACGTACAACGAATCAGTCCTTAACCGAAACACAGACGGGGATAGATCCACACCCAAGACCTCCTTGCCTTGTTGCTTCTCTATCGACATCCTGCCCGGTCTCAATTCATTATTAACACATGGTTATTTTCCACGATAGCAAATATAGCCAACCATGACCAGACATCACCCTAACTTGCAAGCGACATGAAATCACCTGACTCTACCGGTCTAAGCAAGGCTAAGCTTTGATTCGCTCCTGGACCTAATTAGGATTCAAGGTACGTTTACTGGACAAGGAATAGATATATATGCAACAAGTGTTTGCATCCGAGTTCCTATCACTTAATGCATCAAACATATAAAGATACTCAAAGTAATCATTTTCAAAACATAGAGACTTAGAATGCTTCGGGGCTTGCCTTTTAGAAAATAGGATGGTTGGTGATCGGGACACTCAAGAACTTCTTCTTCGTTGGCTCCTTTTTCTAGGGCCTGCACCTCCGTCTCCTGAGCTTGTTGCTGCTCCTCCAGAAGTCCTTGCTCGAATTTCAGAAGCGGGACTCACTCCGGAACACCTATTGCATGCGTATGCATAGCATAAGAGTCATGCATGCACAAGAGATGGAAGGTGATGATGAAATGAACAGCCATGTATAGATGGACACATGAATGACACGATGATACAAGATTAACATCTATTTTACTGAGTAGGTGCATATCTCTTTTAGAAAACAACTACACACTCACCAAGATCTAACAACCTAAGATAAAATTGTTCATCTTCAGTAAGAGGTCTAGCACCTGCAACTAACAATTTATCTTAATTATCCTAAGCATCTAAATCATCACCTCAACTCATATAAAGCAAACAAGTCATTCACGGCATTCATAGATTCAAGGCTGCAGACAACAGCTGATAGTTTAACTCATAACTGGAGTTGTACTAATCCAAAATACATGCAACAAGACAATATGGAAAACTTATGAAATTGTATACAATTCATATGTAAACATCTCAACATGATTCCCAAGTTAACAAGGTCAAACTGGCACATTTATCAAATCTGGTCCAGAAATTCCAGAGAGCTACAATTTCTGAAGACCAACTTTGAACAAGCATAACTCATAAACTATTTTTCCAAATGCCATGAAAATTTAACACAAGCTAGTTAAGTGATTTATCTACAACTTTGTTATAGACAAGATTCAAAGCAAACATCATCTTCACCAGTTTATTTGCTTAACTCTAAAATCTGTCTAGAAATTCGCTATAAGTGAATTATAGTGAAAATAATATTTTACCACATACAAGAATAATACTTTGAGCACTACCAATGTTACCAACAGTTAACCTACATCAAATGAACACTAGAAAACATAGTGGTCATTCTTAAATAAATTCTTTTCATGCCTTTATTAATTTATTTAGACAATTAGGTTAAATAATAAACACATATCCTAAGTGTACAGAAAATTCCACAAATATTACAGTAGCTTATAAATGTCCCTAGTAGACTATTGTATAAATTTCACATCATTTGAACAAGTATAACGTCCTACACAAAAATAACAAGTCAGCATGGCTTAAAATAGCATTATAGGAAACCCTATTAAAAAGTGTCAAACAATAGAATTTCTATTTTTGTTAGCTTCATCATAACACAAGAACACTGCACAAAAAGTTTCATGCTCAAAGGATACATATTTTTACCATGAAAAATAGCACAAGGATATAGGGTTGCTTCTAAAGAAATATGTAACTAAACTATTAAGCATGCACTGGGCTTGGAATTTTTATCCTAGCTTAAGCATATCAAGAACAGTCCACTATAAAAATTTCACAATTAATGGAGCAATAGAACTCTAGCTATGAAATTCACAAGTTTCTACACAAATAAAGAGCACATTTGTAGATTTATTTAATTCTCAAATTAAATTCACAGAGCATGTCCACTTTATAATTTTACCACATTCTACACTTCATAAGCAACCCAACAAAATTTGGGTGACCTCAATTGGAGTACTAGAGCAACAAATATGAATTTCCCAAAACAAGTGAGAAATCTGTGAAAACAAACAACAAAAACCCTAATGGAGAGGCTGACAGGTGGGACCCGTGGGTCAGCCGACCCCACACGCCAGAGAGACAGAGACAGGGGAGAGGTCCAGCCATTGGTTTCTCACCGACAGCGAGCTCACTAGCGGTAGTGTCTACACAACGTGATCTACTCTTCCGCCCGCACCCAGTGATGGTCTTGCATGGCCGAAACAAGCACGGGAACTCCTCACCGACGACCATGGTGGACGACGGCGATGGCATGGCGGTACACCAGCCAACTCTGGCCAGGGCTTGGCAATGTGATGGCTTCCAAGGCTTCGGGGAGGTCCAATGGAGCTTCTAGAAGTATCTAGGACTCGGTGGAAGCTACGGGTGAGCATGGCCACATGCACCACTGCATGGCGGCGCACAGAGCTCAACGTCAAGGTCACCGTTCCGACTAAATGGCGGCGACTGAAGTGTCTCCATCTTGCCAACAACTAGACCTAGGGTTGCTCTATTCAGTGCGCTCGAAAGGAGGACGAGATGGTGGAGATGCTGCGCTGTGGCAAACTCACATGCCACGGCGGGCATGGCAACCACAGCAGCGCCGGTGGCGTGTTCCAGCAGAACCGAATGGTAGCATGGGATCGGCGCTATACTTGAGTATTATAGCTTAGAGGTAGTTCTAGGACAGGGAAGAGAGAAGCAAGAGGTGTAGTGAGGAAACATGGCCATGGCGGCGGCCATGGCGGAACTCCGGCGGGGACGCACCCACGGTGGCGCAACAAGAAATGTGGCTTACCAAGGGCACGACTGTGTGCGCGGCTAGATGGGAGCGGTAAAGCTGAGCGAGGCGAAGCTGTGAGTGAAGTGGATTTGAGAATGGGGCAGCAGTGAGTGCGCGCGAGCTCAGCAGAGCTACTATGATGGCGATGGCGAGCGCGGTGAGCAGCTGAGAGCGAGGAGGCGAGTGAGAGGGAATGACCAGAGCTATGGTGGCTTGGACGCGTCGCTGGAGCCTTGCTGGCTGTAACTGCCTGACGAGCGGGCCCTACACCAGCGTACGGTCACCAAATGGCACATGTGGCTAGTGCTCTGTCATCCATGATGGCGTGAGCTCGGCGGCCATCAGAGCCAGCATCAGCGCCTGACAGCCCGATTTCATACCCTCCTAATTCCTAATCTACAGCGAGTTAGCAAAATCTCCTAGAATAAAAGTTGTAGAGCTATGCTAGAGCTACAATTGTTCTGTAGAAACCATCAACTAATTCGCAAAGGATCACGAGTTACATCAACCCAAACATAGGTACATGGAAACTGTGTGGCACCTAGGACTTCAAAAATTTTCTAAGTGTTGAATCAGCACCCAAATCTGACTTGTGGGCCATGTTTGGGACTGTTCCACACATTTTCATGACTTGGCCTCTAAACAAAGTTTGTTCCATATATAATTTTCTACAACTTTTCTTTAGGGTGCTCTGCCATGCAAAGCTTCCAAGTTGCAGTTCATAAAAGGTCAAGCAAATTGGTTCCCTTGGTCAAACTAAACACATCATGACTTAGGGGCTGGATTAGGTGAAATGATCTACATGAATATTGTTCCATTAAGTATCCTAAGTGTAGCTAACGATTTTAGTGACCAACATCCACCACTAGCACTCAATCACACATGATCATAAAGCATACATATAATGAAACATAAAAGAACAATAGTATGTTTCACATGTTTCATAGCAATGTTTCATATGGAAATGCTTATGCATGAATGAATGATGCTTATGGTCAAGCAATGCAAGTGCAATTATGCAAGCCTAACACCTAGGGTGTTACAAACATGTCCTACTAGATTCTTTAACCAATATGCCTTCCCCGGCAATGGCGCTAGAAATGCTTGTTGATACTTCTTAGCGTAACTACTAGGTCTGTATCCCTAGCAATAGCGCTACAAGTGCTCATTTGTATTTCATAGAAACATCACTAGTATGTAGCAATGCTACTAAGTAATAACCTTGATAGTTCCTTAACAATTTTAAATATTTATCCACAAGCGCACGAAGCTATCATTGTAGCATTTTACCCGGAAGTATTTAGGGTATCATTAATTTATATTTTTCCAAAGCAAGGCAATTGATTAAGAGTCTAGTATGGATATGAACTTGAATAATAATGCTTGCAAGTACACCAATGTTTATAGCAGGGGTAAAAATGGTGATTTCAAGATAGTGGACACACACTTGGCATTCCTCAAAGGATAAAATAAAGAGAAAGAATAAAACAATAATCCTAAGTCGAGCAGGCATTGGTCTAGTATAGTCATACAAATATTAGTTAATAATCATACAAGTTACATAATTAGTACTAGGGCTAAGTGTGAAGCAGGTCGGGAGGCCACTGAGTACTGGTCTGTCAGCAACCTCATGTGACGATTTATACTCCTACACCCTAGTCGAACATGGGGAAATACAAGGGACAAACAAGGCTATCACCACCTGTCGCCTACCCCTCAACCGTGGAAAGGGACAATGCATTCACATGTCTCTCTGTACCCAAGCACCACGCTTGCGTATACAGAAATTACCCAAATTCCCCTAGGTCCCCGACCCTATGGATCGACAAGTAAAGAACTTGGGCACACCTGATAGTACGATGAACCGCCACCTCAAATTTGCTCTAATTCTTATTATATAAGTTATATGAATTGTTAAGCATAAAGTTAAGTGTGCTACTCTCATGACACATAAACTATAGGCTAGTTCATATATCAAGATTATAACACAATAACTATACTCTAGTTCATAAGTATGACTATAAGTATAAAATGAAAACATGACTTTGAAAGAACTCATATTTCTATTCATACCCAAAGGTCTCTTCCTATAGCACCCGGTTTTATGGACAAAACCAGATATACACCATATGTGAGCCCAGGAAGTCAAATCTCACATATAGCTACAAATAAGGGTAATATTAATAGACAATGCTCAATATATAACGTACTTAGTATAAACAATATAACCTTAGGTAGCAAACAACGAAAAGACAACTCCGATCTTTGGGAGAAGACTCCAATTCCATAGGGACAACTGACTGGTTGATCACAAGCTTAATTCCTCCAAACTCTAGCAATCTGGTACCCATCCAGGATTTTTCCAAAGATTTAAAAAGTAAAGCAAGCGTAAGTACATGTCATACTCAACAAATATAACATGGAGTTCATGAGGCTCAAAAGGCAGGCACTGGTTAACTGCAATTAGCTTTTAATGAGTCATGATTTTAGCAATTGAGTAGCAACAAGTTTATTCATAAGCCCACATAAACACATGATCAGGTAAACATGATTAATGAATAGCATAATCAGTAATCATTAATGAGCATCTTCATCATCAGTATCATCCATGTTCATCATCATTAACCATTAGTGATCATCTATTCCGTAAGGGTTCCAAGGCCGCTCGTGATCGTGAGCACGGCGGATATACTATTTTTACACTATGTAGAGGTTGTACACTTTCACTATGAGTCGTGATTTACCCTTTTGCCCGAGGTGATCAGCCTCTTGACCCACTACCAAGGAAGGTCGGTAGGGTTTACTATGAAGCCTTTCAAAGGTTCATCTACAAAGTTAGGGCCGCTAGGTTTCTATGCCCTATGAATGTAGAGCTCCCCTTTGGATAGGCACAATAACGCGCAGTCTATACACTGACGGACAGAGGTCACACTATATCCAACCCGAAACACACCCCTCTAGCGCCATAAAGGTAACATCTAACAAGCTAGAAAAGGTCCTCATACTGAGCTAAAGCCAGAGCCATGTAGCCCTCACAGTTGTACTGTAAGTCTTGGATGATCACTTATAGATAAGTCCTTAGGGAGAGGACTCTAGAGCACCATAAAAATAGCCCAATGCTCTAGCCCTCTTGTTCCATGTTGCTAAAAAGCATCTTTTAGTATTTATTGCATATACCATTAGTCAAGTTACAAGATCATGGTTGTAGTTGAGCACTAGCATCATCCTACCCAATGCAATGACCCATAGGAATCAGGGAATCCAGGATATCAAATAGCTAGGAAAATTACTACGGTTGCTAAGGTAGACACATGCATATGATTAAATTATTAAAGTGAATAGGACAACAAGGAAGATCCCATGCTATACTTGCCTTAAACTCAAATCCTTCTTCTATTGAATTGTAACCTCTAAAGGACTTCTTTTGGATCACCAACTTCTTTTATATCACCAAATCAGACCTCAACTTTTAAAAGTTGAAAGCATACTTAATAGTAGTATGAACATGTAGATTATGGAATTACGAACCTAACGCAAGTTGAACGGATCAAATCGGAGTTAAAACGGAGAAGATATGGCCTACAGAAGGTAGTGGCAATTTTGTAAATAGATGGAACTTGATTTTTGAAATTAAAATAAATAAAATCTGATTTTAAACCGCCAAGGACTGTGGGTTCAATTCCATGAAAAGGCAGGGGTCCTTTTGAAAGTAACCAGGGATGGAGTGTTCAAATATCTAAAACCATAGGGACTCTTTAGCAATTTGGCACAGCGAAGGGTTACAGGCTGATCTCAGCCGTTGGATCAGATCCCGACGGTTCAGATTAGAAGAAGAGAGGGAAAGGGGATCAGCCATCCGGGCACAGTGCTAGCACGGTGGTGTCTTCGCCGGAGACAGGTAAACCTCGCCGGAGTAACAGGGAAAAGGAACTAGGAACCTCAAATCGGCTCGGGATTGGCAATAGGAGATAGAGTGGGAGATGGCAAATCCGTCTAGGGTACCGGTTGAGATCGGAAGGAGATGGAGACTATGGTGAGCTCAGTTAGGCGGCCGGTGTTGATTCAGCGGTGGTGCGCTGGCGACAAGAAGCGAGAGAGAGAAAGATAAGGCACCTAGAGCCCATCTTACCAAGATGTGAAGGTAGGAAAGTAGCTCAGAGCGACGGCGGAGCTTGGTCGTGACGGAATCGCATACGGCGGCAGCGGTGTTCTAGGGTTGCGACGACACCGGGAGCTCAAGGCAAAGCCGGCGGCTGCGCTTAGGGCTCGGAATAGGGCTAAGCGATGCGGGTGCGTGCGCCATTAAAGAGGGGGCTAGGTGTAGCCCTCACGCCAAGGCGAGGAGACGACGCGGAGGAGGACATGGTCAAAGAACTCCATGTCGGTTATGACCCTGAGCTGGGGGATGAGGCTGACAGGTAGGTCCCACCTCTCGACGTCTGTGAGGGCAAGGGCCCATAGTCAGAGAGAGAGAAGGGGCGCGCGGCTGCTGCCTTCTGCTGGTTGGGCCGTCCTGTTGGGCCTACGCAGTGACATGGGCCAGCGCGAGATAGGGGAAAGACTGGGCCTGCACGCATGGATGGGCTGCCAGGTCGGAAGAAAGGGGTGAAGAGTTTTTTCCTTTTCCAAATCTTTTTCTATTTTGTTTTCAAAACCAAATCAAATTCGAATATGGTTTAAAATACACTTTTTAATTCAAATAAAAATGAGAAATTTTGGCATGCTCCCAAAAATAAATTTTACAAATTTAAAAATTCTTTTATTTTCAAATTTTTTTTTCTTTCATTTCAAAGCCATTTTCCAACTCATTTCCAAAAGCAATTTAAACCATTTTGACTTTTGATCAAAACCACTCAACCAAATAAATCAAATGCGCCGGCATGTATGCACAACCATGTTGCTACTCCTTATGATGAATTTTAATATAATGAGAAATATTCTTTTTCTTATATTTCGTGAGCACAAAAATTCAAAATTAAATCAATTTAACTACATTTCCAAATTAGCAAAATTTATGCTTTTTACAATTCTACCCCCTTAAGATCAAACTCATCCCCGAGATTCGGAAGACATCAACTAGGAGATAGGGATACTCCGTCTTTGGATTCTCCTTTACTTCCTCGTATAGTTCCATCATCTTGACAAGGATCTCACTTTACTTTGCATACCTGTTCACCTTACTCCAAGTAACTTATCAAACTGATTCCAAGATTTTGAAAGGTACTCCAAATAATACTCAGGTAACTCCAGTCACTAGGCCACCTTTCCTTTTTAGTCCATACTTATTATACCTCTTTCTTCATATGTTCACCTTCCAACGGAGCCTTTTCACTTTCTCGATCAGAAAGAGAATCTACCACCAATCTCTAAACATTAATAATTCTGGTTAAGTTGCTTAAACTTGGAATACAATTATTAATCTTTGGTGTCACCCGAACCTTCTTAGCACAATTCTCCGTTGCTAAGAGCAGCGGCCATGACTTTGCTCCTCAAAGTGATAGCACTTTTCCAAGTCATAATCAATTTCATTCCAACGACAATGTCTGATGTTTCAATCTAATTCCTTCGTGAAAATATACTTCTTACTCCCACATCCTTGTAGATGTCACACTTATGTCCAAGAAAATAGCATCTCCACATCACGGGTTGGGTAGTCAAACTCACGCTTTCTCAGTTAATTTAATCCATAAGCCACTACTTTCCTTCTTACACGTACTAAACCTAGATATGATGCTTCTCAAAAGATAGGGGAAATCTTATACTGATTTGGCAAAGCTATCATTTAGGTTTTACTTCAACCTCTTCTTCCAAGCTCACCTAAGGTTTCTTGATCCAAACAAATTTAGTAATATTTCCCAATACCATTATAACCATCTTCTAATGATCTTCGGAAGACCTCCAACGCACCTCTGATAGGATCTTACTATTCCAAGGAACTCCATGTCACTTTTACATACTTGGGTGGGTTACAACCAAACTCATCATTAACTTTCACGATTTCTTCTTCCTACTTTTACCATTAAAAATGACATATCCCAAGAAGAGAACTTCCTTCAACAAAACTCACTTGCTAACTTGGTGAAACCTTGAGATGTTCTGAATCTCCATTAAACCAACCGTAGATGTCCAATATCTCCTTCCTTTGTCATCCATACCCACCTATCCTAGGTATGTTGAAGATTAAATTCCCAATTGATAATAGCTCGAAGAGAAGATCAATTCTTGATGAATACATCAGTTCCTTGTAGATAACCCAACAAATTATCCATCTACGCTTGATGGTGATCTCTCATCTAGAGGCATAACCTATACTTCCAAGTGAAGCACCAGAACATATGAACCCTTCGTCTTGCAACTTCTTTTGCTTGGCTACCCCCTTAAGAAAAAATAAACTAGGGGACACAAAAAGATAGTTTACATCTTTTCTTGGTATGCTGACTATCATAATGGCCTTCTGACATCCCAAGGAACGCATGGGCATAACTAATAACACACAACTCGATTTTTCCTCACGGGATAGGAAAATAGCAGCACAGTAAAACAGCCGTAACTCTTATTCTACTAATCCAATGAAGTTGTAGCTTATACTGTCGGAAAGCTCATCAAATCCTCCACAACTTCCTTATAGAACCCTTTTCCAAATTCCACACTTCAGATAATCAAAACAGTGCACAACAAAAACTGCTCCAGCTTTTAAATAACACATGTGTATCGTCTTGTGATTTTCATCACTCCATAACCAAAATAGCTATCAGGCTGATTCTTGCGCTCAAAAAAATATATGGAAGTGTACTGTTATCCAGAAATTTTCTCATGATTTCTGATCGTCTAAAATTAGAGACATAAGACAAAGAGTACAGGCTACTCCGAAAGGCAGGATAGGGAAAACATAAGCAAATCTTAACCCAACTATTTATTTCATTAATTCTTATACCTTAGGCCTATAAGCCAAATGAAATTGTGGGAACACCCAATAAGAATATTGCAGACATTACAAAGATGCAAAACAATCATAAGCATAATGATAATTTAACAAAGCAATAAAAGTGCACAACTCAATCATTGACTCAACTTGCGATACTATCGTTTTTATTACATAAAGGGCACAAACTCCTATTCCTTAACTAAGATGTGGCTGCGAGGGCATCTAGGGTAGCATCCCTTGCATGACAGTGAGGGCTATATATCTTCCACTTTGTTGATCTTGGGTAGTCTAGCATGACTTCTTCTTTTGTCACTCCCACCGAATGCTTCTTTCAGGTTGGGTATCACTAACACTTTCTGGTAGCAACCTTGTAGTGATCCAACTCTGGCCACTTCCATGGTACAATTGTTGATTCTTCTGTGGGCAAAGTTCAAAATAATGTCCTTCTTGCTGGCAATGATAACACCTTCTCTTAGCTAGATCTTTTGTGATGTCATACTCCATAGAATTGTTGCTTAGTGTGTTGTCGGCTTGCTGACTCCGAAGGTTCATCTTTGTTAGACTAGACCGCTTTCTAGCTCGCTTGATCCTTTGGAGTTGAAACTCCTTATAGTTGATTGTCCACCCATCTATGCATACCTCATGTGGAAAGAGTGGAGTAATCTTAGCTTGAGAAACTTCTGACTCTTTAGAGTCTGAGTTTATCTAACCAGGGATTGGGGCTGGATGTGACAATGTAGTAGAACTCGAATGTTGATTTCCTCCCAATTCTGGCTCTGGTGAGACCGCCTTCCTCTTCTTATCCACATTAGATTAACAACTTGGGTTCACCTTGACTTCCCTCTTATTAGACTTGTTCTGAAGACAAGGAAAACCATAATGCTTGCAGCATTGACATTGATACTGACTTCCAAGCATATTACTACCAGCACCTTCATTGGACTTCATTTTCTTCCAAGCTTCTGCCACTTGTCTCTTCATTGGTCCCTTTGGTATGTTGGTTTGACCCTGTGGCAAGCACTGTTGAGAACTCCCACATTGAGTCATTCCTTCTAATACTTATTGCATAGCTAAAAGCTTCTCCTTGTCGAATGCAATCAAGGACAACATAGCCTGATCCTCCTGACCTTTGATGCCGGTGGTCTCCTCTTTACGATCCATCTATTTAGATGAAGAGAGAGGATTGAGGATAGAGATAAGGTTTTTATAACCGAACAGAGACCGAAACGAGCATATCTTTTAGAAAATAACAAGGTTGGAGAGAAAGCAAGAAGTAGGCAAGGTGAAAGCATGCTAAAACGTCCAGTTCTAACTAGGCTTGCGTCCTACAGTCAGCATTGCTCTGATACCACTTTGTAGCACCCGGTTTTAAGGACAAACCTAGATATACACCATATGTGAGCCTAGGAAGTCAAATCTCACATATAGCTACAAATAAGGGTTATTTCAATAGACAATGCTCAATATATAACGTACTTAGTATAAAAAATATAACCTTAGGTAGCAAACAGCGGAAAGATAACTCTGATCTTCGGGTGAAGACTCCAATTCCATAGGGACAACTGACTGGTTGATCACAAGCCTAATTCCTCTAAACTCTAGCAATCTGATACCCATCCAGGATATTTTACAAAGATTTAAAAGTAAAGCAAGCGTAAGTACATGTCGTACTCAACAAATATAACATGGAGTTCATGAGGCTCAAAAGGCACACACTGGTTAACTACGATTAGCTTTCAATGAGTCATGATTTTAGCAAATGAGTAGCAACAAGTTTATTCATAAGCCCACATAAACACATGATCAGGTAAACATGATTAATGAATAGCATAATCAGTAATCATTAATGAGCATCTTCATCATCAGTCTCATCCATGTTCATCATCATTAACCATTAGTGATCATCTATTCCGTAAGGGTTCTAAGGTCGCTCATGATCGTGAGCACGACGGATATACCAGTTTTACACTCTTTAGAGGTTGTACACTTTCACTATGAGTCATGATTTACCCTTTTCGCCTGAGGTGATCAGCCTCTTGACCCACTACCAAGGAAGGTCGGTAGGGTTTACTATGAAGCCTTTCAAAGGTTCGTCTAACAAGTTAGGGCTGCTAGGTTTCTGTGCCCTGCGAATGTAGAGCTCCCCTTCCGATAGGCACAATAACGCGCAGCCTATACACTGATGGATAGAGGCCGCACTATATCCAACCTAAAACACACCCCTCTTGCCCCATAGAGGTAACCTCTAACAAGCTAGAAAAGGTCCTCATACTGAACTAAAGCCAGAGCCATATAGCCCTCACAGTTGTACTGTAAGTCCCGGATGATCACTTACAGATAAGTCCTTAGAGAGAGTAATCTAGAGCACCATAAAAACAACCCAATGCTCTAGCCCTCTTGTTCCATGTTGCTAAAAATCATCTTTTAGTGTTTATTGCATATACTATTAGTCAAGTTACAAGATCATGGTTGTAGTTGAGCACTAGCATCATACTACCCATTGCAATAACCCATAGGAATCTTGGAATCCAGGATATCAAATAGCTAGGAAAATTACTACGGTTGCCAAGGTAGACACATGCATATGATTAAATTATTAAAGTGAATAGGACAATAAGGAAGATCCCATGCTATACTTGCCTTAAACTCAAATCCTTCTTTTATTGAATTGTAACCTCAAAAGGACTTCTTCTGGATCACCAACTTCTTTTATATTACCAACGCAAAGCTCACCGACTAGACATGATCATAGAGCACCACACAAGCATCCATGCAATCATACACGAAGCAAACAATGGATCTAAATTAGAACAGTACACCAATCATAGAACAATATGTAAAAGAGTTTGAAACACGATTCTACGCATCGCTACGAACACACAGTCGTGAGAGTCACGCTAATCAGAGCTACGGTTGAAAAGATACAACTACCGAAAGATTTGCTTTATAAAAGTGAACCAAGAGCTTTATTAATTTTAACTATATAAAAGGATGTATAAGATATTTTAGAGAAATACCTGAGTTGTATTAAGTCAAAATTCACATTTGCATTTAGAAGACAAAAGTAGAATTAATCATATTTTATTTATGAATCTAGTTGCATAATTATTATTCAAGTTGTAGTTTAAATCATGAAATTACAGATCTAGTGACATGATAAATATTTTTACTAATGCGTAGATTACGTCGTTACGAATCTAACACAAGTTGAATGGATCGAATCGGAGCTAAAACGAATAAGTTACGATTTAAACAAGAGTTCTTTTAATAATAGATTAGATCTAACCTCAACTTTTAAAAGTTGAAAGCATACTTAACAGTAGTATGAACATGTAGATTATGGAATTACGAACCTAACGCAAGTTGAACGGATCAAATCGGAGTTAAAACGGAGAAGATATGGCCTACAGAAGGTGGTGGCAATTTTGTAAATAGATGGAACTTGATTTTCAAAATTAAAATAAATAAAATCTGATTTTAAATCGGCCAAGGACTGCGGGTTCAATTCCATGAAAAGGCAGGGGTCCTTTTGAAAGTAACCAGGGATGGAGTGTTCAAATATCTAAAACCATAGGGACTCTTTAGCAATTTGGCACAGCGAAGGGTTACAGGCTGATCTCAGCCATTGGATCAGATCCCGACGGTTCGGATTAGAAGAAGAGAGGGAAAGGGGATTGGCTGGCCGAGCACAGTGCCAGCCCGGCGGTGTCTTCACCGGAGACGGGTAAACCTCGCCGGAGTAACGGGGAAAAGGGGCTAGGAACCTCAAATCGGCTCGGGATTGGCACTGGGAGATAGAGAGGGAGATGGCGAATCTGTCTAGGGTACCGGTTGAGATTGGAAGGAGATGGAGATGGCGGTGAGCTTGGTTAGGAGGCTGGTGTTGATTCCGCGGTGGTGCGCAGGCGACAAGAAGCGAGAGAGAGCAAGATAAGGCACCTAGAGCCCTTCTTACCGAGATGTGAAGGTCGAAAAGCAGCACGGAGCGACGGCGGAGCTTGGCCGTGGTGGAATCGCATGCGGTGGCAGCAACATTCTAGGGTTGCGACGATGCTGGGAGCTCAAGGCGAAAGCGGTGGCTACGCTTATGGCTCGAAATAGGGCTAGGCGATGCGGGTGCGTGCGCTATTAAAGAGGGGGCTAGGCGTAGCGCTCACACCAAGGCGAGGAGACAGCGCGGAGGAGGACACTATCAAAGAACTCCATGCCGGTTACGAGCTCGAGCTGGGGGATGAGGCTGACAGGTAGGTCCCACCTGTCGGCATCGGCGAGGGCGAGGGCCAGCAGTTAGAGAGAGAGAAGGGGCGCGCGGCTGCTGCCTTCTGCTGGCTGGGCTGTCCTGTTGGGCCTGCACGGTGACATGGGCCAGCGTGAGAGAGGGGAAAGACTGGGCCTGCACGCGTGGATGGGCTGCCAGGTCGGAAGAAAGGGGTGAAGAGTTTTTTCCTTTTCCAAATCCTTTTCTATTTTGTTTTCAAAACCAAATTCAAATGTAAACCAAATCAAATTCGAATATGGTTTAAAATACAATTTTTAATTCAAACAAAAATGAGAAATTTTGGTATGCTCCCAAAAATAAATTTTACAAATTTAAAAATTCTTTTATTTTCAAATTTTCTTTTCTTTTATTTCAAAGCCATTTTCCAACTCATTTCCAAAAGCAATTTAAACCATTTTGACTTTTAATCAAAACCACTCAACCAAATAAATCAAATGCGCCGGCATGTATGCACAATCATGTTGCTACTCCTTATGATGAATTTTAATATAATGAGAAATATTCTTTTTCTTATATTTCATGAGCACAAAAATTCAAAATTAAATCAATTTAACTACATTTCTAAAGTAGCAAATTTTAGGGTGTTACAATTCTACCCCTTTAAGATGAATCTCGTCCCTGAGATTCGGAAGACGTCAAATAGGAGATAGGGATACTCCATCTTTGGATTCTCCTTTACTTCCTTGTATAGTTTCATCATCTTGACAAGGATCCCATTTTACCTTGCATACCTATTAATCTTACTCCAAGTAACTTATCAAACTGATTCCAAGATTCTAAAAGGTACTCCAAATAATACTCAGGTAACTCTAATCACTAGGCCACCTTTCCTTTTTAGTCCATACTTATTAGACCTCTTTCTTCATATGTTCACCTTCCAACGAGCCTTTTCACTTTCTCGATCAGAAAGAGAATCTACCACCAATCTCCAAACATTAATAATTCTGGTTAAGTTGTTTGAACTTGGAATACAATTATTAGTCTTTCGTGTCACCCGAACCTTAGCATAATTCTCTATTGCTAAGAGCAGCGGCCATGACTTTGCTCCTCAAAGTGATAGCACTTTTCCAAGTCATAATCAATTTCATTCCAATGACAATGTCCGATGTTTTGATCTAATTCCTTCGTGAAAATATACTTCTTACTCTCACATCCTTGTAGATGTAGCATCTCCACATCACGGGTCGGGTAGTCCAACTCACGCTTTCTCAGTTAATTTAATCCATAAGCCACTACTTTCCTTCTTACACGTACTAAACCTAGATACAATGCTTCTCAAAAGATAGGGGAACTCTTATTCCGATCTGGCAAAGCTATCATATAGGTTTTACTTCAACCTCTTCTTTGAAGCTCACATGAGGTTTCTTGATCCAAACAAATTTAGTAATATTTCCCAATACCATTATAACCATCTTCTAATGATCTTCGAAAAACCTCCAACGAACCTCTGATAGAATCTTACTATTCCAAGGAACTCCGCGTCACTTTTACATACTTGGGTGGGTTACAACCAAACTCATCATTAACTTTCTTGAGTTCTTCTTCCTACTTTTACCATTAAAAATGACATATCCCAAGAAGAGAACTTCCTACAACAAAACTCACTTGCTAACTTGGTGAAACCTTGAGATGTTCTGAATCTCCATTAAACCAACCGTAGATGTCCAGTATCTCCTTCCTTTGTCATCCATACCAACCTATCCTAGGTATGTTGAAGATTAAATTCCCAATTGATAATAGCTCGAAGAGAAGATCAATTCTTGATGAATACATCAGTTCCTTGTAGATAACCCAACAAATTATCCATCTGTGCTTGATGGTGATCTCTCATCTAGAGGCATAACCTATACTTCCAAGTGAAGCACTAGAACATATGAACCCTTTGTCTTGCAACTTCTTTTGTTTGGCTACCCCCCTAAGAAAAATTAAACTAGGGGACACAAAAGGTAGCTTACATCTTTTCTTGGTATGCTGACTATCATAATGGCCTTCTGACTTCCCAAGGAACATATGTGCATAACTAATAACACAACTCGATTTTTTCTTGCGGGATAGGAAAATAGCAGCACAGTAAAACAGCCGTAACTCTCATTATATTAATCTAATAAAGTTGTAGCTTATACCTTCGGAAATCTCATCAAATTCTCCATAACTTCCTTATAGAACACTTTTCCAAATTTTGCAGTTCAAGTAGTCAAAAACAGTGCATAACAGAAACTGCTCCAGCTTTTAAACAGCACATGTGTATCGTCTTGTGATTTTTATCACTCCATAACCAAAATAGCTATCAGGCTGATTCTTATGCTCAAAAAAATATATGGAAGTGTACTGTTATCCAGAATTTTTCTCATGATTTTTGATCGTCCAAAATCAGAGACATAAGCCGAAGAGTATAGGCTACTCCGAAAGGCAGGATAGGGAAAACAGAAGCAAATCTTAACTCAACTATTTATTTTATTAATCCTTATACCTTAGGCCTAAAAGCTAAATAAAATTGTGGGAACACCCAACAAGATCATTGCAGTCATTACAAACATGCAAAATAATCATAAGCATAATGATAATTCAACAAAGCAATAAAGGTGCATAACTCAATCATTGACTCAACTTGCGATACTATCGTTTTTATTACATAAAGGGCACAAACTCCTATTCCTTAACTAAGGTGTGGCTGCGAGGGCATCTAAGGTAGCATCCCTTGCATGACAATGAGGGCTATACATCTTCCACTTTGTTGATCTTGGGTAGTCTAGCATGACTTCTTCATTCGTCACTCCCACCAAATGCTTCTTTCGAGTTGGGTATCACTGACACTTTTTGGTAGCAACCTTGTAGTGATCCAACTCTGGCCACTTCCATGGTACAATTGTTGATTCTTCTATGGGCAAAGTTTAACATAATGTCCTTGCTGTCAATGATAACACCTTCTCTTAGCTAGATCAAATGCGCCGACATGTATGCACAACCATGTTGCTACTCCTTATGATAAATTTTAATATAATGAGAAATATTCTTTTTCTTATATTTCATGAGCACAAAAATTCAAAATTAAATCAATTTAACTACATTTCTAAAGTAGCAAATTTTAGGGTGTTACACTTCTTCCAAGGAGCTAAGCTCTTCAAGGTAGCTTTGCCTTGCTCTAAAGGTACTAAAAAGTAAAAACTACAACTAGAGAGTGAGGTTGTGGTGTGTGAGGAGTAGCTCAACTTTGAGTGTGTGGTTAGAAAGGGGGGGTTGCCCCTCTACTTATACAAGGCTCTAAGGTGGTGCTCTGGCTATTCTTAGCACGAAGCCCCGGGCTGCACCGCCTTAGCATGAAGCCATGCCACCGCCTATCGAAGGAGAGGCTGAGGCGCGCCAGCAGGGGGGCAGCCACCCCCTACGACAGGCCGCCCCTTGACTGCGCCGCCTCGCCACCGCCTTTGCGTGGCAGGCCATGGGCTGGTCATGGATCACTGCTCCGTGGGCTTTTGCCCAATTTGAATTGAGTTGATGAGCGTCTCCCTTGTTCTTTTGCGCAAATCAGCGTCGGGAAGCGCATTTTGGTGATTTATTCCATGTATTTGTGTTTGTGACCTGCAAAATAATGTTCTCTAAATATATGTGGAACTTGGTTAATAGTAAATGCATATGTGATTAAGATTACTAATTTATCCTCTTTTTGTGACTTAATTGACGGTCGGATTTGATCGGTAAGGACCGCCAACAGAGTATCAATCTCCTGAACTATGGATCTCAACAGCATAAAACTAGAAAACTAGAGACTAGGGAGCCTAGGAAATGACAATTGGAGAGAGATGGGCTGGTTAGGGCAGCCATCCTCTTATTTATTAGGCTCTTAGATATTTAGGCTGAATCACTTAACCCCAGGGGCAAAATGGTCCATCTCTTGCTCAGTGCATCTGACGGCCACGATTTCTTCACGACTTTGCTTTGCCTTGACGCAAGCTTCATGATGGCACCATGTGCTGCGTCCCATTCCCACCGGAACTCCAACCAAGTTTTGAGGCCCCGAAAACCATCCGCCCGTGGTTTTGAGGCCCAAACCATCAAACCTCGTGGAGAAGCGTATCCGCTACGCCTCCTCCACAATCTCGACATGTGTCACCGTCGTCGTCGATCGCCCCCGATCACCAAGTCCTCTTGTGTCTTCGCTTGACTTGGTCAACCGCCGTCTTGACTTGGTCAACACGGTCCACTCCTCATGTGCTCTTGCTTGTTTATGTCCTCAAGTGTCAGCCACTCACGGTCAGTCTTCCAGCTATCTTGGTCCCTCGGTTCAAGGCTCACATCTGTCATTCATCGCTCCCAATCCATCGGCACGACACGTCTCAACTTGACCTTCTCCATGCCTATAGACCACCTCTCTGCTCTACGGCTGCACACAACATAGCCAAGTGACATGTTGCACGCACACTCACGCTATGGTTAGTCTCCAAACTCAAACAAAGCCGATTATCTCCTAACAAACACTCGTCACAACTCGACACACAGGAATTGATGCCTTGTGTTCCCGTATATACCACAGTTTTTCACAATCGCAACAACCAAATAGGCCCCGTCTTGACAACAATGTTGTGCGTCAATAACCTTCCCCTAACTAATCCTGGCTGGCGGAGTGCATTTCTCATCACTCAGTCCATACATTAAATATAGCAAGGAAGGTTGCAAATCTTGTGTGCATGCATTAGCCCCTAACTATTAATGGCAAGACGCAATTGCATTGCAGTGATCAAAAGAGAATAGATATATAAAAATATAACATTAATATATACTCGCAATAATTGCGTTACGTATGCATCTGTCTGGTACGTAGGTACGTTGACCCCTGCCTGGAGTATTATTCCCGTCGTGCCCATCTCGAATCTTTGGTTCCTTGCATAGTTGCATTGGGTAACTCTGTCACATGCCCATTTGTTTAATACATACATACAGTATGGCTCAACGAGACAGCAGCCGCCGTCCATGTCACAATGCAATATTTCTCTTCTTTCTGGCGATTTGATCTGGGATACGACCTTTCCTGCGTCATGCGGGAGCTGTACATCAGCCAGCACCCAGCTAGATGGCGGCAAAGGTCCAAGCACAACTGTCCGGGATAGGAGCACACCTAACATGGTCGTGGTCATGGATCACGTATACTCCTACTCCTATATCAATTTTTTTTTTTTTTTGCGGAAAACCTACTCCTATATCATTGTATGTGCTGTATAAATAGATATATATTTACATATATATATAAATATAGAAGATCTGTGTGGACCAGCCGATGGGCATTATATGTGGCGACGGACGTTGGATAATAACAGGGGCCTGCCTCTCGGCACTCGCCAGCAGCATGTGGCGCCAATGATTGCTGAAAATATATTACGGGAGCCTTTACAGCACAATCATGCCTCCGTTCTCTCCGTAAGCACCTTTTAATTTGGAGCCGACGAGGTCAAAAAATTGAATTTGTACGTCCTTTGTTTCGTAGTGGCCTAGCTAGCTATAATCATGGTTAATTACAATACAATGATTTTAGGTTTTTTTCAGCGTGTATTATTAGGGCATGTTAGAACAATGCATGGCGTTTAATTGGCCCACGGGTTTGGTAGAAAGAGACAAATCTCTGCTAGCTAGTTAGAGAGAAATTAAAGAGCAGAGACACATAGGTGTCCATGGTTTGTATATATATATATAGTGGCAGTGATAGATACCAAGGTTTGGGGAATCTTCGTGGCTAGTAATAGTAAGAATTTATGAGAGTGGCATATTTTTTCCCCTAAATAATCTACCAGCAGCAAGTTGTTAGTAGTGATTGTCAGACTGTTTTGGTTTAGTCCTATCTAACACAGACAAAATCAAATTAAAAAGAGAGCAGACAAATTAAATAGGTGCTCATGGTTTTGTATATATAGAGGCAGTGATAGATAACAAGGTTTGAGGAAACCTCGTGGTAGTAATAATATATAAGCATATATGAGAGTGACATGTATTTTGTCTACTTTACCAGTAGAAACTTAATTATGGAAATTTGTGATTGTCAGACTGTGTTGTGGTTTAGTCCTATCTAGCACACACAAAATACAATTATTATCTGTTATTTTAAATTTCCATTTCTGCTTTCTGTCGTTTTTTTTTTTTTTGAAGAAAAAAAATACATGTCCAAGATGTTGCATGATCCATGACATTTCCAATAAAGGCCACCAGTAAAATATTACGGATTGGAGGATTTGTTGTAGTGATTCAAATAGATTCAAGTCCAGTTGCACGACCTTTTCCATGGGTTTTGAGCAACAAGTAAATTAAAGGTTTGAGCAAGACAGATTGATGTATTTTAAGTTCCTTGTATTTCTGCTCTCTATCTTTTTTTTTTTTTAAAAAATGTTAAAGACAGCATGCATTCAAATGGATTCACCTTTTCTAAAATAATTCAAATGGCTTCAAGGTCCAGTTGCACGACCTTTTCCAAGGGGTCTTATGAGGTATTAATAGTAAATTAAAGGTTTGAAAACAGGTATAATCTCGCCCACCATTCACGACTAATTAAATAATGCTTATATACGAAATGGTCATGTCAATGTTTACGTAGCTAAATCTTTTCGCATCACCAGAGATAACATGGTGGACCAACGTGGGAACAGCCTGCCATGCATCTCACTCTTAGAGGGTGTTTGGATCCGGTGACTAAAATTTAGGAGGTGTCACGTGAGGGTGTCATATGGGGTATTTGGATACTAATAAAAAAAACAAATTACAGAATCCGTCAGTACTCCATGAGACGAATTTATTAAGCCTAATTAATCCGTCATTAGCACATATATATACTGTAGCATTACATTGTTAAATCATGGACTGATTAGGCTTAAAAGATTCATCTCGCAAATTAGTCACAAGCTGTGCAATTAGTTTCGTAATTAGTATATATTTAATACTACATGCATATGTCCAAATATCCAATGGGACAGCGACTCAAAGTTTAAGAGGAGAAACCAAACACCCATTAAGATTCTTTCCTAGTTATTAGTTCCCCCATTAGATAATGAACGAGAGCATATTCTATATAATAATAATAAAGAAAAGCCTTTTCAACTAGACGGTGTAACAAACTACGAGCATGTTTGGCACAGCTCTCGTCGGTTCTGGCTCAGCTACTGTAGGTGTACTGTAGCACGAATGCTGGACAAGCTCAAAATCGTGGCTCCACCGGCTCCTCCTTTTCTCAGTTTATTTTCTGCCTCGAAATTCAAAATGGCTCTGTGCTACTGACAAACACTGATGCTATAGTGATTTCACGGAGGAGCCGGAGCCCTAAAGAGCTATGCCAAACACAGCCTACCTACCAACCAGACTACCAGAGATGTATGCAAAAAAATAAATAAATAAATTACTGAAGAAGACATTTAATTTTAGGGTCTTCATCAAGAGGTTTTATTTTATTGATGGCGATAACTGCTGCCGTGGAAGAGAATCGACCACGAGTCAATGACATCCTTGTCAATTATTATGCAGGCTAGCTCGTACCGTTGCGCTGGCATGGCTGAAGCAGCAACCACTTTTCTTCCTTGCCACCGTACTACTGTACGTAGCAAAAGGCCTCGAAAATTAATTTATCGGATGTCTCCGAAGAGACCCTCGGAAATTAATTTAATTAAACAAGACGCAAGCAAGGGATCTTGAAGACTCTGATCCAATAATAACGAGGACGCCGAGAGTGCGGGGCCCAGTTGCGGCCCATGATGATGTGGGAGAACGTCCGCTCGCGCAAAGATTTCTCTAACAATTTTTTTTTATTATTAGGAGGAAATGGAAACATTTGCTCAAAAAAAAAGGAGGAAATGGAAACTTTTATTTTGGTTACTTGAGGAAGACTTTCATGACCTTTGCCTCTAGTTCTACATGCGCCCAATCTATTTATGGCATATCGTTCTCCTTTTGTAAGATGGACTAAAAGAGCAAGTCCTATACGACGTAGCCTGAAAATAGGGTGTGTATAAGAGTGTAACCCTATTTTATTAAAAAAAACCATATCATTTCTATACAACCATATGCATGGATCAACAGATTGTACTTGTTTCCACCCAAACGTACCCCATTTCAATTCATTCCAAATGGTGTAGCCAATACCCAAAACGATCATAAATATCCATCTATGGTCTTAAATCAAATGCAATATGAAACACACGCCAAATAAATCTCATGACATGGCAATCAAAGAACATATGTTGGAAAGTTTCTTGTTATTATTAAAAACAAGTCTTCTGTCAAAATCGCTTCTTTTATTAAGAGCCAAATAAATATCTTTATTCCTCCCAAAACCTAGCTTCATTGCCATTGAGATTGAATGAAAACAATGATAAATGACGGTTTTCTAGTTTCCATTGAACCTGTCCAATAGATTTTTTAGGCACTTCTTCCTAGCTAAGTTCTTGTCAAACAACGTCTGGTTGATTAATTTGTATATCCATTTGTTGAGTACACATGCATTTTGTGCCTCTAGACTTAGGATTCCTAAGCCTCCTTGGGCAAACAAAAAATTCCCCATTTTATGAATCTCTTAGACTTAGATTAGATCTCTCTCGGGTTTACCTTCATTAGCAAAGGAGTTGTTCATTGGGCCTCAATAGCGAAGACACATGCCTGCATGGAGGCGTCGATGCAGAGAGGTCGGTGGAGTTGATCCCATAGTCGTACTCATCATTGGTGTCCTCCTGGCAGCGGTGACTCCCTCCTAGGTCAACCTGATAGTGGTGGCGATGCCCTTGTCGGTGAGATTGGGGAAGGAGAGACGTGGGGCGCTGGCCTTCCCTTCACTCCGGCACTCGATCAAATCAAGACTTAGGGTTTGCGTGGCTAACCTCTCTCATTCGCATTGGCTACCGAGAGGGTTAGGAAACCTTTTTATAAGCGCTGTGCAACGGGGGGAGGGGGCGCAGCCAAGATCGATTCTACGACTCTGATTAAGTCATGTAAGTGGGGATTGCCCCTTAGAACTCGGTCATGTAACCGATGCTGAGATCAACCCGGCCAACACCTCCGGATCCAACTACCGAAACTACCTTGCCTTTCTCCATGGATGCTTCGTCACCTTCCCCCCTGAAACTCAACTAACTCATTGCTTCTATCTTCGATTATTCCAATGAGTTGTGTCACCTTGGTGTAATGAGCCAACAAACTGGGATCAACAATGGCAGCTTAGCTACAAAATTCTAGCAATGAGCCAACAAATAGGGATCAAGAAACAATCCACTCAGGCACCAATAATTCTAGCAATTATTGTTCATTGCATTAATACAAAGTTAGATAAGTACATTATGAAAATATTCTCTCAGGTCCAGTTTATAAGGCTATGTTTAGAAGACTTTAGCTCACTTATGAAATGGCACGACGGGTAGTAGTAGTAGGTATGGCTGGCACACGATGAAGAAATGGTATGGCGAGCAGTAGGTATGGCAGGCACACGAAGTTAATTAAACTTAAAAACATTTTAGCTCACTTATGAAGTGGCATGCGTGTAGTAGTAGGTATGGCTGGCACACAACGGAGAAGGAAGAAAGAGAGATTGGCAAAGTGACAGAGAAGAAACAGAGGTCCGACGGAGGATAGTTGAAGAA